>CM062292.1:52214599-52814599 GCA_031216915.1 Pictodentalium vernedei
GGCAAGATATCCAGGATGGTCTTGAAAAAAAAAAAAAAAATTCTGCAAAAACTCTTTTCTCACCATTTCATCATCAAATAATGTCAAATTACTAAAAAAAAATGTTTATGGGTCGTGGGGGAAGATATCCAGGGTGGGGGGAAGATATACTAGGATATTTTCCCCCTGGGGGGGGGGGGGGAAAGATATCCAGGGGGGAAGATATCCTGTTACACCAGTACCTCAATCTAAAGGCTTTATATTCTGTGGATGTGCTTCATATTATCTTTGAAGTTATATTATTATGCCCCTGGAAAAATTTTTTCGGGGGGTATACAGTCGAGGTCTCCATACTTCTTTGCGTCCCTGTACGTCCGTCCGTACAAACATTTTGTATTATAACTCGAGCATCAGTTGTCTGATTTCAGTGTTCTTTGGTATGGTGATAGGGCAGCTTGGGGAACGGATGCCCTTGTACCTAGCATTTCGTCCATTCATGTTTGGTAGAGTTATGGCCCCTGTTTGTTTTTGGCCTCTGTTTCTGACTAAGGTAAAATTGTACCATAGCCTTTTGGGTTGTTTGGATGAACCAATTCTCTTCAAACATTTAGAAGTTATTTATTTACATGCAAGTCCAACTTTGCTACCTTAGAGGGCATCAGCACATGCGTTAGCGTTGCTCTTGTTTTTTCTGTTAGGATTTGCCTTATCACAATTTATGGGAGAGTGCCTACTGGCACTCTCCCATAAATTGTAAGGAGGCAAAGATGCACAAAGAAATTTTAAGGACCAAAAATAATTAAGCACTCTACAAATTCAGAGATATATAAATAAGTGTGTTCCACTGTATTAGTACAGCATTTTACAGGCTTGGAAATAACTTATGAATGATCATTACGCAGGGGTTACATCAGTTGTGAAATATGCCAAGGAACTACAGGTTACAATAAAATAATACAATGACAAAATAATACAATATAAATTAAATTCCTAATCAGGCATGTTTGTCTGTCAGACCTTACAATCTCACTGGTCTATCTTGACTCCTTAGTTGTGCATTGCATCCACATATAAGTGGAATGACATGCCATTTATTATGTCTTAACACAATTTCTGCTCAATAAATAGCAAAAACAAGCGTGTGATCTTGCCAAAGTGAGATTGCACATTAGTTGTTGCCAGTGTTCACACTGGCATGTGCCGAATGCACATTTTTAGCTGCGATGAGCAGCTCTATATGTGGCTATGTCGGTCTGTCTGTCTGGCGGTTGGTCTGTCAATCAGTCTGTCACCAACGAGTATAAAAAACACCATAACTCCTAAAATACTTGATGGAATGACACCATACTTGGTATGCAAGTGTATCTTCATGATGTCTACACCCACCTCTTAATAGTGCATGTCATTCGGATAATTTCTGTCACATTTATGGACTTGTCACCAACGAGTGTTTTTTTTGTCACCAATGAGTTTTTTTGTCACCGAGTTTTAAAACATCATTGGCGTTGCATGAATCATCGCAGCTTCGGTACTGTGACAGTGCACTCTAGTTATTTAAAAATCTAGCACATAAATGTGAGTGTTTGGCACAAAAATTTGGCACATAAATTCAAAATAACGAACCTGGTATATTCTTGATTTTTCTCGATCAAGCTGATAAGTCCTGACTCTGGACTCCCAGTGAAATAAATTTCAACAAAACCCATATCATGTGACCCCTCATTGGAACGAGCTCGATGAGCTCATTCCAATGAAGGGTCACATGATATGGTTTTATTGAAATTTTTTTTAAACTTTTAAAAATGATATTTAAAATAATAAATTTTGATATCATCTGTATTGGGTAAAGGGTCCCCGCGGGAACCCCAGGAAGTGAAGCAGTGCCTGTTCACTGCGGTAAGCAGGCTCTGTTTTACTGGTAAAATAGGACCCAGTCACCAATGCTTGGGAGGTGCAAACCCTCTCTAAAATGGACAGCATGGCTTATTAACTCTCACCCTTGGTCTTGTGTTGATACTCATGTTGTGGTCACGATTAGCCATTGTGCAAAAATGTGACCTTAAACACCAATAAATAAATAAATTGGGTAAAGGGTTAATCTACCAATTCGCACCTCGTAATTATGTACTCTATATTGTTTGTCTCTGATTTCTCATCAAGTGAACAAATGATAAGTTAATGCCTACATCATTTTTAATTACTCAAAAGTAATGTCATTCAGCTGTGTACACAATGACCAGTCCCTCTCCAGTTGTCCTTACCAGTGTCCTCGGATAAAGAAATCTTGCACTGTGTAAACAATGAATGATTTGTTTCTTCACCAGCTACCAATAAACCAGATTATGAATTGTCTGTAATTGTTGGTGTTACTTTCCCCATTGACCATAATCAAAGATTAACACAGTAATAAAATGACAAAGGTTTCAATCCACATGTCAATCATTTAACATATAAATCATCGAGGAGCGAATTTCTACATAAAAAATGCAAATCTAAAACAATGACAGTGTGGGGCTCCATACAGATGTAATTACATGTATGTTCTTATCAAAACCTCAGGTCATTAACCTGCTACATGTAGGACTATTTTTGTTTCATGATACAGTAGAATCCTCTTAATTGAATATCCATTTTGCCAGTGAAAATTATTCAATTAACAGGAGTATACAATTAACAGGGATTTGGTCAGTTTCCTGTGTTCTGGAGGTAAACTGAGCATTTATTCTATTATATCTTGTTTGAGAGAGCTCGTAGAGCTCTGTCAAATAAGATATAGAATAAATGTACTGCACGTCGATGGTGCGCATGTCTTCAACCAATCTAACCCTGCCTGTGCTGCGGTGCAGAGTTCAGAGTTACGATGTTGGAGAGCTGACAGCTGCTCGTCGTTGCTCGGTGGTTCTCTCCGGGTACTCCGGCTTCCTCCACCCGTAAAACTGTCACGGTCACGATTAGCCATTGTGCATAAGTATGTGACCTTAAACACCAATAAATAAATAATAAATAATAAATGCCTGTATTGGATGTAGTGAGGCCAAAAGGGTTGATAAATAAGGGGAATTTGGTGTGTGTCACAGTAATTTTTTCGACATATTACAAAAATTTTTATACAATTAACAGGAGTTTACTCTACAACCCATATGCAATTAATGGATCAAATTTGTACTGAATGTATGGTAAATTGTTTTGTGTTTGAAAATTATATTCAGTTGACAGGGATATACAATTAAGAGATATCCAATTAAGTGGGCTCCACTGTATTATATTATTTTATATTCCGTTTCATATTATATTTTACTTTATGTGTTTTTATGCTTTTGATCTTTCTTGAATAAAATATGAAAAAAATTGTTTTTATAGTTCTCCCACATAAAATACCATGGCACATAAAAATCTCATTTCCCACAAAAAATTCTCTTTTGGCACAAAGAATATATAGAGAGTAATCAATTTGTTTGGAGCGTTACGGTAAATAATTCATCGAGAGACGGGACGTGAGTAAATCACGAGGGCGTAGCCCGAGTGATTTACGAAACAGTCCCATCTCAAGACTTTGGTGTAAACACAGAAACATTTCTAAAATTAGCAGGGAGGAAATACGAAATAGTCCTGTCTGGAAGCGAATTAACCATAACTTGCCGTAAGAATGGGTCACTCTCTTTAGTAAATGACATTTTAGACCAAAATGTCTTTCATTGAAAATAATTCAACACAAAATATTCGCAAATGCAACTCTGAAATACTTATGAAATTAGCGCGTATGAATACATCACTTTCTGTGTCAAATCTTTGATTGGAAATGGCTCAGTTTTATTTTTGTGACTTTTGTTCGATATTTTACTATTTTATGTGGCGTTCCAATCGCATTTGGGGAATGGCATTCAGCCATAAGATAAAACATTTGTATTTGGATTTTGTCAATTGTGCTAACGAACCTGTTCATAGAGGAAAGAAAGAATTTTTAAAAATATTCAGAAGGAAAATTCATTTTAATTAACTGATGTGGAACTGGAAAACAAACACCAGCGATAAACAAAAACAAAAATAGTTCCGGTGGGGGCATGGCTTATATACGTCAGTCGTTCCAAAGTTACTATTGAAGTGACATAATTCACTCGTGACATTACCACTTTTTAATCAACATTAAATTCAATGCAAAACGAACTGAGGAATGTAATAATCAACTTTAGCACATTAAAATATTGAGCCAGCGTGAACACTGGTTGTTGCTGTTTATTGTGGTGAAAATTTGGTTAAAACATAAACAGCATGGCTAATTGCATTAGTTTTTTTGCCCAATGATTTCTCAAGTCAAATTTTTTTTTATTAATTTTCCATTAATCTAGTCATGGCTGCTGTGAAAAATATGTGATGAAAAATATTTTAAAATTATTTAGCGAGTTAAGAGTTAATTATCACATAGTTCCAACCTGCAAACAACCTAACACTTTAACACTGACTAGTTGACATCAGCATCAACAATTAACTGATTGTGTATTGAAACCAGCGTCATTTCTGACGACAAGGCTTTCTTCTTATTGGCACATCACTAGTCTCCTTTCTAAATAGTGTAATGTGGTTTTCATGCATCCTCACCAAAATATACATGCCATACTATTGGATTGCTATCTTATTGGCAGGTACAGTGGAGCCCACTTAATTGGATATCTCTTAATTGTATATCCCTGTTAATTGAATATAATTTTCCAACACAAAACCATTTATCATACCTCCACTACAAATTTGACCTGTTAATTGAATATAGGTTATAGAATAAACTCCTGTTAATTGAATAAAAAATCTTGTAACCTGTCAAGAAATTACCCTGACTCTCCCCAGTTTTCCTTTGTTTATAGACGTATTTGGCCTCAGTAATCCAATACACACATTTAATCTATTATATCTTGTTTGACAGAGCTCATAGAGCTCTGTCAAATAAGATATAATAGATTAAATGCTAAGTTTATCTCTAGAATACAGGAAACTGATACAACCCCTGTTAATTGAATACTCCTGTTAATTGAATAACTTACATTGGCAAAGTGGCTATTCAATTAACAGCGTTCCACTGTACCAAGTTTGGGATGACAGGCACAAAACATTTGGAATTAGGGCTGGCATGATTATGCAATTTGATTTTATTCAGTAGTACAACATGTATACAGTTAACAACAAAAAAATACATAGAGGTGGCATACTTCAGAACTACATGACTGCACCACTGGGAGATGGCGTAGCCACTATTGGCTGTCTTCCCTCCATTTCCGTTTTAAAAAAAAGGAAAAAGAAAAAGGAAAAAAAAGCAGAGAAAGGAAGAGAAGAGAAAAATGAAAGAGTAGAAATGAATCTGAGAAGCAGACGTGACAATCAAGGCAATCCTGACAACAGCGTGTTCACTAATAAGAGGGGATTTTATAGCCATACTGCAGATGACATGTTAGACTGGTTCTTTCCGTCATGTGAGAAATCTATTCTATGTTTTCTAGCATGTCATCCCCTGAGTTCCAATGTGCTCCATGTGTCAGCAGGCATAAAGGACATATTGGAACCCAGGGGACGATATGATGATGATTGAGTTGACGAGAGAGGTAACGATGAGATAAACAGAGCTACGACCTACAATCGGGGCATACTGGATTGTTATAGCTGACATGTAGTGAATATGATCTTGGAAATTGTTCAGTTATAGTCTTTTTGAATAGTGATCTTGGATAATTTTGAACGGATGGTTCAATATTGTTTCACATCCTAGAGAAAGTATGAATGGGAAGGTTAGCAGAGAACTGGGGCCTCCGCTTATTTGTGCGCAAATTACCTGACTGTCTGGTGTCCATACCAGACGGGTTTAGGTATATTTATACTTTTGAAGTTAACTTTAATTGTACTCTGTGACCTCTAGAACGCAGCTATATAGAAAACAACATTTTGGGTCATTAGTTCCTTGGGATGGACATTCTTTAGGCCGTTAGGTATGCTACATGCCTACAGCTCTCTCAGGAAAATGCAGACTCCTGACCATCTCGGTGTCTTCCCACTGGACCAATTCCCTTTAGACCAATTCCCTTTAGGCCAATTCCCAAAAGACCAATTCCCAAAAGACCAACTACACACTGTTATTTATTAAGGGTTGATTAAGGACAATAAAGAAAACATTTATTTACTGATAAGCACTTTATTTGATAAAAAATAATATTTATATGCATAAAATACAGAAAATATAGGTTTATAACATTTCAGCATAGCTCAGTACATATAACATTTTACAAAAAATTAGGTCCCCAGAGGGTGAATTTGGTGATTGATGCTACCCTGCACAGCAGGGTAGCAACACTAAATTTAGGGACAGACTAATCTCAGGAACATGACTTGGAACAGGAACAGGAATGGGTACCTAATCTCAGGATTGCAGGAACAGAGAAAAAGAGCATTAATCCACGCAAGTGAATAAACCTTATTCAAATGTATGCCCACCATAACAACACACTAATCATATGTTTTTAACCCCCTAAGCCTCTATAGTCCAGGCACATTAGACATAAAAATGAGAAAGTAAGGAAAAAAATCGGAGAAAGCTGATTTTTTTATATGTTTCCGGGACACACATTGCGGATAAAGTGTGAAAAGTCCCCGCGAATCCGAGTTGAGCTTTTTTAGTTATAGCGTTTTTTTGATGAAAAAAATTTTTTTTAAAAAAATTCGACCCAGCTCCATATTTCTCATTCTTATTCGCCTTAGTAGGGTGAGAATCATAAATATCGTGCTGAATTATATTGAGAATACATATCCCCAACAGAAAATGCCAACTTTGTACCAATCCTCACACTCAATGGTGAAATGTTCACGAAAATGTACAAAATTACGAAAAAAATTTTATTGTTTTCATACACACAACGGTACACAACGTCCATTAAATCAAATCTACGACTACTTTGGGAGTTGAATTATATATCAAAAACTGCAGAAAAGCAGTGGCTTTATAATGATATATAACAATAGTCATTTATTCCATAATGAACTGGTGAAACGTGTGAAATATTAACCATACCCCCTAAACTCAAATTCAAACGGCATCGACTTTTCTCATTCAAATACCGTATTATAGCATCATTGTTTCAATTTCCATTTTCGATTAAATCACATAATGTGGTGTTCGCCTACACTCAAGATGCATTGGCATGTAATGTGTGCACGCCCTTGATGTGTACTCGGCGGCTTCCATATGATTATGTCATATTTAGGGGCAATTGGTTCGATCATGGCTGGTAGCGGCTTGGATGAAATTTGGGGGACTGTTTATGCTGGTGGGTCAATCCATCATTTGATCAGTGGTCATGCATATTCAGGAGCAGTTCGTGCCCATTTGCTAACACAAATTGCCATTACAAAACTTGTGTTTGAAGAAAGCCGAACACTAGATAACATAGACTGCACAGAAGTCAATGAAATATTCTGTGGACTTGCCAGAGGTGACTGTACAACAGCTGACGCTGTCAATCAAGAAAGTGTCAACCATCTACTGTCAAAATTACACAAACTGCTCCAGAATGCGTCCGTAGGACGCACAGGAAAGCTTTGGGTACAATACTACGAGCAAATAGGTCTTCTCCAGTTGTTCTTGAGAGCAGAGCGCACAGGCGACTGGGAACTCCACACATATTGTGTTCGCAATATGATTCCAGTATTTCACGCAGGTGGTCATTTTGCATACGCAAAAAGTTCTCATCTCTATTTGCAGCAGATGAATGAGCTAACATAAATAATGCAACAGGATGATTTGAAGTTGTTCACTGAGAAAGGTTACTTTACCATAAGGCGCTCAGATAAATTCTGGGACGGGATATATTCTGATCAGACCATAGAGCAGTGTTTAATGAGAATGTTCAAGCTCCCTGGTGGTCTCACACATGGCAGGGGAATAACCGATAGCACTGTTGCGAAATGGGTACATGGACTACCTCTTTGCCTTCCGATATGTAATGCTCTCGAAAATTTTGTTCATGTTCACACTGGTCATGGTGAACAACATCGGGATCTCCGTCAAAGTTCACAATTGACTGATGCCAATGATATCACCAAATTATTGAACTGGCTCAGAGTGCATTCCCCCTTTCAGAATAGAGATTCACTACAATTAGTCTCTATAGCGACCGGGCTTGTGGCCAACGAAACTGTGAACTGTGACCAAGTTCGCAAAATTGGTGAATGTTGCGTATTGAATGTTGTAAGCAAAACGTTCAACAGCATCAAACTACGACGTGTTGACACTGTGAAGTCTTTCGCATCGATGGCAAATAGTATCAAAGTCCGTGGAAGTAAGGTAGTGATTGACTCCACAATTCTGTTCAACCGCATCACATGTGTTATTCAGTCACAAGCAGAGATGGAAGAGTATCTCAAATATGAACTCGACCCGAAACCACCAGCATTGTTTGATTCTGCTGGAATGAGGAAGACACAGAAAAGCACGCTCGGTAAGATCCTCAAAACATACGGTTCTGAGCAAACTAAAATCCCAGAACATTCTCTGTTTGTTGTAGATGGTGGATTTTTATTGAGGGCAGTTGTATGGCCTAAACAGTCGTCATATAAGGACATATATACATCATATTCCAATTATCTAGTGAGACATTTTGGGGCGAACGTCGTGGTTGTTTTTGATGGTTATGCTTGTACAATGTCGACAAAGGGCATGGAACAAGCCCGTAGATCTAAAGACAGGTATTCCATTGATATCAATATCTCACCCGAGTTACCAGCCACCACACCCCAATCCGATTTCCTTGCAAATGCCAAGAACAAAACCCAACTGATCGATCTTCTAATGCAGGAGCTATCTGCTATCAATATTCAGTCCAAGCAGGCCGAGGCTGATGCTGATAGCCGAAACTGCACTTGACATCGCTCAAGATGACAACAATGTTGTCGTTGTGGGAACAGACACAGACTTGTTAGTCATTCTTACCTCTCGAGTTCAACCGGGATGTAATATTCACATGATGTATTCCATTACCCCAAACTTACTAGTTTCAGTTAGTGAAATAGCAACCAAAATGGGTGACCATAGAAGCAACCTCCTTGTAGCACATTCTATAAGTGGTTGTGACACTACTTCTGCACTCTTTCGAGCTGGTAAGAAGAAAGTATTCAGTACAATTGTCTCCGATGTTACTAGCGACTCACAACAGTATGTCAACACAATTTTGGCGGATGACAGTACACCAAGTGCAGTAGCCACTGCCGGGGAACAACTTCTCCTGATCTTATACGGGAGTAAAACTGTTTCCTCTCTCGACCAATATAGATATGTCTCTTACAAGCGTTATGTAGTAAAATCTAAACTGAATAAACCCATCGACCTAGCCTCACTCCCACCAAGCAGCGATGCTGCACAACAACATGTCTACAGATGTTATCTCCAGGTCCAACAATGGCTGGGACTTCGCTTCCTCCGACGGATTGGGGGTGGTCGCTAGACAATGGACTTCTTGTACCGACTGCAGCCACAAAGCCATGTGCCCCCGATAACCTACTGAATCTGATCAGTTGTGGTTGCAAGAGTGCTTGTACAAAAAGGTGTGGGTGTAAGAAGGCAGGACTCTCTTGCTCAGGTTTGTGTAATTGCAGTTCGGATTCTTGTAACAACCACAGAAACACTGTCCTGTCGGAAATTTCTGACTTCGATGAATAATATGTATATAGGTCATGTCATTTCTGTATATAGTGTTGATAATAGTCAATGTAACTTAATCCATGTTGATTGATTTGTACATTCTGTAAATATTATTTATTGATTTTTGTACATTCTGTAAATATTATTTATTGATTTAATGCTGCCAGACACAGACGTGTCTGTTCGGTCCCAAGCCCGAAAATAGTTTGAGTTCTCATGCTGACGAATTTTATGCCAAAAGGGGAACTCGACCAGAAGCAGAGGGGGTCTTCCATAATGTCTATTTTGTAATCAATGATAAAAGTCTTCAAATGGTGGTGGATTTTTTATCGTCTGTCCAACTAACATCCCGTTCTGTACTACGACCCTTTGGGCAAATCCGTTAGGAAAATCGTCATTTTTTGCGTAAATCCGATACTTTTTTGTGAATTTTCAATAAGTTTTCGCAGAAATTGTCACAGAATGCACATTTTCCTCTAGGTAAATGTATATTAGACATTATGTAGCTCGAAATACGCGTAAACAAAAAATACAGTTGGATCAGTTCGAGGTTACAAAGTTCGTGCGATTTTTTTTTATTTTTTTCAAACGCGTTTTCGAAAAAAGGCTGTAGAAAAAAAGCTCAACTGGGATTTTAGGGGACTTTTGTCTAATCGTTCAGTGACATGTACTCGACATTCCCTGAAAAAATCAGCTTTCTCCGATTTTTTTCCCTAGTGAAACCTAATGTTCTTGGGCTACTAGTCTATATAATTTGTTGAATGTGTCTTTTTCTCACCTTTTTCGATTTTCATTGAATTCACAGGGAAAAATTTAAGCAAAATCAAATTGTGTCAAATATATTATATAACCGCAGTTAATGAAGGTCATTAGTTATGTCCCCCCCCCCCCCCCACCCCACCCCCCCCCCCCCCCCCCCCCCCCAAAAAAAAAAAAAAAATAATGGTGTGGTTCGGGTAACATGCCAGAAAAAAAATACGGTCGGTCGGTCAGCTTTTGTTTTATTTTTGTTTTGTTTATTTGCGGTAAACCATGGGAAATTCGCAAAAATGTCGGTCTAATGGTATTGTTACAGCCGACGATTTTTTTATTTTTTTTTTGGTCCATAAAATGTTTAGGGTCCAACGTCTAAATTAGGGTGGGTTGGGTTGCCCGAACCACACAACATTTTTAGCTCAACTTTGACGAAGTCAAATTTGAGCTATTGTCATGGCCCGTCGTCCGTCTGTCCGTCTGTCTGTACGTCAACAATTGGCTATTGCTCGGGCTAGAGGTCGTATTTATGAACCGATCTTTACGAAACTTCTTGTGTACCTTTGTTATGACCCTGGGACGGGAACGAGTGTTTTTAGGTGTGGTCCGAAATTCAAGATGGCTGCCAGCGGCCATTTTGTACCGATGATGCAAAAATCAGTTTTTTGTACAGAACTTCTGTATGAAAGTTCTGATTTGAATAAAGTTTTATATAAATGTTTAGTACCATGGGATACATCACATATAATACGGGGTTTTTTTCTTGTGCGAAAATTATGCAAATTAGACTGACTTTGATTTATTTTGTGTTACTTTCAGAGCTGTAAGTGCCAAGCTGCTATGGCTCGGGCTAGAGGCCGTATTTATGAACCGATCTTTACAAAACTTCTTGGGTACCTTTGTTATGACTGTGGGACGAGAACGAGTGTTTTTGGGTGCGGTCCGAAATTCAAGATGGCTGCCAGCTGCCATTTTGTACCGATGATGCAGAAATCTGTTTTTTGTACAGAACTTCCATATGAAAGCTCTGATTTGAATAATTTTTTGTATGGATGTTTAGTACCATGGGATACATCACATATAATACAGGTTTTTTTCTCGTGCGTAAATTATGCAAATTAGACTAACTTTGATGTTTTTTGGTGTTACTTTCAGCACTGTAAGTGCAAATGCCAATACGGCTCGGGCTAGAGGCCGTATTTATGAACCGATCTTTACGAAACTTCTTGGGTACCTTTGTTATCACCGTGGGACAAGAACGAGTGTTTTGGGGTCCGGTCCGGAATTCAAGATGGCCGATGGCAGCCATTTTGTACGAAATTTGGTGCAATCAGATTTTTGCACAGAACTTCCTTATGAAAGCGCTGATTTGAATAATTTTTTGTGTGAATGTTTAGTACCATGGGATACATCACATATAATACAGGTTTTTTTCTCGTGCAGAAATTATGCAAATTAGATGAACTTTGATTTTTTCAGTGCTGCTTACACACAGTAAGTACACATGTCAATACGGCTCGGGCTAGAGTCTGTATTTATGAACCGATCTTCACGAAACGTCTTGGGTACCTTTGTTATCACCTTGGGACGAGAACGAGTGTTTCTGGGTGCGGTCCAAAATTCAAGATGGCTGCCAGTGGCCATTTTGTATCGAAATTAGGTCTAATCAGTTTTTTGTCACAACTTCTACACAGCTCATATTTGTGAACTGATCTTCACGAAACTTCTTGGGTACCTTTGTTTTCACCTTGGGACAGGAATGAGTGTGTTTTGGGGTGCCTTTGTTATCACTGTGCTATGAGGACAAATATTTTGGGGTTCAGTCAGACCCACTCTGGGACTCAAAGATTTCTTTTCTAGTTTAGCATCTGACTGTCACCCACCTTTACAATACTTTACCTATACATTTGTTACAGGCAACGCTCAGTATTTATGTACAGACCGTTACAATACTTTATATGTACCTTTGTTATCAGGTCATTACCTAGGTGTTTGTCATTGCTGTGTCACATACTATACATGTACATGTCTTTGTCTTGACAAGTTGAGCTACAGTGTCATTGACACTTTCATTTTCTTGGCCTTATGGCTAATTGTGACCACAGCAAAGGTGTAAAGTCAAGTTTAGCCAATCGTTTATACTTTCGCTGCCTATTTTATAGGACTTCCACCCAAGGCATTGGTGACCGGATCGTATTTTACCAGTAAGGCAGAACTTTTTTACCTCAGTAAACAAGCACTGTTTCACTTCGCGGGATATGTGCCATATTTCACATGTACGCATGTTAGAATGGGATTTGACAGTTGGCGTGTACGCACAATTGGAAATGGGCACACACAATGATAATACAGAGAGACAACTTCAATCGGATCGCAACATAGACCCCATCCGATCGAATTTGTCTGTCCGTCATTTGGGTGGGAATGGTAAGGGGGAGCTAATTATGCTCACAGTATGGTAGGTAACACCATCCAAGCTGTGTTGGGGAGAGTCTGAGGGGAGAGTACGAGTTCGGAGAGAGTATATGACCCCTCCCCCCTCATTTTTTTACCACTAGCCCCACAAAGGATGTAGAGACACCACATCCTGGATGGTGGGTTGGGGCCCGGCTCATTTTTTTTTGTTAAAATAGGGGAAACAACTTGTGATGTTCTCAACGATTTTGAGGCTGCTATGACCAACTCCCCAGGATGTATTAGGTGTGCTGTTCTTTTTTGGCGCCACCTCTGTTTTATATTGGTGAGTAAAACATTTAGAATTTCAATTTCAGCATAATTAGGAATAGGATGTTTTGTCCGAAAAAATCAGACGTTCAATCAAAAATAATTTTTGCTTTAGCATAGCAGCGGCAAAAATAAGGGGAGGGGGTTCCTGGTGAACATTACTTGGATCCACCCATGAAAACGGGAGTGGGTGGATGAATGGTGCACGCCTGAGAGAGAGAGAATTTTTTTTATTTAATGTCGGAGCTATATAAATAAAACATTTGACGAGCATTTGACCGACGCACTCGATCGAGAGAGAGAGAGAGGGGGGGGGGGGGTGTAAAAACATTAAAAAAAAAAAAACTGTTATAGTGTCGGTTCGCCAAACCCCATTTCAATTGGATAAAATAGAATATTACAATCAATAGTAATGCGGCTGTACAGATAGGTTACTTTGCAATTAACAACATGAAACTCAGCTGAATAACTAATTATACTAACCGACCGAAAGTAAAGCACCCAGTTGACACCTTTAGGCAGAAGCCAATGATATATGGGCTTATGGCTCATGGATTCACTTATTCACTTGTATTGCAAAGAAAACATTCCGTTTCCGACAGAGCAGTACAAATTCACACTTTTTTGTTCACGAACGGTACAAATAAACTATTTTCTGAAAACTTTTCGTTACCATTACGTGGGTTATCATGTGAAAATGATGACCAACTCCGGCACAAATAATATTCTCCCAGAGTTAGGGAATGAGAGAGAAACAAACTGTGATGTTGGAATTAACAATTTGTATGATGCACGTGTTAGTGCAATTTCTGTGTTTGATGCATTTGAGATATTAAACAGACCAAACAATTGCAAACATGGTGAAATTTTGTAACAATGAGAAATTTGGCAGAACAGAATTCGAATTATTTGCAACAGAAGATCTCAGACCACATCTTATAAACTGTCTCAAAACAAAACATTTCGCTCTGTTTCTAAAGATTAAACATATGAAAAAGACAAAATTAAAATCCATTGAAATTTGCATTGAGAAGAATTGTGTTGACAGGGATTGTGTGATGCCTGATTGTTGGCAGAGACTGGTTGTTTGTGGAAACTGTGAACGCTGTTGGCATTTAAAGTGTGCTAAGGTAGAATATGTTCCTAAGGGTAAGCGGACATGTTCCTTATGGTATCGTGGAACTAAATATTGAAATTAGAGTGAACCGCCTTAAAATGTTGCACTCGGAAATGATGCAATCTCTAAAAATAAACAGCCTTGGGAAAATATATTGTTTCAATAAAAGTTTGAAACATTCTATTGACATCTTGCATTATTAGCTCACCTGACTGAAAGTCAGGGTGAGCTTTTCTGATCACTTTTCGTCCGTCGTCCGGCGTCCGGCGTCCGTCGTCCGGCGTGAAGGTGGTGTTTGGGTCTTTTTCTTCCAAACCACTGGCCGCATGTTAATGAAATTTCATGTGAGTAGGGGTTATATAGCGGCATTTTGATTTTTGGGCAAATTAGGTTTCGGCTCATATTGAGCAGAGGGGTGGGGCAAAAATGCTCCAATTCTTAAAAAATCTTCTTCTCAAGAACCAGCAATAGCAGAGACTTGATATTTGGTATGCAGCTTCCTTTTGAGGTGTAGACTCAAGTTTGTTCAAGAGAAGTTTGTAGGTCTATACTTGGCGATGTTATGGGAGGAGCAAAAATTTTGGCCCCACCCCAAATTTCTATTTTTTAAACCGAGAGGCCAATTTGAACCAAATTTTATGTGAGGGCTTATTGGGTCATAAGTACCTAATTTATGCAGAAATTTTTTTTCCTGTAGCCCCGTGGGAACCACAGGAGCTAAAAATAGAAAAAAATTAAAACGCCTATATCTCAAAAACTGCACGGCAGTGAGAATTTTTATTTGGTGTGAAGCTTTCTTGGGACCAACAGAAAGGATTGGTAAAAAAAAATTGCTATCGGTTTTATCATAGGGTACTTTTTCGGGACTCTGAAAAAGTGCTGAGTCAGTATTTTTTAACACAGTAGGCAATGGGAAAAAAATAAAGAATTGTTTTCTTCCAAACCACTGCTCTAAAAGCTTTCATATTTTACATATAACATCTTTGGAACATTGATTCACATATTTGTAGAAATCAAATTCCTCGGTCCATATTTGGGTTCCCTATGGGAACCCAAATGTTCAAATTAGTGCAATATGAGGGATATATTTTAAAAATCTTCTTCTTCGGATCCACAAATCAGAATCTTTTGATATTTGCTATGCATCATCCTTAGGGGGGTGAGATTGATGTTTGTTCAAGCCAAGTCCCTGAGTTCATATTTGGACTCCCTTTGGGAACCCAAATTGTAACTTAGTGCAATACGAGGTATATTCTTTTAAAATCTTCTTCTTCGCATCCACCGGTCAGAATCTTTTGATATTTGGTATACAGTATGCTTAGGGAGGTGAGATTCAAGTTTGTTCAAGTCAAGTCCTTCGGCTCATATTTGGTCTCCCTGTGGGAGCCCAAATTATAACTTAGTTCAATATGAGGAATATTCTTTAAAAAAAATTTTTTTTTCAGATCCACCAGTCAAAATGTTTTGATATTTGATGTACAGCATTCTTAGGGGCTGAGAGTGAAGTTTGGTAAAGCCAAGTACCTGGGTTCATATTTGGGCTCACTGTGGGAGCCCAAATTATACCAAAATTTTTATTTTCCAAACCAAGAGGTCGATTTGAACCAAATTCGATATGAGGGCTTATTGGGTCACAAATACCTAATTTATGCCATAAATTGTTTTCCTGTCCCCCACGGCAACTACAGGAGCTGAAAAAATTTTTTTTTTTTGAATGCCCATATTTCCAGAACTACATGGCACTGAGAATTTTTATACAATGTGAAGCTTCCTTAGGGCCGGGAGAAAGGAATGGTGAAAAAAATGCCATTGGTTTTATCATAAGTACTTTTCCAGGACTAAAAGTGCCGAGTCATCATTTTTTAACACTGTAGGTAATGGGAATAACGTTGAATAATCTTCTTCTCCCAAACCACTGCTTCAGAAGCTTTTGTTTTTGGGTTCCCTATGGGAGCCCAATGTATAACTTAATTCAGTATGAGAAATATTCTTAAAAAATCTTTTTTTTCTGATACTCCTCTCAGAATCTTTTGATATTTGATTTTTAGTTTTCTTAGAAGCGGCAAATTGAAATTTGTTCAAGTTCTGGTTTATTGATAAAATTGGGCCCAGTAACCAATTCCTGCGTTGAAAGCCCTGTAAAGTGGGCAGTAATAGGCATAAACGATTGACCAAACCTGATATTATAATTATGCCTCTGTAATGATGTAGCCTTAGAAAGTGACCTTAAATTCCAATAAATAAATAGATAAATTATTGAGTACCCAATATGGGGATCTAACATATGAACACTCTGGGTTACTAAGTAGAGAAAACACTTTTATGTTGAAAAACTGATAATAACCACAAGGCAGAATCCCTTGCTATTTTGGTGATATGACTCGGCCAGTATCAGGTGAGCACCCTCAGGCCCCGTGGGGCCTCTTGTTGTTGAATATTCCTGATAAAAAAGAGGGTGATTTGATGACTTTTGGACCTGAAAAATACAATTTACTTTTTGTGTGTTTTTGTGGGGAATTCCCTGAAAAATATGTGCATGTGACCGGTACTTCCCTTTGTGTCGGTTTTTCTCTCTTATTTGTTGCATGACCCCCCTGAATGAGGTTGAAAGAACTCAGTTCACTGATAAAATAAAGTTGCAAGCAATATAAATGTAAATTAATGTGTACATGTTTTATTTTATTGACGGGTTCGAAGATGATGAAAATTAATAGAATTTTGGTAAAAAAAATAAGTAGCAAAAATTAATGCGTGATCTCACAACAGCGAGATAGCGCGTTGGTTTAGCTATTTATTTTTACAAGAATTCTGTTAAAATGTGAACAACATGACTGTCGTTTTAAAAACACCGACGGCAGAAGTGTTAGAGCTTTTGCCATTCAGGTCCGACGCCAGACTGTTACCTATGGGAGGGGGGGGAGGTCGAATTTTGAAAATTTCTGATAATATTTCTTAACCCTTTACGTAATGTAACTGACAAAACTGTTGGTATCCTTGAATACCAAAATTTATTGTTTTTTTTTTTAGAGTGTAGGGGAGAACACCCGAAACCCCACAACAACCTTCCAAATATTATGGTAGGCCGCCTAAAAAACTGGCAAGTCCCCACCTGCCCTTCCCCACCTCTAATTATAGAATCCTGGCTACTACTACTATAGTTTATTTCAAATAAATGTTAAGATTTTCAGACATCGGAGCACCTCTTCATCTTTTCCACACAACAAGTTTAGAGAAAAAAAAACTGGAAAATGAAAATTCCAGAATAATTGTCTCATCTATTTGTTAAATATTCCTCAAATAATTGTCGTGTTAGACATAGTTCCCCCACCCCTCCATTCTGCCAAGTTGACTCCACACACAGTCAAGATCATTGGCAACAATATTTGGCTGTTGAAATTTACTCCCGCTGCAAAGAGAACCATTCTGCCAGCAGTAACTGTTCCTGTGAATTCAATGAAAATTGAAAAAGGTGAGAAAAAGACACATTCAACAAATTATATAGACTAGAGGCTTAGGGGGTTAAAAACATATGATTAGTGTGTTGTTATGGTGGGCATACATTTGAATAAGGTTTATTCACTTGCGTGGATTAATGCTCTTTTTCTCTGTTCCTGCATTCCTGAGATTAGGTACCCGTTCCTGTTACTGTTCCATGTCCTGTTCCTAAGATTAGTCTGTCCCCTAAATTTACCATCTGTGAACCTCAACCTGAATCAAGGTCTCAAACATAAAGAGAAAGAGGTACCCACAGGATAATCTGGCCCACTGTATGGGATAGCAAATTCACCCTCTGGGGACCTCATTCTGCAAATGACAGACTGCTTATTTTCAGGCTTGAATATCAACATTAAATACATTTATAAATATTTATAAATATCTCCAATTATTGATATAGAATTATTTTAAAAGTAGAACACATCAGTTGGTCTAAGGGGAATTGGTCTTTCGGGAATTGGCCTTGTGGGAATTGGTCTAAAGGGAATTGGTCTAGTGGGAATGAACCGCCATCTTAGGCCAGACCTGAGGTGATCAAGAGTCTAATAATAACTGCATTGAGCTTTGAAAAGGCATTTGCACTCCTTGGAAAACTGAGAAGGGCAATTATTTGTACTCCCATACTTTCTAGACTACACGACCTGGTGTCATGTATTGTATCTTTATACTTCTTTCTCATATCAATTACAATGTATTTTGGTATTCTGCAGCCTCTCACTTCTTTCAAGCATGATGGAGAGAAGAGTAATAACTAGAATTTATCAGTAAAGGAGTAATGAAAACGCATAATCATCAACATTGAAATTGTAGTTGATTATGGGTGTTTCTGATGAGTAGTTAACTTCTCAATTAATGATGATAGGCCTGTTTGCAGGCCTGAAAATAAGCAATCTGACATTTGCAGAATGAGGTCCCCAGAGGGTGAATTTGATGATGCTATCCCATACAGTAGGCCAGTTTATCCTGTGGGTACTCTTTCTGTTTAGTTTTGAGACCCTAATTCAGATTGAGGTTTTCACAGAGGGTAACTTTAGTGATGCTACTCTGTTGTGTGGGGTAGCATCACTAAATTCACCCTCTGGGGACCTCATTTTGCAGATGACAGTCTGCTTATTTTCTGGCTTGCCTGTTTGGTATCTGTCACCATGGGTAGGCATGGAAATTTATTCGCAGTCTTGAACATGATTTGCACTGTAGTTATATGAGCCACAGTAGCTACTTTTTTCAGTTGAGATGCTCTTGAAAGGATATCTTCAATAGTATAATATAATTTTGGGCAATTCATATGCACAGAAATTTAGTTGGAAATTTATATTTGTATTTCAGGCAGCAGATTATAAAGAACATCGTAAAAGAGTAGAGATGTATTCTGAATACCAAGAGTCTCCTCGAAATAAAGAGGTAAATTATAATTTATTACACATCCATTCCACTTTAACCCTTTACCCAACGAATCGGCCACATCCGCCCGCATAATATGCAAATTCAGCAGTTCAAAAAATATTATTTTTCAAAAAATTTCAACAAAACCATATCATGTGATCCCTCGGCTTTATTGAAATTTTTTGAAAAATTAAAAAAATGATATTTAAAATAAGAAATTTCGATATCATCTGCCTTGGGTAAAGGGTTAAACCTTTGTATTTAACGGAATGGCCACTATGAAATAAATTATTCTGTATTCAATGGGTGATGTACAAGACAGAATGTTTTTCCCAGCACCGTTCATACTAGTTCCTTTCCTATTGAGTCATTAGTTATGCTTTGAAATGTTTCCAAATTTCATTATACAATTATCCGCCGTCTGTCGCATAGCGTGAAAATGAAAATGTCCAAAGTAAAATAAAGTCTGTTCACAAAAAAATTAGTTAAACAAAAATGAGATAATATTTTAAAAAACCCCAATCATTTCCAACTAGAACATTAACCCGTGGCCGTCTCGTTTTGTGGATCCCGTTATATCTAAATTGGTCAACATTATTTTGGTAAATCTTCGGACATTTTGACATGCTTCAAACTTCTTTTAAAACAGTTTCTCTGAGCTGTTTTGCAAATCTGCCCAAATTTGTACTTATATTTTTACTAACAGTAATAGCCACCAAATGGTTAGGCGTGAGTGGATACCAGCCGAAGAGAAATTTCAACAAACGTTGGTTCCTAAAAGGTTGTTTTGATTTTTTTCGATCCATTTGATCAGTACAGCTTCAAACAAAACAAATGGACTCTTCACCTTTGGGTTTAAGCATCGGAATTAAAATTTGTTTATTTAAATGAATTGTAATGTATGGGATGTGTAATAAACACAGAAAGTGATGTGTGTTTGAATCAGTGGGTGTTTTTAATAACTCATTGGAATGGCATAGTCATATTTCACTCGAGCCTACAGCTCTCGTGAAATATGACTATGCCATTCCAACTTATGTAAAATACCCACCGATTCAAACACACATCATGTTCTGTTAATTTATGTACGGCTAATAAAAAAAATTCTTGTTTCTGGGGCACCACCCTCATTATTTGAAATAACTTCCCATCACTCTCTTTTTTTTTTACCTGGAAATCTCTTGAATGATACTATTCTGCACTTGTAGAACTAAACAATTTAGCCAATTACACCTTGGGTATACACAGTGTATCCACAGGTTCTTGAAATTTCTTGAAGATCCTTTAATTAAAATGCAAAATTTTGCCATGCAATATCTTAGAAATCACTGGATTAATTTCATTAAAACTGTATTTTTACTATTTGTAATACAGTGGGACCCTGTTAATTGAATATCCACTTTGCCAATGAAAATTATTCAATTAACAGGAGTATTCAATTAACAGGGCTTGTGTCACTTTCCTGTATTCTAGAGATAAACTTAGCATTTATTCTATTATATCTTGTTTGACAGACCTCCATGAGCTCTGTCAAACAAGATATAATAGATTAAATGCCTATATTGGATATACTGAGGCCAAATAGGTCTATAACCAAAGGAAAACTGGGGAGAGTCAGGGTAATTTCTTGACATGTTACAAGATTTTTTTATTCAATTAACAGGAGTTTACTCTTTTACCTATATTCAATTAACAGGTCAAATTTGTACTGGAGGTATGGTAAATGGTTTTGTGTTGGGAAATTATATTCAATTAACAGGGATATACAATTAAGAGATATCCAATTAAGTGGGCTCCACTGTAGTCCAAATATATAACCTAGTTTCAATAAATCAGAGAAATCTATGTGAAAGAATCTTTTTTTATTGGGTGATCTGATATGGAACTACCCTGAGGCCTAATAGAAACATTTTTTTTGTTTCTCCGGCAATATTCCTACGATGTTATGAATATGGGGAGGGGGCTCTTATTTTAGTTAATCCCCAAAACAGTCCTGACTATGCCGACTTGTGTGATACTATTTATTTGAAGGTTCTCTACTCGATGTGATACAGCACACCAGAATACCTACCACACTGTACTGACAATCTGTATTTATGGCCCCACAAAGTAGATCTCCTATTTCTCAGGCCACTTTTTTTGTAAAATTGCATGTGGACCGGCATTTTTTAGTCCCCTACCGGCATCGCCGGAGGGGTCTATAGGTTTGCACTCTGTCCATCCGTCAGTCTGTATGTCTGTCAGTCTGTCAGTCACACTTTAGTTATCCGGAGTTTTTTTGGAAACGCTTCAATGGAATGATTTCATTTTTAGTAAACTACTATAGAACGATGACTTACAGATCAAGTTTGAGTATCATGCTGATTGCATTATTCTTGTGTGAGTTATGGCCCTTGGAAATATGGAAAAGCGCCAAAATATCAGTTTTCCAGACTTTTTTTGGAAACGCTTCAACGGAATGATTTCATTTTTGGTAACCTACTATAGAACGATGACTTACAGATCAAGTTTGAGTTTCCTGCTGATTGCCTTATTCTTGTGTGAGTTATGGCCCTTGGAAATATGGAAAAGCGTCAAAATATCAGTTTTCAGGACTTTTTCTGGAAACGCTTCAACGGAATGATTTCATTTTTGGTAACCTACTATAGAACGATGACTTACAGATCAAGTTTCATTTCCACTCTGTCCATCCATCCGTCAGTCTGTCAGTCAGTCTGTCGGTCATACTTTAGTTTTCTGGACTTTTTTTGGAAACGCTTCAACGGAATGATTTCATTTTTGGTAACCTACTATAGAACGATGACTTACAGATCAAGTTTCATTTGCACTCTGTCCATCTGTCAGTCAGTCTGTCAGTCACACTTTAGTTTTCCAGACTTTTCTTGGAAATGCTTCAACTGAATGATTTCATTCTTGGTAACCTACTATAGAACGATGACTTACAGATCAAGTTTGAGTTTCATGCTGATTGCATTATTCTTGTGTGAGTTATGTCCCTTGGAAATATGGAAAAGCGCCAAATATCAGTATTTTTATACTGTACCAATGACCTAGACTTAGCTGGTGCTAACTCTAACAAAACCAGGGCCAAACACAAATTTTGCCCCCCCAATCCCCAAAATTTGCATCCAAAACAAAAAGAAATCATGTCCTAAAGGACCTCCATACTACGCCTCCACTGCGCATGCGCAGTGACGCAGACGTCCCGAAATTGGCGCCAATTATCATTCTCTGTTTGGCCCTTCATCAGTCAACATCTCACTGATCTTTGTGCTTGTAAATCTCAGTTTAAAGGATGCCAGACACGTAATTCTTGGAGAAAATGTGATTCTAAGGAGGATAGAAGGAGGAGAGGAAAAAGAAGTGACAAAAAATAATCAGGGCTGTACTTAAAAATTTTTGATGAAATTATGTTAAGTTGCCTATTTTCGAGGCATGGGCCTCTTGTTGTCATTCTTGCTAATTGTTGCACTGCTTATTCAGTGTTTCCTCTCCCCTAGCCTTCTAAAGTCCCCCCTTGCAATTCTCCCATGCTTTTGGCATATTTTTGAGAAATTTCATTTCTAAAATTTCCTGGGAGACTTGCTTGGTTACAGAATGTTTTCTGTTATTTTCCCCATAGTTACGTTTTCACCCATGGGTGTATAACGTTTGTGTTCTGCATCTTCCATCTGATGTTCTACAGATTCTCCCCTGGGAGTCTCTGTTTTGCATCAGATAGAGTGTAATTGATGACTGATTCCGGGCCAGTTTTTTCAGTGCCTGGAGTCATGTTTTCTGGTGTTTTTACACTGTTTGTTTTCATTGGCAACAGCCTTTTTTGAGGGGGGCTGTTTGCCTTTGCTGTAGTTTATCTCACTATAAGATACATTTGTATTATCCGAAAGTGTCTCATTAATTATTTAATATAAATTTAAAATTTTTGACCACACTTTGCCATCGGATCCATCGGGGCTCAATGTTACTTTTCAGCAACTTGGGCTTCGCTGAAAAAATATTTTTTCAAAATTATTTTGTTTTGCAATTGTTTTTTCATTTATTAATGGATCATGTTATTATGTATCTTTGTGTCAGGGGTTTTTGCGAGTAACTAGGACTTATTGTTTTTCTTTCACAATGAAGGGACGTTGTTCAAATTGTAATAGGAAGAAATCTTCCTCTGACTTTCATGATCATTGTATTAATTGTAGTCAGTGTTCTCGCATTAATCCCTGTCCTATATGTGAACATTGGGATGAGAAACATTGGAAACGTGTGTCACGATATGTTGTTTCTGGAGAAAGAGCGATTCCGGCTCTTTCTCCGCAAGGTCACTCTACTCTCTCAGTTTCTATTTCAGAGGAACCAGAACAGGGTGATGTTTCCATGTTATCTTCTTCAAGTGTGCGTCCGTCGTCACAAATGAATTCAGAGCTAGCGGCAAAAGTGCTCATGGAGATTAGACAAATGTCGTCCGCTAGCTCGCCCGGTGTAGCGTCCATTCACCGAATGGTTCGGCAGCCGGGTTCGTCCGATGCGGTCCAAAAGGAAATGTTGGGTGATGCGAGCACTATAAACATAATAGATGCACACCCAGTGACGGCGGATAGTAAGCGAGAACGGAGGAAGCCTTTGAGTCCGGTTCCTAGCTCGTCCAGGTCCAGCCGGGCCACGAGCGAGAGAGGCCCCTCTCTTGTACAACAACATCTGGGACCAGATGTTGTGGTACAAAATGTGTCTTTAGCGGAGCATACGTCCGTCGCTCGGGACGCTCCGTTGTATAAGCAGTCCGCAGAGACTGTTAAGGCTTCCTCTTCTCGTCAGCGCACACGACCGCACCTTGGCCGATCAAGGATTCTTCGGCGACCAGGTCACACCATCCGGCAGCCAGGGATTCGAGACCAATGGACTCCGGACGTTCGCATAGGAAAAGTATGCGGGAGCCATCTGATGCGGAGCTGCCCTCGGCGAAGCAGCGAAAGACTGCGCCTCCGCAGGTCTCGACGCTGGACATTCTTGTGCAGATAGCACAGCTTATCGCAGCATCCCAGCAACCGACAGAAACGGTGTCGGATCGAGAATTATCCGACGGCGCTGGGTCGGTACGCTCCGCCGAAGCATCGGGGGCGGACGACCGGGAACATCATGAGGTCCGTCCGGATGGTGAAAGGGATACGGATGACTTGGAGCTATCCCTTTCAGAACAACATAAAGCTGCCGTGGACTTCATCCGGCACTTTCTCCCTCAAGTTGTTCCGTCGGGCCAGACTGCTGCGCTTCCGGACAAGAGAATTATAGCGTCATTGGACTCTGAATTTTTTGAGCGGTTCAGGGACATCGCTCCCGAGTTTCCGTCGCAGTCCAATAATGTTGCAAGAACATTTGAATTATTGAACGACGCTATATTTAAACTTGCTTCCAGGACGGGGGAAAGCAGGTTTCTTGTCCGCTAATACTCTCAACCTGCCTTTCATTAATGCAAGGAATAAATTCGATACGGCAGGACAGGGTATACCGAGAGTTCCTCTGCGTATGGACGACGAGGCGGAAGACTTAGAGCTATCATTACCGTCGTCAGCTTCTATTCCAACCGCGGTGTTGGAAACAGCTATTGCGTCTAACAGAGCCAATTTAGATGCCTTATCTTACGCAGATCACCTTACTAAGGCGTTATCACTGCGCCTTCAGGGGAAAGAGTTTCAGGATATACAATCCTCTTTAAGACTTCTTTCAAGGGCAGTAGCTTATTCCACGTGTAACTCCGCCCTTTCAGTGGCAAATCTGGAGTTGGTTAGATGTGACGCAGCCCTAGCTACATCCACATTAGTGGATTCTAAGGTGAAGAACTCTCTTAGAGTCGCTTCGGTCTCAGGAGAACTTCTTTTTGACGGCAAGCTTTCCGCTATTTATGATAAAATTACAAAGAAAGCTAAGGATTCTCTGTTGTTCAAATCTGCTCCTAAGAAGTCGGATACAGCAGACACGAATAAGACAGGCACTTCTGGGTCTAATGCGCCCAAGAGAGGTTCCTATAGAGGTTCCGGTGCGTCCTCTTGGTCTTATTCGAGAGACCGTCAGGATAGCGACTCTCGTTCGGGACGTCCTTCAGGCCGGGACAATCGGTCGGACGCCCCGAGGTCGACGGGGTGACGTGCGGGTCGTGGAAGACGTGGTTTCTCCTACCGCAGGCCTCGCAGGTCCAGGAGGTGATGGCTTAAACCTCTATCGTGTTCCGGTTGGCGGAAGGTTGTCGAGCTTTTCACAAGAATGGGCGTCGATTACGGACGACCCTTGGGTGAGAGGAGTGACTTCGGAAGGTCTAAAGATATCCTTCAAACGAAAGCCTCCATTAACTCGAAGTCCAAAGTGGACTCATCTTCCGTCAAATCCGCAGAAAAGAGACGCTCTGTTATCAGAGGTGCAGTCTCTTTTAATGAAGAACGCGGTAGAGGTCGTAGAAAACCAGGAATCTCCGGGATTCTACAGCCATCTGTTTCCGGTTCCGAAACCAGACGGCTCGTTCCGTCCAGTCATAGATTTGAGCTGGATAAACAAGCTGATCGTCGCTCCGAAGTTTTATATGGAGACGATTCGATCGGTCAGAGCGAGTATTCGGGTGAACGATTATGCAACGAGCATAGATCTCAAAGATGCGTACTTTCACGTCATGGTACATCCGACATTCCGAAAGTATCTACGCTTCGCAGTCCTAGGAGTGGTGTATCAATTCCGGGCGATGTGCTTCGGATTGAATCTAGCACCCTGGGCTTTCACTCGGGTAATGAACTCGGTAATGATCTACTTCCGAGCTCATTCGTCTGCGGTAACGTCGGCCTACCTGGACGACATTCTTCAGAGGTACGGCAACGAGTTAACGCTTCAGAACGATGTTCAGAATCTTCTTCTATTGCTTCGACGTCTCGGTTTTATAGTAAACGAGGAGAAGTCGGATCTGGTGCCGTCCAAGTCATTCACTCATCTGGGAATGAGCTTCGAGACGCACAACAATCTCGTTCGTCTGCCGTTAACCAGAGCGAAATTAGTCAGTTGTTACGCTCGCTATTGTCTGCACGCAGACAAAGTCACGGCGAGAGAATTTATGAGACTGATAGGTCTGTGCGGAGCCGCCGTGGATCTCATTCCGATGGGGCGGTTACGCACACGTCCTCTTCAAATTTTCCTGACTCAGAATTGGAGTGTGAAAATTCATTCGCTCGATGTAGACGTTCTCTTGTCAGATCAAGTGAAACAAGAGATTCAGACTTGGGCAAACATTCAGTGGTTAACTCAGGGAGTTCTGCTGCAGTTGCCGGATCCGAGTTTTACCGTTATGACGGATGCCAGTCAAACAGGTTGGGGTGCATCATTAATCCCAACGGATTCGAGATGCCAGGGTCTTTGGGATCCGCAATTCCTGTGCAAGCACATAAACATCAAGGAAATGATGTCAATTTGGCTTGCGTTACGTCACTGGATGGACATTATTCACGATGCTCATGTCCAAATCCTATCTGACAATACGACAGTAGTGGCGTATATACGGAATCAGGGAGGCACTCATTCAGTTCCGTTGTTCAATCTAACGGAAAGAATCCTTCTGTTTGCGTTAGAACATCACGTTCTTCTTTCGGTCCGTCACATACCGGGTCGTCTGAATGTGCTAGCAGACTCCCTTTCACGAAAGGGTCGTTTGTTGCCGTCGGAGTGGACTCTCAACAAACAAGTATTCAATCAGATTTGCTACCAATGGGAACGGCCAATGATAGACTTATTTGCGACACATCTCAACAATCAGTTGCAGACGTATGTGTCTTCGTGTCCGGATCCAAGAGCATTTGCAGTAGACGCTCTGTCGATCCCTTGGGACGGAATGATAGGATATGCGTATCCTCCAGCGCCGTTAATTCAACAAGTATTGCTAAAGATAAAACAATCTCAATGCAAGATTCTGTTGGTAGCATCTCTGTCGCCACAGAGACCGTGGATAAATCTACTCAGGTGTCTGTTGTGGGACCTACCACGGAAGCTTCCTCCACGGGAGGATCTTCTTTCGCAGGGGAAATCGCGCCAACTCCATCACAACCCGCAAGGTCTCAACCTTCACGTTTTTTCCGTTGTGCGGTCCTTCTTGCATGGCAAGCACTTTACAGGACGAGCAGTGGACGCGATTTCTAACTGTAGGAGGACCTCCTCTTCGCTAAACTATGCGGCTAAGTGGAAGGTTTTTCGTCGTTGGTGTAGGGATCATTCTGTAGATATATTCGATCCCTCTATACCAGACATTGCAAACTTTCTAGTATACTTGTTTGACGAAATCAAACTGCAGCCTGTTACTATAAAGGGTTATAGATCTATGTTATCTGATACCTATGCACATCATGATAGTTTACAAATTGGATCTAATGTCTCTTTATCGAAGTTGGTTAGAAACTTTTCGATAAATAGACCCAGAACTCGTAGATTAATTCCTAAGTGGAATTTAGCTTGGGTTCTTCTTCAATTGAAGGAAAAGCCATTTGAACCTCTTGGGACAGTAGATTTCAAATTCTTATCTTATAAGACAGCTTTTCTCTTAGCTTTCTCTTCTGCTAGAAGAGTCAGTGAGCTTCATGCACTATCGGTGGATGATTCTCATTATCGTAGTGTTGGGAATACTATCACCTTCACTACTAACGTGGGTTTTTTAGCTAAGAATCAGGCTCCTAATAAATATCCGGAACCTATTGTTATTAAGGCTCTTCCGTCTTCAGACGGGCGTAGGCCTTTACTCTGTCCTGTTAGAGCATTACGTATCTATAAACAGAGATCTCAGTTTATCAGAAAGGGACGGAAACGTTTCTTTCTGTCTTTGATGCCTAATAGAAAGGATATTTCAGTCCATTCTATTGCTAGATGGATTCAGTTAACTATCCGTACTGCTTATGAAGATTTATCTTCTTCTCAGCAGTCTGTGCTTAAGATTTCTGCTCATGAAGTAAGAGCTCTTTCTACTTCCTGGGCTTATGCTAATAGTGTTGCTATTACAGATTTATTGAAGGCTGCTTACTGGTCTCAGCCATCCACATTTACGAATTTTTATCTCAGAAATATTGAGTCCATTTCTGGAGACCTGCATTGTTTAGGTCCGTTATCTGTTGCTCAGAATGTCGTCCACTAAACAGTTGCAACTATAGTTATGCAGGCTTTCTGTTCCGGCAGTGACTCCGTCCGGCTGCCCTCTTCGCTCTGGGCTATTTGACCCAGGGCAAGGGGAAGGGGGGGGGGGGGGGGAAGGGGGGGGGTGTTCCCTTAGGTCACCTGCTTTATAGTGAAAAGCAAGGGAATGCCTCCTCCAAGTCAGTATTTCTGAGTCGCTTCCGGGATGGTTTTAAGTGTAATATTAATGTTTAAATTCATTCATGTCTTATTTTTAAAGTGTAGCTCGGTGTGAAGCATTTGTATATGTCAAGTGTCAAACAGGCTTTAATATACAATACTCGGACACTTTTAAATGACTATAAAGAGTCTCAATTCTCTGGACTACTTTATTTATTGGCTTGCTTTAAAAATAATTAGTATAAGGGTTATACTGGATGTTAATAGAGAACATGAATGTTATTGTGCTCAATTATTAAGGGTAGTGTATCTTTCTAATTTAATATTAAATAAGAAAGATACATGTAAAGCCTAATACTCCTTTTCTCCTTAAGGGGTTACCTCTTTACTATATAGTTGAGCTTATTGGATTTTCCTCTATGTCCTAGGCCCTCCAGCCTGTTTACTATTCAGCTAAGTCTGGGTCATTGGTACAGTATAAAAATGTTAAAAAATTTATAGTAATTTATATATTTTTTATACTTACCAATGACCCAGACGGGGATGGCCCTCCCTGGAGTTGGGAACTCTTGCCTCCCCGCTGAGTACATAGCGCTGACCAGGCACTGCCAGTAAGAATGATAATTGGCGCCAATTTCGGGACGTCTGCGTCACTGCGCATGCGCAGTGGAGGCGTAGTATGGAGGTCCTTTAGGACATGATTTCTTTTTGTTTTGGATGCAAATTTTGGGGATTGGGGGGGCAAAATTTGTGTTTGGCCCTGGTTTTGTTAGAGTTAGCACCAGCTAAGTCTGGGTCATTGGTAAGTATAAAAAATATATAAATTACTATAAATTTTTTAACTTTCTGGACTTTCTTTGGAAATGCTTCAACGGAATTCATGCTGATCACATCTAGGTTATAACATTTGTATAATTATTAATGCTCATTAGTCCGGTCGGGGACATTCTATTGCGTCAGCGATACGTGTGCTCTTGTTTAGTTTACATTGTATTTTTGTAATTATCTCTTTGTCATCAAAAGTTCATGTTCTTGGTTTGTTTTATGTTTTAGGCCTCATAATCTACAGAATAGCATGAGTGGTGATGTATTTGGTCTTGAGTGCAAGAATGCTTTTCAATGCTTTAGCATTGCAATACTAAAGCATTGCAAAGCCTTTTTGCACTCTAGGGACAAATTTATCACTTTTATTAACTTGGGTAAAATATCAGACAGAAATCATTTAAATTTTTTTTTTTAAAGTTTGCATTGGTTATTAAAAGAGAGCATGTGACAGGCAAAAAGGCCATGCAGGAGGGCCTGAGAAACAGGTTTTTAACTTTTTTTAGGCCTATTGAATGCACAATGTTTGTAAATCCTAATTCAATTTTTATTTTTTCAGGATGAAAATAAAAAGCTGCCAAAAGTTGTAAGTGTTTATGGTTTTTAATTAATGTTCTCACAACACAGCTAAAACATCGTTGCAAATCATTGTAAAACCTTTGCCATGTTAGATAACTATGTGAACAGAGTGTTTTATGTTTTTACATTGTCCATGCCTCTGTAAATCTGTTTGGGAGCCATATGTTCATCACACTCTCCGTTTGTCTAATGCAGCATCCCTTCCTCCATCCTTTCATCTTTTTGGTTTATGGGTGATAACCTATGTTATACTTTGGACATCAATCCATATGTGGTATGCAACCTCCTCTACAAAAATGGCAGTTGAAGTCAAATTTGGACATCCAGTCCTTATGTGGTAATCAACTCCCTCTACAAAAAAGGTAGTTGAAGTCAAATTTTTTCATTCATCTGACATTGCATCATGGGATTATTCACTGCCCTGTATCATAGATTTTCCAACATTTTAGGTTTTTGGATGATAAAAAATCTCCATTGGCTAAAATTTGGCACCAAAAAGGTTCCTTTCATTTGTGAAGGAAAGTCATTGACGCAGTGTAGAGCATGATAAATGACAAAAGAAACAAAATTAAAATTTATTACTTTCAGTACAAGGAATTCAGGAGCTGGCAATAAAGGCAGAAACAATAAAGGCACCAAAACACTTTGTTTGACATTAATATATTCAGAAAATGCTAATAATTTGGCACCAGAATGTTTTGGACTAGCGTGAACATTGTGATTCGTGCTCTAATATTCTTTGAAGAGTTTGTTCCTATAAGAGATCATAAGGTTAAGGTGTTTATTTATTGTACTTTTATTTTCATAGTCTCAGAGCTTCTGTATGCTTCGCATAAACTTTTTTTTTTCATTTTTTGTTTTGATATTCTGGTGCAGTATGCAGGTGTATCTGGTGTTCTCAGGCATTTCATCTGTAACTGCCTTACTAACAGGTTATCATCCCAGATGGTGCGTGAAGTGAACAGCCCTGGTAATTCACCCTCAGCAATCAGCAGTACCGAGGAAAATGCCGGGGAAACGAAAAAAATATCAACAGCAAAAATACTGCCAAGGATGGCTTTTTCAGAAAGCTTTGTGGTGGCAGAAATTAAACAACTTCCAGGTCATAGATGGAAGCAAACCATGTGGGTTGTACTATGCTGTATTGCTAATCTTACAATTTACAGTACAAGTTGCAGCATAACCACTAAAAACTATGTGCTCTGCTTCTTCTATGTTGATAACACCAGAATCTGACATCAGTTTCTGGAAAGCTCTCACAGAGCTTTCCAGAAAATGGTGTCAGACTCTGGTGTTATCAACATAGAAGCAGTGAGATACTTAGTTTGTGGTTATGCTGCATCTTATTTTCACTCGTTCTATACATATTGAGCAAGTCGCCTGCTTACTTCCAAGATTTTTTCTCAGCATTCACATAGTTCATGATATTGGCATTATCTAATTGGGTGAAAGATTCTGCACATTGATTGTGATTATACACACAGGTATCTCGAACTACTTTCACATGTTAAAGTTACTTGAAAGTTTTCGCTTCACTGCATGCTACATATACATGGCAATTGAGACTATGCCCTGTCCCCTGATGATTTTTACACAATCGAACAGGCTTCACAGCAATTGCCGTAGAAGCACCAGTTTTCCACAGCAGTTTTTTTTTTGCTAAGGAAACAAGGATGAATTACCAGGACTGAGTTAAAGAGGGCAAAATTTTATAGGAGGGATTTTTTTTCGAGAAGTCAAGCCTGCAGGTGAATTTGAAGGTTATCGGACACTAAGAAACAGGACACTGGGAAACAATTTTGGGTAGGACAATAGAAAACAGAACACTAAGAAACGGACACTAAGAAACACTTTTTTCAACCAATAATTTATTTTCAAAAATTTGAATAAAAATTGTCAGAAAGGCAATTTTAAAGCAAATTAATGGAAACAAATTCTTTCTAAACCTATAAAAATGTTAAAATATGTATTTGTACAATCATTCATTCATCCAAATTGCATATGGACTAACAAGCTAACTATAAAAACAATGTAGCTGAGGGTAATTATTGAACAAACACACACAAGCTGATCATAAATCTTAAACACTGTTTGTTGTCATCACTATTAATTTATTCATGTACATGTGTTTAATTTTTTATCTACCTGTTCTTTGTAAGTAAATAGTAAATATTACAACTTAATAAATATGTTAAAATTTGTATGTAGGAATATTTTCTGTCAGGAGATATAACAATTTATATTTAGTAATAATGTCAAAAATGGTAAATAATAATGATAAATAAATAAAAACACTCAAAATATAATTAAAAATATTTAATTAACTAAACATTTTAATAGGAATTATTTAGAAAGGGTTATTTCATAAATATAGTAACTTTCTAAATAAAAACAAATGTGTTTCTAAGTGTCCTGTTTCTTAGTGTCCGTTTCTTAGTTTCCTGTTTCTTAGTGTCCTGTTTCCTCGTGTCCTACAACCAAATTTGAAAGCAAAGTTGACACAACGTTTGGTAACTCAGTCAATCCCTTAATAAAGATGCCTTAACCCTTTACCTAACAAATCCACTACATGCACCGGCATAATTTACAAATTAAAGAGTTAAAAAAAAAATGTAAAACAATATCCAAAAAAAACATTTCTATGTGACCCCTCATTGGAACGAGATCATTGAGCTTGTTCCAATAGAGAGTCACTTGATAGAATTTTGTCAAAAATTTTTGAAACATTTGAAAAAGAAATAATTATAAGAACAAATTTTGATATCATGTTCTTTGAGTAAGGGGTTCTTTTTCATTGTAACAACTTACATGTACCAGCATGGGTGTCAATGCAAAGTCAGAGACAGGCCTGAAAATAAGCAGTCTGACATTTGCAGAATGAGGTCCCCAGAGGGTGAATTTGATGATGCTATCCCATACAGTGGGCCAATTTATCCGCTGGATACCTCTTTCTGTTTAGTTTTGAGACCCTGATTCAGATTGAGGTTCACAGAGGGCAAATTTAGTGTTGCTACCCTTCTGTGCAGGATAGCATCACTAAATTTACCCTCTGGGTATCTCATTTTGCAGATAACAGTCTGCTTATTTTCTGGCTTGGTCAGGGACTCAGCTTATTTACAAGGAGGGGATTCTGAAACAGAATCCCCGTGGGAACCCCGGGAAGTAAGCAGCACTTGTTTACTGTGGTAAACCAGTTCTGCTTTACTAGTAAAATAGGACCCAGTCACCAGTGCTTGGGGTGAAAGTCCTTTAAAATGGGCAACATGTTGATAAACTTGACTTCATCTCCATGTTGTGTCACGATTAGCCATGGTGCATAAATATGTGACGTTAACCACCAACAAACAAACATTCTGAAACAGAAATCTGAAAAGTTAGTAGCTGAGCTTATTTTCGATTATAGGCTTAAACATGGGTCAGTATGATATGTTCATGAAATCTGATTATATATGCAGAGTAATCGCTAGTTCTTTTAAATAAACTGTCCCTATAGTAAAGCGTAAAATGCTTTTCAAAATACCTGGTCAAGGACAGGAAGGTCAGTGGACCCCACTCAATTCCCCCATTCTCGATGAGAATGAGGGGTGTACTGGATTACATGCATCTGTCTGTGCATCCATGCATCTGTCTGTATGTCTCTCCATGCGTCCATCCGCCCATGCATCCACAGCAATATCTAATCAATGGGTGGGTGGATTTCACTGAAATTTGGTATGAGAGATCCTTATGACAAGCCACTCCTGCACATGTTACAAAAAGTTGCTGTCCTTACTTTGTTTTTAGTTCATTTATGCTTCGTCGGTCCAGCATTGCAGTGTGGGTATGAATTGCCTTCAGCAATAGCTCTTGTTGGATATCTCTTAAGTGAATAACCCTGTTAACTGAATATAACTTCTAAACACAAACTCATTTAATAGACATACCATCAGTACAAATTTGACCTGTTAATTGTATAAAGGATACAGATTAAATTTATGTTAATTGAATAAAAAATCTAATATATCGAGAAATTACCCTGATAATTACAAATTTCAACTTGTTTATTTACCTATTTGTCCACAGCTCACCAAATACATGTACAGACATTTAATCTATTATTTCTTCTTTGACAGCTTCCTGAGCTCGGTCAAACAAGATATAATAGAATAAATGTTCAATTTATCTCGAGAGCAGAGGAAAGGGACCAAATCTCTGTTGACCCTTTACCCAACACACATTTAATTTTTAATGTTTTTCAAAATTTCTCAAAAAACTTAAGCAAAGCCTTATTATGTGTGCCTTTGGGATGGTTTGCAATCCTTTGTCAGTCCATATGTCCATCCATCCATACATCCATACATATGCCTATTCCTCTGTCCGTCCACAAATCCTTTAGCACACCGTACAGGCTGCAGCTTTAACCTGAATGGTTCCAAATTTCATATGTGGCTTTGGGGCAATGTCTAGATGGGAGCTATTGAATTTTTCTGAATTTTGTTGAAAAACATGGCCATCAGCAGCCATCTTGGATTTGGCACATAAATTGTCAACATTTCCATTGGCACTCCCAACAGGCAGCATCTCTCATTTTATCTTTTTCAAATTTCATATGTAGCTTTGGTGTGATGTTTAGATGGGAGCTACCAAATTTTTCAGAATTTCGTTGAAAAACATTGCACCCAGAAGTCATCTTTGATTTGGTACATAAATTGTCAACAATTCTGTTAGCACACCCAACAGGCCACATTTCTCACCCGATCTTTTTCAAATTTCATATGTAGCTTTGGTGGTCATATTTAGATGGGAGCTATAAAAATTTTTTGAATTTCACTGAAAATCATGGCTGCCAATGGTCATGTTAGATTTGGCATATAAATTGTCAACAATTCTTATGGCACACCCTACAGGCCGCATCTCTCACCCAATCTTTTTCAAATTTCATATGTAGCTTTAGTGTGATGTCTAGATGGGAACTTTTGAATTTTTCTGAAGTTCATTGAAAATTCTGGCCGCCAGCAGAATTTCTTTGAAAAACATCGCCCCCAGCAGCCATCTTTGATTTGGTACATAAATTGTCAACAATTCCATTAGCGCACCCTACAGGCCACATTTCTCACCCGATCTTTTTAAATTGCATATGTAGCTTTGGTGTGACGTCCAGATGAGAGCTATCAAATTTTTTTGAATTTTGTTGAAAAACATGACTGCCAGCAACCATCTTTAATTTGGCACATAAATTGTCAACAATTTCATTGACACTTTCATTTAACCCCTTACCAACGAATCGGCCACACCCCACGCGTAATATGCAAATTCAGCAGTTGAAAAAATATTATTTTTTTAAAACATTTCAATAAAACCATATCATGTGACCCCTCATTGGAACGAGCTCTTCAAGCTCGTTCCAACGAGGGGTCACATGATATGGTTTTGTTGAAATGTTTTGAAAAATTTCAAAAAATGGTATTTAAAATAGCAAATTTTGATATCATCTGCGTTGGATAAAGGGTTAAACAGCTCACTTTAGAAATTACGTGGGCAGATGTGCTCGATTCATTAGATAAAGGGTGAATTGAATACTCCTATGAATTGAATAATTCTCCCTGGTAAACCGGCTATTCAATTAACAAGGTGCCAATGTATTTTATAGATGTATTGCTCATGCTAGGGGTTGAAAAGACTACATGGTAACTTAACTTCACAGAAAATTGTTTTGCATCACTGATTGTTTTTCATGAAACATTGCAGCACTGTTTTTCATATAATGTTTTCAGTATTCACACTGCATGGTTGTATCATCACAAATATTTCAATCTTCTTGTTACATGTTTAACCTCTAGGGGTCTAATTCCGACTTTAATCTGTTTTTCTGCAACAAAACTCATGCCCCAACATCCAGTCTTTGGGTAAACTTCAGAGTTACATTCATAGTGCCTTGGCAGTTGTTTCTTGGCAAGTCTTGGCTGCCGATATTGGCAGCCAAGACCTGCTTAGAAACAACTGCAAATTCACAGTATGTGGCCTGTCGAAGTAAAGAAAAAAATGTATAAAATCCCAAGGTCCTTATTAGGTTAATGACTTGGAATCTTTAAGGCACAATTTCAGTTAATGCTTGCCATACATGAAAAAGATCTGCATGTGGTAAAAATCAGAAGTTCTGTACGACATATTAGGCTTGTTTGGATAAAGATGTCTTTATTTGATTAAACCTTCTGGCACCATTGTTGCACAGTTGCAGCCCTCAAACAAAAGCCCCTTCCAGGGTTTTCATGGGTACTGGAAATTTGGAAGTGATGGAAATTGAAAAATATTTTTCCAGCCCTGTAAGGCATCAAGAGGCTTAGCAGTTGTTCTTAGTCAATTGTTGTCTGCCTACTTGTGCTCCCCAACAAGGGGGTACATAAATTGTCAATTGGGGGGGGGGGGGGGGGGGGGGGGAGGTGGTTAGAATATCCCTGACAAGCTCACAATAAAGGAAGTAGCTTCCCCAATGGGGAGGGGGGGTGGCCCTGTAGCTCCACTGATTCCCTCCACCCCACCCATTCCCACTTCAGTTGCCACCCCTGGTTGTGTTGCATTTACACCGAAGGATCAAGATTTGAAAAAATATTGCAAGATCAAGACTGAATCAAGAAAGGGAAAAATGAATTTAGCATTTTTGATATGATGTTTTCATCTTTTTCTGCCCCCCCCCCCCCCCCCCCCCCCCCAATTTTTGGGGGCATATAGTGTTTGTCATTTCCATCTGTCCATCTGTCCACCCATCAGGAAGATTTTTGTGTCAGCTCCATAACTTTGAGATGCTTCGTTGGATTTTGTTGAAACTCGGCATATATGTTGCTTATGGAGAGACGATATGTCGCAAACAAAATTGTTTTTATTCGATGGAGGTCAAGGTCACAGATGAAGGTCATAGTGCGGGGGCATCAGTGGTCATGCGGTCAGTGTTAGTCTAGTTTTTTTTAATGGATGAGATTTAATAAAGTTTTGGGTAGTAATGCGTGAAGAGAATTTTGACCAGTCATGATCTCGTTGAAATTCTTTAGCCACTTTTGTCATGACACTATGTAATCAATTATCTTCCTGTTACACTTTTTCTTGGGGACTACCTTGCCAAATGCTTTTTTTATTCTTTTAGAACATGTTTGCTTTCCTGGTAAGCCATAAATAGATCTCTTTCTTTCTGGTTTGAAATTGGCTTATATGAGCAAGCATGAAATGATTGTCTGTATTCCAGAAATTTATGTGTATGGTTGAATTGCCTTCAATGCTAAGTAGTAAAGGGTTTACTTATGGTTGAAATGGTGCTCAAACTATCAACAAGGCATGTCCGTTCCCCACTTCTAGTACGAGCTGTAAATGGATGTAAAAATTAAGTAATATATGACCATTAGGCAGGGTTTCCGCTAGACCGGCTGCGGGTCCGTTGACCGGAGACATTCCCCCCGCCGACACTCAGGATCCTTTGTTTCCACGTAATGTAGGCATAATTATGTTGTATACTATGGCTGCTATTACTGGCGACAACCTGATACTTTATAACCCCCAGACGAGAGGGGAAAACAAAGTTCAAATCCTAAACGTCGCCTATAAAATTTCGGACTCAAATTGTCATGTTTGGTCCGAAATCACTGGCTTTTATTTTGAACGATAAATGATGTAATTGCATGTGCATGACGTCACATGTCTGCATCATGGTTCTTTTCAATTATTTCGTTCTCTCTGCATTTCCAGTTATTTACGTTGGTACATATCGGGTTGTATAAAAAAATCGAGCTCAAGCATCGCAGTCACTGTCTGGATTCGTGGATTTTGTGTTGTTTTGGGTTTGTATATTTATGAAACCTCTGACCAGATGTTGTATTGTGTGTCCTGTGGGAATTTAGAGAATTGCAGGAGGAAAAAAATACATATTTTCCACTTCATTTATTCAGCATTTTAGCGACCAGAATGCCCCCCAGAGGCCACCAGAGAGCACCTAAAAATCAAAATTTTCTTGGGGGAGAAACCCTTTGGCACGTGCGGGAGGCGCCTTTGGCATCTGAGTTTCACTTTCTTTAATCTACCAGACCCACAAATTTTCCCCTAGCAGAAACCCTGCATTAAGCCATTTTTATTAACCCTGAAGGCCTAGTAAAGGGCCTGGAGATTTTTATACATTTTCACTATACTTTGAAAGTCTACCTCCAGTGGCTTTGCAGTTGTTTCAAGTCAAGTCTTGGCTGCCTACAGAGGCAGCCAAGACTTGCCTAGAAGCAAGTGACAAGGTACTTAGAAAACAAGTTTTGAGTTTACCCAAACAATGTATGTTGTGGCACCTGTTCCTTTGCATTAACAAGGTAACAAAGTCAGCATTAGGCCCCTGAGGGTTAACACTCCAACAGTAGTGTAGCATCCCCGAAGCAATTAGCATCTCTCAACATTTCCAATGACAACTGAGCTGCTATTTATTATCAAGACCTTCGTATAATTTGGTGATTTTACTGTATGATTGGTGTTGGTCACATTTGGGTAATATGTGATGGTTACCAGGGGGAGGCTCCTCCTGCTCAAACATATTATTTTACCAATTTTAGGATGACAAAAACAGCCGCAAAAGAGATCAGAGTGAAAATAGCGATAGTGATAATGATTCTGGTGTAGGTAGTGATGGAAAACATGTAAGTGATGCGTAGTGACTCAATAGAAGTTCAAACAGAAATTTAGTACTAAATATATAAATGCACTGCACCCATATCACATACACTTTATGGGAAGTATTTTACAGTTTTATTTTGTTAAATTTCTGTTTTTGCTTTGCCTGATTATATTGTTGCATATTAAATTTATTTTCTATTTTTTTTCAGCTGCTGTTGTAAAAACTATGATATTTTATTAACTCTTTACACAACCCAAGTAGAGGGCAGCACCCAGTACTTCTTTTCTGAGGGGTGTTATTGCATCTGTAACAGCAAGGGTGTAGCCGGCAATTGTTATCACCCACAATGCAACTCATGGATGAGAATGTCTAGCAACTAAAAAGACTGAAAACTTGGCCAGAGGCCAAGCCTTGGCCAAAGGTCAAGTTGGAGGAGATTATGGGAGGGGGTCACCCCCTCCCATAATTTCCTCCCACTTGACCTTTACAAGTTTGGCCATCGGTGGTGGTCCGGTGGAGGGGGAGGGGGCTTGGCTCTCCCGTAAAAAATCTTCAATATTTGATATCTGCAGTGATAAAATTCATGTTGCCTAAAGTGAATCAAATTCAGTGTAGGTATGTATTAGACTGTTGTGGAGAATATCAGCTGCAGACCTTTGGGATTGGCGGAGGGGGGGGGGGGGGGTTGTATGACATCCATGACCCTCCTTGGCTACACACTTGATAACAGACCCTTTTTTCAAAATTTCCTGCCCTCGTAAATTATCATCACTAAGATATATTTAGAGGTCATTAACCTGGTTAGTTTCATATTTGCCAAGGTAACTTCAGGTAACTTCATATCAGTTGGAAGGGGTGTGGTTGCTCAGTAGGTAGAGGTGCAGGCTGCAAGCCGAGAGGTCCTCGGTTCGAATCCCACCTGCGGCAACCTCATTGTGTCCTTGGGCAAGACACTTCACCCCCATTGCCCATATGGGGGCATGGTGACGTCGTGTACTAAGGCGTACTGCACGTTGATGGTGCACTTGTCTTCAACCAATGCTAACCCTGCTTGTGTGGAGTTAGTATGTTGGGGAGCTGACAGTTGCTCGCCGTTGCCCGGTGGTTCTCTCCAGGTACTCCGGCTTCCTCCACCCGTAAAACTGTCATGGTCATGATTAGCCATTGTGCAGAAATATGTGACCTTAAACCCCAATAAATAAATAAATAATAAATATATTAGTTGGAAACCGAAAGGTGATGACTGATGCGAAATTACCAAATACCGAGGGCTGAAATCTTTAGTTATTAAATCAATTAACACACAAATATTTATAAAATGTTGTCAGATGTTGTTGTAACAGTGCTATTATTTCTCATTCTGTTCATAAAGACTGAAGCTTCCTCTTCTCCCACTTCTACGAATCTCCACTTACAATACTGAATCTCAATTTGCATTGTCCCTATATCCCGATAAATTCTGTCTTTTGATTGGTCAGAATGCCTTGGACAGATAGCTAGGCAAAGGGTGCACCCAGCATCCAAGGTATATGAAAGGGTGCAACATCCAGGGTACAAGCGCATGTGAAACATTGGGGGTATATGGTTTAAATGAAAGCTTTCCGCTTTTGCTCAGCTCGATATAAAAATCAAACCCAAAAATATGAAAATAATCACAAAATATCATCAGATTTCCGACAATTCGATCATATTTTGCTGTTATAAATTAAATAGGTGAATAATTAAATGAAATAACTTGAGAAAAATAAAATAAGAGTAAATATCGTCCCCTCAGTCCCAATGTGTTCTATGTACCAGTAGGCACTTAGAACACATTGGAACTCGGGGGATAATGTGTAAACAAAATACTGTTTACTTGTTTCCTTAATGACCCAAGGGATGTAACTCTATCTGTTGTCTTCTGCATTTCTAAAAACAAAACAGTCCTTCATGAATTTGGTCTAACTGATTACGGCTTGTGAGAAACGCATCCACAAATTTTTCTCCACTATGTTTCTATTGTGTTTCAAATGGGACAAAAACGTTATCTCCGTAAACATGTAGGGTATATGGAGATTTAATACCTAGATGTCTCATTTAAACACCTCACCTGCATTTCGGTGTTTAAAAACCGACATCCAGGTATTAAATCTCCATGTACCATACATGCCTGTTACACCAATTTTCTTAATTGCTTTTTACAAAAATGATGAAAGATGTCAACGTGAACAAACTGGTTGCATCTATTAAGGAAAACAATTCTAGCTTGGTTCATATCAGCCAATATGGGCATCATATCAGCTAAGTTTGAAGTCATATCTGCCAAGCTTGATAATGGGCAATTCTGGGAAAGAAATTCATCTAAAAAAAAAGTGGTTATTACTTGTTTGAATTTATATTGGCCTTGACATCACCTCGAGGTAACATATTGCCTGAGACCAAAGGTTGAAGGCTGATAATATTACCTCAGGCTGATATCAAGGCTGATATAAAATCAAATAAGTTCCCCTCCAACAATTCTCCTTTGGATGAATCATGGTTTTACAGAAAGAAGTGCCAGAACTGCTGCGGTTCTGATGTGGTGATAACTGATTTGTGAAGGCAGCCTATGATTTCGCATAGTCGCACAGAAGTGTATCACTTTGAAAAGTTTCCAAATTTCATCACACAATTATCGATCGTCTGTCACGTAGTGTGAAAATAAAGTTGATTCATAATAAAAATTAGCCAAAAATGAGATAATATTAAAAAAAACTCATTTCCAACCACAACATTAACCCAGTCCCATGGCCGTCTCGTCTGTGGATCCCCATATATCTAAATTAGCCAACTTTATTTCGGTAAATCTTCGGACATCCTGACATGCTTCAAACTTCTTTTAAAAAAGTTTCTCCCAGCTGTTTTGCAAATCTGCCCAAATTTGTACTTATTTTTTTACTAACAGTAATAGACCTCTGATGGTTAGGCATAAATGGACACCAGCTGAAGAGAAACAGTGATATGCATTTCAATGAACACGCCCAACAGAAAAGATAACTAATGTAATTGAGACTGGTTCCTAAAAGGTTGTTTTGATTTTTTATTGATCCATTTGATCAGTACAGCTTCAAACAAAACAAACAGACTCTTCACTTTTGGGGTTTAAACATCGGCATTAAAATTTGTTTATTTAAATGAATTTTAATGCATGGGGTGTGTAATAAACACAGAATGAGATGTGTGTTTGAATCGGTGAGTGTTTTACATATGTTTTACATATGATAGGCTCTTGTGAAATATGACTATGCCATTCCAACTCGTTATGTAAAACACCCACCGATTCAAACACACATTGCATTCTGTCTATTTATGTCACATGGGGCATGCATATCTTGCATAGGAAGAGGGGGGGGAGAAATGGACAGAACCGCACAAGTGTTTGAATGGGTTAATGTTTATTGCACGAGTTTGGTTGGGCGCAAGAATATTCGCCTCGATTGGGATTCTGCACCAAACCAAACGAGTGTGATAAACATTAACCCATTCAAACGCTTGTGCGATTCTGTATTTATTACACACCTTCATAAATTTCTGAAACAGACCTTTTACGGTAATACTAAGTAAGAATTAACCTATCCTTCTGAGACGTAAAGGAGGTGAAATAAGACAAAAATCCAACTTAATCTTCACAGGCAGGAGACCAGTCTTATATGCTGATTGAACTTTCATTCATAGCTTCAACTTCAACCTGCAAATTGTAATGCGTCACCACTTCAATCGATGAAACACTGTTTATCTGAAATACAGTTGACCATCTTTTTATGCCTCAAGTATACAGCATGAATTGTGAATGGTTGATGTTATCCCCACCAAAAAATTACTATACTTTCACAACAATAGGTTTAAATTCGAAAATACTTCATGTGAGAAATTATAACATAAAACTCACATGTTTATCTGACTTTCAAGTTCCATGCGGCTGTCGACGTTGTTACTCGACTGACTGACAGGTTAAGATTTTAGTCAAGATTACAGTAGTCATTGTCAATTAATCCCATGTAAATGAAATTTATATCTTTATTGTCCATGAGAAATTATCGTATTGTTCATAATGCCTCTTCAAAATTTATTAAAGTTTGTTATTTAACAGGGGTACAGAATCCATACGAATTTCAGTGTTTATCGACAGGCAATTTGTTTTGTATTTCGATTTTGGTGACCTCGAAATTTGCTTGCGCAATGTCATTCATTCAACATGACATCTCTCATAGACGCATTCATATTCTGTCTACATTGTTCTTTAGTTTGAACTGCATGTCAGTCATTGCCATGTCAAACTTTAACCCATCGGGTTATTTAATCAATAGTCAGTATTGTTCACGTTAAGAAAATAAATTAGAAAGTTTCTTTTGATGGTCAGTCAGTGTATAGGACATGAGTTTCTATGGAAACAATAGAAACTCAGATACAATAGACTGCTAACATCTACTTTACAAGATCAAAATAAATTCCCTATTGCATCGCTACAGGCCCATGTATCCCCAGAAATATGACTGCTTCTATTCTTACATTAAAAAAGTGCAAAAATCTGCATCCCACATGTGTGCGATAAAAGTATATTTTTATCACACAGCCTAGAATGTCGTGAACAAACCTTAGTTTTAAATGTGTGTAATAAAAAATTTTCTCCCTTAACATTGTTCCTTACTCCATTTAGGTGCTGTATTTTTCACTCACCTGATGTTGGCAGAAATTGGGCTCTGGGCATCTTCATCCTGCTGTCATGAGTAACTAAAGATTTTCATTTTTGTGCTTCAAAAACAGTTTAAGGCCCCTTATTGGAATTATCTTAATGAATTTATTCCAATTAACTGGTTGAGTGCTAGAAGCCACTATCAGGGCTGTATTGAAAAGTGAAAGTGGTGTTAATCCTTTACCTAATGAATTGCCACATCCTCCCCCCCCCCCCCCCCCCCCCCCCCCACCCACCTACCGAGCATAATTTACAAACTGAACAGTTGGAAAATTTTTTTTTAAATACATAGCTTGTGACCCCTCATTGGAATGAGCTCATGGGGTGCATTCCAATGAGGGGTCACATGATAAAGAAATCAAATAATTTTTTAAATCAAGTACATTGAGTAAAGGGTTAAATTGTATAATAAAATATTTTTCTACCATTTACCTTAAAATGCAATCGCAAACCGCAGTATCAGTAGCAATAAAAATTGTGCAATAACAGATCCTGTATCACTTGCTGTAGCAACAAAAGTAACATGACGTTGTGAGAAATGAACATACGCACACCTGACAAACCATTTGTGGTACTGGCAATCACACTCCCTTTAAAACAATTTAGTCTGCATGGATTAGCCTTGTAACAATTAATGGGAGAATGCCTATCTCCCATAAATTGATACAAGACAGAAACATCTGAAAAAATAATGATGACCAAAAAAATTTAGCACACCACCAGTTAACGGGTAATATGATGGAAGCCCATATTTGGGCTTTATGATGCAATGCAGTGACCACAACTTGAAAGCTTATCCTATGGATGTGTTGTATACTATTTTTAGCTGCGACTAGCAGCTATATAAGTGGCAATGTCGGTCGGTCTGTCTGTCGGTCTGTCTGTCGGTCTGCCTGTCGGTCGGTCTGTGACCAACGAGTTTGTCTGTGATGTCTAGCCACTGTTCAATGCATGTGTTGTTCCAAATATTTTTCTTGGGTGTTATGGCCCTTGATGAACTTAGAATTTTGTGAGATTGCACCACCCGTCGCAGCTATGGCGTCGATGTCGCGATTTTTAAAGTGCACCACCTGTCGCAGCTACGGCGTCGATGTCGCAATTTTTAAGTTAACTTATTTAGTCTATATGGATTTGCCTTTTTACAATTTATGGAGTGTGCCTTTTAGGCCTTACCCCTAAATTGTAACAAGGCAAAGGCATGTAAACAAATTCTGATGACCAAAAATAATTTAGCACTCCTCCAGTTAAGACATATGTCCAAACAAATGACAGATGTTTTTTTTTGTTGACTTATCCTTCGTTTAAAATATTGAACGTAAACAGTTGTACTCAATGCATTGCATTTCATTGAATTTGGCATCCCATACTTATGTCGGAATTTGTTTACACAGTGTTCTTTCAACCAGTGCCACATGACCCAAGTTTCACAGATGTCCAGTTAACAAGATAAAACAGTGGGGCATGCTTCCCACAGTTCTGTGGATTTTGTCACTACTCGGGCTTTCTCCCCACGTGTTTCCTTTTGGTCCTCCAGTTTGCCACAAAATCTGGAACCAAATCGAAAAACTAAAATATTGCCCACCTTTAAAATTACTGGGAATCCCAGGCCTGGCATTCTTTAGGAATGCAGGAGTGTTGCTCGCCTACTGCATGCCCAGAAAAAATTGAGGAGGGCAATTTTTTGCACCCCTTGATTTTCTGGAATGCCAGACCTGTTTAGGACTGCCTTTAGAAAATCTGTCATTTCATCCCCTGAGTTCCAATGTGTTCTCTGTGCCTACTGGCACAGAGAACACATTGGAACTCCGGGGATGATTTGTCAATGTTGTTTTGATTTGCAATAATTCATGGCCCATTCTGTATTGCATTGCTATACATTTTGAGTGTAGAAGACAGTCACATAAGAATTGAAGGCAACATTTTTAATAATGAGAAGATGTGTGTGCCAAATTTTCCACTATGTAGTTGAATATAGTACAATTTTTCAGTCACAATATTAATACCATGGAGTGAATATAACCAAAATAGCATACAAGTTTTTGCATTGAAAATTTCAGGTGCATTTGCACTCCCAACCAATATGAGAAGGGCAATTGTTTTGCACTCCTTGATTTTCTAGATTGCCAGGCCGGATTTGGCATTGCATACTCATGTCAGAGTTTGTTTGCACAGTGTTCTTTCAACCAGTGCTACATGATCCAAGTTTTGCAGATGTCCAGTTAACAAGATAAAACGGTGGGACATGTTTCCCACAGTTCTGTGGGTTTCGTCACTACTCTGGCTTTCTCCACACGTTTCCTTTGGGTCCTCAGTCCCGAAAATTCATGTGAAACACAGGCAGTTAGTCTCTCACTGATTTGCAATCACAAACTTGACTTGGGTACAAGTGACTTAGTACATAAAATTAATCAATTTGATTGGATTAGACATCAAAGTACCAGTATCATTAGTGAGGGCTAAGATGGGCATTTGCTCCCTGAAGATAGGCTGATCCCTCATTTGCCACCTACTCATACTCAAAAACACACATACATACTCGCAAATGCACACAAATCTTCCCCCTTGATGGAGAATCAGTCCTGCACTCACTCACTCTCCCCTTGAGCAATAAAGCTTACCCTCCCTTCTCTGCCCCTTCAGCATTTTGGCAACAAAATACATTTTTTTCCACCCCCAAGATCCAGTTTGGCTGAAAATTTTCACCAAATAATTTCAGGCCAGCATGAACATTGTTCCCCTGTCATTGAAATTATCTTCATCACTGTTCTTATAACCCCCCCCCCCCACCCCCCCCCCCCCCCACCCCACACAACGAGTTGCAGAAGGGGGGATATATTGGAATCACCTTATCCTTCTGTCTACTTGTCCATCTATACGTCCGACCATACGTAGACATAATTTTGTCCGGAGATTTTCTCAGACATTTAAGGACCAGCTTGTAACTTGGTATGAATCTTCATCTCCATGGGAACCTGTGCACCTGCAATTGCAATTATAGTTTCAGTCAGATTATTTTTGCCAGACTTATGACCCTTTTCGACTTGAAAAAGCAGGCATAGAATTTTGTCCAGAGATTTTCTCAGATGTTTATGGGTTGATTCCTTTAAAACTTGGTATGGATGTTTACTACCATGGGAACCTGTGCATCTGCGATTATTGTTTTGATCAGATTTTTTTGCCAGAGTTATACCCCTTTTTCATCTTAGAAGAATGTAAGAATTTTGTCCTGAGAAACTGGTATGGCTGTTCACGACCATCCGAACCTGTGCACCTGCGATTATAGTTTTGATCGGACTTGTTTGCCAGAGTTATACCCCTTTATGTCTTAGAATGCCTGAATCACCTAGAATTGTGTCCGGATATTTTTTTGGAGGTTTATGGGTTGATTCCTTTGAAACTTGGTATAGATCGAATCTGTGCACCTGTGATCATAGTTTCAACTTTTTTTATACCAGAGTTGTGCCCCTTTTCATCTTAGAATAATCATTGTGACGGGGAGTATGGACAGGCCCATCTGGGACAGTCACACCTCTTAGTTTCACCTAGAAATACTTTTTGCACTTGTTGGACTAAAATTTAAAGTAGTCATATCATGTTGAACAGAGCTCACTGAAAAGTTTACATATTCCTCCTGTTTAAGTTTCCATCGGGTGGGGGGTTGGTAACTCTTTACTTGACATACACGATATCAAAATTTCTTATCTTAATCATTTGTTTCTCAAAATTTGTCACAAAATTTTAACCAAACCATATCATGTGACCCCTTTATTGGAAGGAGCTTCACAAGGGGTCACATATGGTTTTGTTGAAATTTTTTTTAAAAATATTTTAGCTCACCGAAGGGAGCTTAACTTATCACTTGCCGTCCGTCACCGTCTGTCGTGAACTTTACATTATCGACTTCTCCTCCCAAACTACTAGACCAAATTGAACCAAATTTGGTGTACATGTTCCTTATCATATGTCAATTCAAGTTTATACAAATAAACTTTCCGCGTCCACAGGGGACACCACAAGGGGCATTACTCTGATAGCACCCATAAATTTTTCTTTAAAATTAAACAAAATCTTCTTCTCCAGAACCATCGTTTAGAATCTTTTGATATTTGGTATATAACATCTCTATTGGGATCAGATTCAAGTTTGTTCAAATCGAGTTCATGGGTTAATAATTGGGTTCCTTGTAGGAGCCCAAATTTTAACTTAGTGAAATATGAGGAAATTTCATTAAAAATCATTAAAAATCTTCTTCAGATCCACCAGTCAGAATGCTTTCATATTTGGTATACAACATCTATAGCGGGGTCAGATTCAAGCTTGTACAAATCAGGTCCCTGAGTGAGTATTTGGGCTCTCTATTGGAGCCCAAACTTTAACTTCGTGCAATTTGAGGAAATCTCTTTAAAAATCTTCTTCTTCAGATCCACCAGTCAGAATCCTTTGATATTTGTTATGCAACATCTATAGGGGGGGAGGGGGGGGGGGGGGGGGGGTGCAGATTCAAGTTTGTACAAATCGGGTCCCTGAGTTAGTTTTTGGGCTCTCTATTGAAGCCCAAAGTTTAACTTCGTACAATTTGAGGAAATTTCTTTAAAAATCTCTTTCAGCTCCACCAGTCAGAATCCTTTCATGTTTGGTATACAACATCTATAGGGGGGGGCAGAATCAAGTTTGTTCAAATCAAGTCTTTATATTTGGCACCCTATGAGAGCCTGAATTTTAACTTAGTGAAATGTGAGGAAATTTCTTTAAAAATCTTCTTCTTCAGATCCACCAATCAGAATGCATTCATATTTGGCATACAATATCTTGAGGTTGGTCAGTTTCAGGTTTGTTCAAATTGCTTACCTGGGTAAATCTGTGGGCTCCCTATGGGAGCCCGAATATCAACTTAATGCAATATGGGGAATTTTATTTTAAAATCCTCTTCTTTAGACCCTGTAGTCAGAATGTTTTCATATTTCGTATATAACGTTTCTAGGAGGGTCCAATTCAAGTTTGTTCAGATCTGGTCTATGGGTTGATATTTGGCTTCCTATGGGAGCCCGAATTTTAACTTGGTGCAATATGAGGAAATTTCTTTTAAAAGTCTTCTTCTTCAGATCCACCAATCAGAATCCTTTCATATTTGGTATACAACATCTCTAGGTGGATCAGATTCAAGTTTGTTCAAATCAGGTCCCTGGGTTAATATTTTGGCTCCCTATTTGAGCCCAAAGTTTAACTTAATGCAATTTGAGGACATTTCTTTAAAAACCTCCTTGTTCAGATCCACCAGTCAGAATTCTTTCATATTTGGTAAAAATATTTATAACATCTCAAAAGGGATCAGATTCAAGTTTGTTCAATTTGAGTCCCTCCCTTGGGCTCTCTATGGGCAGGGTTGGGGGGGGGGGGCATGTTAGGTTCAGGTTTGTTCAGATCCATTTCCATAACATTTGCCTTTGCATGGCTTCATTCTTTTGCAGTGTTGATGAACCATGTCTAACTGAATGTGACCCCAAACACTTCTTTGAACCACTTTGGCTGGTGAGTGTTTAAGGCCCCTTGGGGCCTCTTGTTTTTTAACTACTCAATTTATAAAGTACAAGGGCAGTGTTTTATTTCACTTACTTGTTGAATATGGCATCACTTCACAAACTCATTCCAATCAGGAGTCACAAGATATGTTTTTTTTTTTTTTTTAATTTTTAACCCTTAAGTCCTCTGATTAATTTTAAAGTATTTAATGGCCTTTTTCTGCTTACATAGTTATTGATGACTTAGCAGTGGTTCTACATCACTGCTGGCTGCCTATACAGGCAGCCAGCAGTGATGTAGAACCACAGCCAGGGAAAATTCAGTCTACACACAAGAGTAATAAAAAAGATTACACAAGGGAGCACCTGCTTCAATGCAATATAAAAGTGGCGGTTTGGGTCTACATGGGGGCTTAAGGGTTAAATTGTTTTTCAGCTGCTCAGATACAAATTACATGGGCAGATAGAACCAGTTCATTATGTGAAGGGTTGTTGAGAGTATATTTCAGGTTATCATTCCTGATAAATAAAATCTTGTTATTAACATCTTTTTTAGAATTATCATAGGAACTGTCTCAAGAGTACAAGACCAAGCAGTGTGGAGCCTCTTCCAAAGATTGAGAAAGACAGAAAAGAAAACAAAGTAAGTGATAACTGAAATTTGGCAGTCCTTAGGTACAGAAATATATTGTATAAGGCTGGTAGCCAAGCCAGACAATAAGCAGACTGTCGTGTGCAAAATGAGGTTCCCAGAGGGTGAATTTAGTGATGCTACCCTTGTGCAGTTTGAATCAAGGTCTCGGGTTTGAAAAGAAAGAGGTACCACAGGGTAAATTGGCCCACAGTATGGGATAGTAGTACTGAAGTGGTTAACCGGTTTTAAACCGGTTACCTACCTAACCGATTAAAAAAAACGTCAACCGGTTATCCGAAATATCGATAGAGATCGTCATTACACAGTTAAAACTTAGTAAATCTGCCGCTTCTTCTTTGAGATAAATTACACCTCGAAGCAGCGCTGTATATATTTAGAAATAATAAACTTTGGCATTCAATACTTAGTTAATGATTGGCAATTTCCATTAGTACTGAGTAACCGCAGATACTATTCCGTAGTATGTATACAAACGAACGTTGTTGAGTACTCGACAACGTTCGTTTGTATACACACTACGGAATAGTTTCTGAGAATATTGCTTTCCAATTCCCGTAGTTTTGATCCCAGATGCGGTGAAATAATGGCTACGGTTAACCGGATATTATCCGGTTATAGCTCTCGGTTAGTCGGTTGTGAAAATAAGTCAACCGTTTCAGCCCTATGGGATAGCAGCAGAAAATTAACCGTCTTGGGACCTCATTCTGTATATGACAAATTGCTTATTTTCAGGCTTGCTGGTAGCTGTTTACAAGGGAATCTGTTTTATTATCACCTAATAGAGACAGAAATTGAAACAAGACCTAGACCTAGTTACAAGCCAGTTTTGTGAATGACATTTCATGTCTTGAGGTTAATTAACCTTTTACCTCTCGAATCATCTGCATCTGCCATCATTCGCCCCCATAATTAACAAATTCAACAAAACTATATCATGTGACCCCTCACTGGAAGAACAAGCTTGTGCCTGCATAATTTACAAATTGAGCAGCTGAAAAAAAATTTCAACAAAACCCATATGTAACGCCCTCATTGGAATGAGCTTGTCAATCTCATTGCAATGATGGGTCACATGATAAAGTTGTGGGGAAAGTTTTTTACATATTTGAAAAAAAAACAATAATTGAAATTATAAATTTTGATATCGTGTGCATTGGTTGAAGGATTAACTGTTACATTACAGTTATTTTATTGTTACTGTTAGGGGGGTCACTGTTGTTCGAGCTGAGGGGAAAAATTGGGAAAAACAGTGAAAACGAGTGCCAGATGTGTGACTTGGGCGTGGTGGAGACCCTGGAACACTTTCTTATAAAATGCCCAAAATATCAGTCTAAAAGAACAAGATTCACAGGGAGTATAATGGGGAAGTGGGATGGGAGAATGAAGGACATGTGGTTAGGGGGGCGACTCAAAGGAGAGGGTTAATATACTAATCGAAGAGATTGGGAAGAATGGGGTAAGGGATGTCATCAAGCACTTCGTCTCTGAGTGTTGGGAGGAGAGAAGAAGCACGGGAATAGGGAGGCAGTTGGTAGAACATGGGTAACCAAGGCCTTCTCATACAAGAACCGCGACAAATCAGCGGCCGGCGGAAGTGTTATTATTATTAGCACTTCGATCTGCATGTTAATCTACGCGTTATGCAGGGACCAGCTGTGAGGGCGACAAGGGCGATTAAGTCGCCCTTCTAAGCCCAAAGTCGCCTAGAAAAATAGTCGGGGCGATTACAAGTCGCCCTCTAATAAATTGGCCAAAATGAGAAAAGGCTGAACTGAGTGATGCGAGGTTTACATGAAAACGAGTATTTTCAAAAATCGAATGTGCTCGAGTGTGATAAATGGGCATTTTAATTCGTTAAATAAACGTCCATTTATTTGAAATCACACGACAAGCAATTGTCCATTGTTGCTTTTGGCGGATTTTTTTATTTCTATTTTGTTGCGTTCCAGTCGGAGCTTCAAGTGTCGAAACGAAAATAGCTGACTTACGCGACTCAACAAAACAACCCAGTTTGAAAGTAGGTTACGTCGCTTAGGATGCCGAAAATGTATACACAACGGACGTATTTTATAACACATTATTTTCATTTCGATTTGCTGACGACTGTTGACTGTTGGGCTGTCTATTCCCAGAAAAACACGAATGGAATTGAAACACATGAAAAAAAGCTTTAGTGGTGTCAAGAAAAGCTTTGTACAGGACACAAGTGTGCATGTGGACGATCTTGAAAAAGGGTCCTCCTAAACATCGGAATGACATGAAATGACGCGGAACGACATCGGAATGCCTTAAAAATGATGCGGAATGACATTTCTTTTACAAAATACTCGACCCCAGAATGTATTTTGTTTATTAACTAACAAAGTACCTCCCAAGCAACCTTCTTACATCTGGTCCTGTTCACACTTTCAGACTTAGGAAATTATTAGCTTAGTAGACTTTGTTGAAAGGCAACCATAGGAGGGTGATGGGGGATTGGCATGAAGAAGAGGTGAGGGGTCATGAAGGAGAAGGTAGCAGTGGGGGATTTTCAGTCAATAATTACATTGTGATTTTTTAACCTGGCACAGATGCATCATAGACAACTGGACCTGGATTATTTGTACGTTAATGGAGGACCATAAATTGAAAATATGAAGGGGCGGCGGGGGGTGGTACATGAATATTCTTAATTTTCCCCACTTGCCTATGAAGTCTCCCTACATGACTCTGCAGTCTCCCTATTTTTTCTGGAGGGAGACTTGAAGTCTCCCTAAAATTCCCCCCTAGGCTGGTCCCTGGCGTTATGACCATAGTAAGGCTATCAAATTCTGTACATATGGCCTGTGCACAAGCAATGTTTCAGCCAATGGACCTCCGGGTAACCCGGAGGGCCATTGGCAGAAACATTGCTTGTGTTGGCTATGGGTAACCAGGAGAACCTGCAGTGCTTTGGATTCCATTTGATACAACAATTGCGTGCAATTCCTACGCGCAGTTAAGCCTAGATAAGCGCACATTTCATGACAGGACTTCTAGTTTTAACTGTATATGGCAAACAATTGGACAATGGTGCTGCCAGTCTCATTCTAAAAAAAATGTGTTGTTAGTATTTATTGGAGAGTTCCTGCAGGCAATACCCAATAAATTGTAACAAAAAATTCTTTGAATTTTGTGTTCTATCCTATAAATAAAGTGGGTACCACTTATTTGGATATTTTGTAATGGAATCACCCTCTTGATGGCAGGGGGCATGGTGGCTCAGTAGGTAGAGATGCAGGCTGCAAGCCGAGAGGTCCTCGGTTCGAATCCCACCTGCGGCAACCGCGTTGTGTCCTTGGACAAGACACTTCACCCCCATTGCCTACGTGGAGGCACGGTGACGTGTACTAAGGCGTACTGTACGTCAATGGTGCACTTGTCTTCAACCAATGCTAACCCTGCTTGTGTGGAGTTAGTATGTTGGGGAGCTCACAGTTGCTCGCCGTTGCTTGGTGGTTCTCTCCGGGTACTCCGGCTTCCTCCACCCATAAAACTGTTGTGGTCATGATTAGCCATTGTGCATAAATATGTGACCTTAAACACCAATAAATAAATAATTCTATCCTAAAAAAAGTGGTTACCACTTATTTGGATATTTTCTAATGGAATCACCCTCTTGATTGCATTTAATAATTTTCAAGTACCAAGTCATTTCCTGTTTATTTCTTTGGTGTAATTTTTCCCGGTTACTTGTACAGTGGACCCTTGTTAATTGAATAGCCACTTTGACAATGGAAATTATTCAATTAACAGGAGTATTCAATTAACAGGGATTGTGTCACTTTCCAGTATTCTAGAGATAAACTTCTGCATTCAATTGGTCGAAACCAATTGACACTGATCAGTGTCACGGTCACAATGATCGAACTTAAAATATTGACTAAACTATGGGGAATAACACAACAAAAAGTGTTTAAATAGTTAATGAGTTTAATACGCTCCATAATTGGGGGCGCGGTGGCTCAGTTGGTAGAGGTGCAGGCTGCAAGCCGAGAGGTCCTCGGTTCGAATCCCACCTGCGGCAACCGCGTTGTGTCCTTGGGCAAGACACTTCACCCCGATTGCCTACATGGGGGCACGATGATGCTGTGTACTGAGGCATACTGCAGGTCGATGGTGCGCATGTCTTCAACCAATCTAACCCTGCCTGTGCTGCGATGCAGAGTTCAGAGTTATGATGTTGGAGAGCTGACACCTGCTCGTCGTTGCTCGGTGGTTCTCTCCGGGTACTCCGGCTTCCTCCACCCATAAAACTGTCACGGTCACGATTAGCCATTGTGCATAAGTATGTGACCTTAAACACCAATAAATAGATAAATAAATAAAGCTCCATAATTATGTGACCAGTTGTGGAAAGTATTTGTCATGCAACAAGCAGCCAGACGTTTTTTTTTATTTTTGTAAATTTTTGACTCGAATCTAATTGTTTAAATATCTCGGGTAAACAAATCTAAATGAGGGACTTGGAATTTCCAAGCCAGCTTGACTCCGGTGCATTCGACCAATGATTGACGTGATAAACTTCGACAGATTCCTTCTCTATGTATGTTGGAAATGAAATCTACCGTGTTTTGTATCACCACATGTGCAATGCTACTTTATTTTTATCGTACAGGCACAACAGTGGAAATCCCATGTTACATTAATAGGTGTGTTATAAAACTTTCTATGAAAACTTTGTGTATGTTATTTCCAATGGTGACAGAAAAAAATGTGTACCTCAGCCCAAATAGAATTTAGTGAGCTAAGTTGGTAAATGCAAAGGAGTGCACTTATTCAGATATTTTAAAAAAAAAAACCCTCAAAACCCTGTTAACCCTTTACCCAACGAATCGCCCACATCTGCTCGCATAATATGCAAATTCAGCAGTTGAAAAAATATTATATTTCAAAAAATTTCAACAAAACCATATCATGTGACCCCTCATTGGAACGAGCTCATCGAGCTCGTTCCAACGAGGGGTCACATGATATGGTTTTGTTGAATTGTTTTGAAAAATTTAAAAAAATAATATTTAAAATAATAAATTTTGATATCGACTGTATTGGGTAAAGGGTTAATTGCATATAATTTCTAAACACCATCATCTATTTGCCATAAAAGAGAAGCAGTGTTTATTTAGCATGGTAAACAAGTTCTGTTTTACTGGTAAAGTAGGATTCAGTCACCAGCACTTGGGGTGGAAGTCTTCTAACTTTATATCCATGTTGCGGTCACGATCAGCTGTTGTGCAGAAATATGTGACTGTAAACACCAAAAAGAAAGTATATAATAAATAAGTAAATAAATAAACTTGCCACACCCTTACATATTTTACCTGTTAACTGCTTATTGGTTGCAGAGTAAATTCCTGTTAACCTTTTACCTAATAAATCGCCTGCATTCCGCCCACGTAATTTGCAAATTGAGCAGATGAAAAAAATAATTGTTTTTAAAATTTTCAACAAAACCATATCATGTGGCCCCTCATTGAAACGAGCTCTTCGGGCCGTTTGAGTGAGGGGTCACATGATATGGTTTTGTTGAAATTGTTTTAAAAACTTAAAAAAATAGTAATTAAAATAATAAATTTTGATATTCTCTGCGTTGGGTCAAGGGTTAAATGGATAAAAAAATGATGATCTGTCTGATAAGAACTGATGTACTCATTGTTTCTAGACCTCTTTGGGGCAGGTTCCCCAAATTCATAACATTGATTAGTTACCATTTATTGAAGAATGCCAACTGGTTCTCTTCAGTAAATTGTAACCAAATAGTTATTTATGAGCAAAATTTTACTGAACTAGGAAGCCTGTTACTGCTAGCATGCCACGTTTTAACTGGTAGAGTGCTGGAAGCCAATATTTGGGCTCTATTCTGAAGTGCAGGTACTCCCAACCTAAAGGCTTCAAATTTAGTGGCTCTGCTTCATATTGTCTTTGAAATGATATTATTTAGTCTGTTAGAATTTGCCTTGTTACGAGTTATGGGAGAGTGTCCACAGGCACGCCCACAGGCAATCTCCCACAGGCAATCTCCCATAAATTGTAACAAGGCAAAGACCATTGAACAAATGTTGGTTCAAAATAATTTAACACTTCACCAGTTAATAAAACATATGTAACAAATCCCCTTGGAAAAGTCATTGATCACTCAACTAGGTCAAATAAACATTAGGCCACACAAAGTAGATCTTTTGTTTCTCTGGCCATTATTTGTAAAATTGCATGGGGGCGAGCATTTCTTTATTTTATTTTTATGTGTACCTATGCTGTGTATGGTACACATAATGCCGGCATCCGGGGTGCCCATCCATTGTTCGTCCATCCTTTGTCTGTTCGTCTGTCCGTCCATCTGTCTGTCCATCCGACGTCTGTATCCATTTCTTTGGCATTCGATAACTTGAAAAATATTGCTTGGATTGTCAAGTTACTTTATATTTGTGTTCAGGTTACTGATGTGCCAAGCTGTATAGTTTTTGGTGTAAATCTGATAATTTGATCTTGAGATATTAACTCTTTATCCTTCAAATTGAGAATTCTTCCAATCCCTTTGGCATGAGATAACTCAAAAAATATCAATCCAATTGTCATGTTACTTTATATGTATCTTCAGGTTACTGATGTTCCAAGCTGTATAGTTTTTGGTGTAAATCTGTTATTTTGATCCTGAGATATTAACCCTTTATCTCTCAAATTGAAAATTCCTCCAATCCCTTTGGCATTCGATAACTTGAAAAATATTGCTTGGATTGTCAAGTTACTTTGTATTTGTGTCCAGGTTACTGATGTGCCGAGCTGTATAGTTTTTGGTGTAAATCTGTTATTTTGATCCTGAGATATTAACCCTTTATCCCTCAAATTGAAAATTTCTCCAATCCCTTTGGCATTCGATAACTTAAAAAATATTGCTTGGATTGTCAAGTTACTTTATATTTGTGTTCAGGTTACTGATGTGCCGAGCTGTATAGTTTTTGGTGTAAATTTGATAATTTGATCTTGAGATATTAACCCTTTATCCTTCAAATTGAAAATTCCTCCAATCCCTTTGGCATGAGATAACTCAAAAAATATCAATCCGATTGTCATGTTACTTCATATATGTATTCAGGTTACTGATGTGCCGAGCTATGTAGTTTTTGGTGTAAATCTGATAATTTGATCCTGTGATATTAACCCTTTTTCCTTCAAATTGAGAACTTCTCCAATCCATTTCTTTGGCATGCGATAACTCAATAAATATTAATCCGATTATCAGGTTACTTTATATATGTATTCAGGTTACTGATGTGCTGTGCTGTATAGTTTTTTATGTAAATCTAATAATTTGATCCAGAGATATTAACCCTTTATCCATCAAATTAGGCACTCCTCCAATCCATTTCTATATGTACCCATACCATGTATGGTGTACATAATGTCGGCATCCAGGGTGGCCCTCCGTCATACAGCTTTCTACTAGTTGCACGTATGGGTACACATCTGACGATTTCATCGGCCTATTTTTACCATAATGTGGATGTACAAAATATTCGTCGTGATCTGCCCTTAGAACCCGGAGCTTGACTCGTATACATATTTTGTACACCCACATAATGGTAATAATCTCTATGTATCACAACCACCCACAGATAGGAATACTGCTTGGATCAAAATGTTTGTTGGTTTGTTTTGGCACATGTTTTGGACGAAATGCCTGCAAGAAATTCTACTTGAAAATGTTTCAAGACAAGTGAGGTCATAGAGTGAGATTAAAGAGTGAGATTAAAGAGTGGGATTATAGAGTGAGATTAAAGAGTGAGTTTATAGAGTGAGATTATAGAGTGAGGTTATAGAGAGAGATTATAGAGTGAGATTATAGAGACTATTTTTCAAGACTCAGCGAATGTGGTTCTGAAACTGAAGATGGGTAATCTCTCAATGATATGTGATTTGTGATGAAATATGTCATTTTCATTGATACAGTATTGTTATTCTTTTCGCAAAATGTGACGCAATTCTCATATGTACGCACGAAACGAATATGAAAAACAATCACAAGGCGATTCTTTTTTTGTTGCTTTGGGGGGGGGGGGGGGGGGGGGGGGGGGGTTACCTGAACCCCAAACAGGTATCTTAACTTTAGAGCGACTAAGTAAAAAAAAAAATGCCAGTGATACTGTATCATTCAGTATAAAGAGAAAATGTTTGACACCTCCAAAGCTGTTCTGTAGAATATTTTAAAAACATTTATCACTCAAGAGATATTGCTCTGGTGTCAGACATCACGGGAATGTTTGCCAGTACTCTCGAGAACTTACGTTGATTTCCATGCCAGATCCGCTGTTTTGTATCAAGTTTACACCTATAAAGAAGATATTTATTGGGAAATTAGAATATTACGATCGTTAATAAATGATAATGGTGTGATATTTTATTGAAAATTCAGAAAAATGCAAGTTAAGATTATGGTTTCAATAAAAACTATCAGTGAAATCAACATGGAGTATTATTAATTGAATACCTGTTTTTTATTGATTAATACAAATATAATTAATAATATTTCATTTTTTTGAGATGTAACAAAGTACTACTTTTCATGTTTGTCTTTACCTAACTCGAATTTGAATATTTTATTTTTATTTAGCTTGATATATATCATACATATGAGATGTACTGGGGAAAGTATTATGACCCCGAAAAACACAAGGTAGTACAGAACTAGATATTTCCTTAGTTTTGTCAATGTAGTAATCACCTGCAATAAAATTTCTTGCTTTAGTCATATTTTAAAATATATGATGTAGTTTATTCTCATACTCATTGCCAAGTTCTCAAGCCACCCATAAAATTCTTGAACAAATCTGCAATACTACAGGATATAGACCGTCAAGGTGTAGACAGTGGCATAGATAAGTGAAGCAAGAGAAGAAAGTTGGTGAAATCTGTCAAACAGTTGTATTGGTCTGTCAGAAGTTGAAGCTTTCCCCCACCCCACCCACCTAACCATCAATACGTTATCTACGCTCCTAACCCTTTGAACCCCAGAGGCCGCTTTTCCGGCCCAGTAACATGATACTTCATAATTTCATTAAGTAGGTTAACTTTTTAGTGAAGGTGTGGTGTAGACCAATTAATATTTTCAACGTGCAGCCCCAAGGCTGCACGTTGAAAATATTAATTGGTCTACCCCCAAATAAAGAATATGGACTCTTCCTGTTGCTGCCATTGAACTGATATGGAAGATACCACTAGGGTTTTCGAATCCCACCTACGGTAACCGCGTTATGTCCTTGGGCAAGACACTTCACACCCATTGCCCACGTGGGGGCACGGTGATGCTGTGTACTAAGGCGTACTGCATGTCGATGGAGCACCTGTCTTCAACCAGTGCTAACCCTGCTTGTGTGGAGTTAGTATGTTGGGGAGCTGACAGTTGCTCGCCAATGCTCAGTGGTTCTCTCTGGGTACTCCGGCTTCCTCCACCCGTAAAACTGTCGTGGTCATGATTAGCCATTGTGCAGAAATATGTGACCTTAACTGGTAGAGTGCTAAATTATTTTTGGTCATCCAAATTTGTCCACGTCTCTTGGCCTTGTTACACTTTATGGGAGAGTGCCTATTGGCACTCTCCCATAAATTGTAACAAGGCGAATCTCCACAGATTAAATAATTTTACTTCAAAAATAATGTGAAGCACATTCACAGAATACGAAGCCATTAAGTTGTGGGACCTGCACTTCAGAATAAAGCCCAAATATGGGCTTCCAGCACTCTACCAGTTAAACACCAATAAATAAATAAATAAACACTAGGGTTCCATTTTCTGGTTATAAAAGAAATAGTAAAAGCCATTTCACACCCTACATGTAAATAGACACTCGGTAAGGCTGTGCAATGTACAGGGTTAATCACATAATTGTGATTATCCTTTTTATAACTAGAGAGAAAATACTGTGCCCAGGGTTAGTCCCACTTTCTGGTTATAAAAAATTGATAACAGCCATATCACATCCTACATGTAAACATATACTCAGTAAGGCTGTGCAATGTACAGGGTTAGTGGCATAATTGAGACTTATAACTAGAAAGAAAATGTTGTGCACAGGGTTAGACCCACTTTCTTATTCATAACTGGAAAGAAAAAAAGGAGTTAATGACCCTGTGTATTGCACAAAGTTAATTGGTAAGCTAATATAGTCTTATTATCCATAGGCATTGCATAGAATTATATATAATAGGCTGCCATATCGCACACTAACTGAAAATATACACTGACTATGTAAACATACACAGGGTTAGTTGAATACATGTTTCATAGTGTGCAGGATTCAAGGAATAATTGGGGGTGCAGTGATGTTGCGGTAACCAGTTCTCGTCAGATTACTAAAGTTAAGCAACATCGAGCCCGGTTAGTCCTCAGATGGGTGACCGTCTGAGTGATCGATTCAGACTCCCACATTGTGTCCTTGGGGAAGGCACTTAACCCTGATTGTCCACATGGGGGCACGATGACACCGTGTACTAAGGCGTACTGTATGTCGATGGTGCGCATGTCTTCAACCAATCTAATCCTGCCTGTGCTGCATTGTGGATTTACAATGTTGTGGAGCTGGCAGCTGCTCATTGTTGCTCGCAGGTTTTCTCTGGGTACTCTGGCTTCCTCCTTTGTGCATAAGTATGTGACCTTGAACACCAATAAATAAATAAATACAAGGAATAATTGAAATACTTATACTTCATTGAGGAAATTTTTTTAATTTGAATTCCAAAAATAAAAACATTCTATTTTCAATTAATAACTTGTTTTGCTTTGTATTCATGTTATAGCCAAGATTCCAAAAGTGGTCATAAACACTGACAGATAAAGACAGATGCAGTTTGCCAAGTCATGTGGAATATTTCCAAATTTGAGCTTGTGCCATGGTCATTTGTCCGTGTGTCTGTCAACACGGCTCGGGCTAGAGGCCGTATTTATGGACCGATCTTTACAAAACTTCTTGTGTACCTTTGTTATGACCATGGGACGAGAACGGGTGTTTTGGGGTCCAATCCGAAATTCAAGTTGGCCGCTGGCAGCCATTTTGTACAAAATTAGGTGCGATCAGATTTTTGCGCAGAACTTCCATATGATAGCGCTGATTTGAATAATTTTTTGCATGAATGTTTAGTACCATGGGATACATAACATATAATATGGGTTTTTATCTCATGCGTTTATTATGCAAATTAGACTAATTTTGATGTATTTAGTGTTACTTTCAGCACTGTAAGTGCAAATGCCAATACGGCTCGGGCTAGAGGCCTTATTTATGAACCGATCTTTACAAAACTTCTTGGGTACCTTTGCTATCACCATGGGATGAGAATGAGTGTTTTTGAGTCCGGTCCAAAATTCAAGATGGCCAATGGTAGCCATTTTGTACAAAATTAGGTGCAAGCAGATTTTTGCACAGAACTTCCATATTAAAATGCTGATTTGAATAATTTTCTGTGTGAATGTTTAGTACCATGGGATACATCACATATAATACAGGTTTTTTTCTCATGCAAAAATTATGCAAATTAGATGAACTTTGATTTTTTCAGTGATACTTACACACAGTAAGTACACATGTCAGTACGGCTCGGGCTAGAGTCTGTATTTATAAACCGATCTTCACGAAACGTCTTGGGTACCTTTGTTATCACCTTGGGATGAGAACGAGTGTTTCTGGGTGCGGTCCAAAATTCAAGATGGCTGCTAGTGGCCATTTTGTACCGAAATTAGGTCTAATCAGTTTTTTGTACACAACTTCTATACAGCTCAGGCTAGAGGCTGTATTTATGAACCGATCTTTACGGAACTTCTTGGGTACCTTTGTTATCATCGTGGGATGAGAACGAGTGTTTTGGGGTGTGGTCCAAAATTCAAGATGGCCACTAGTAGCCATTTTGTACCAAAATTAGTGCAATCAGTCTTTTGTACAGAACTTCTGCATGAAAGTTCTGATTTGAATAAATTTTTGTATAAATGTTTAGTAACATGGAATACATCACATATAGTACAGGTTTTTTTCTCATACAGAAATTATGCAAATTAGATGAACTTTTATTTATTCAGTGCTACTTATACACTGTAAGTGGCCATGTCAATACGGCTCAGGCTAGAGGCTGTATTTATGAACTGATCTTCACGAAACTTCTTGGGTACCTTTGTTATCACCTTGGGACGAGAATGAGTGTTTCTGGGCGCGGTCCAAAATTCAAGATGGCTGCCAGTGTCCATTTTGTACTGAAATTAGGTCCAATCAGTTTTTTGTCACAACTTCTATACAGCTCGTATTTATGAACTGATCTTCACAAAACTTCTTAGGTACCTTTGTTTTCACCTTGGGACAGGAACGAGTGAGTTTTGGGGTGCCCTTGTTATCACTGTGCTGTGAGAACAAATATTTTGGGGTTCAGTCAGGCCCACTCTGGGACTCAAAGATTTCTTTTCTAATTTAGCATCTGACTGTCACCCACCTTTACAATACTTTACCTATACATTTGTTACACGCTATGGTCAGTATTTATGTACAGACTGTTACAATACTTTATATGTACCTTTGTTATCAGGTCATTACCTAGATGTTTGTCATTGCTGTGTCACAGACTATACATGTACATGTCTTGACAAGTTGGGCTACAGTGTCATTGACACTTTCATTTATAACCCCCACAAACAAAGTTGTTTTGTTTTGTTTTTTTTTGGGGGGGGGGGGGGGTATATAGGAATCACCCTGTCCGTCCGTCCGTCCGTCCGTCTGTCCGTCCGTCTGTCCATCTGTCCATCCTTATAAGCGCAACTCCTCCTAAACCGTTTGAAGAATTTTCATGAAACTTTACACAATGGAAGAACTCCATATGAAGATGTGCATGAAGCAATATAATTCAGTTCTGACAGGCGCGGGGGGTATCACTTTGTGAGCTTGCTCACAGTCCCTCTAGTTAACCTAACTGTAGTGTTTTCCTTCAGGTCAATTATTATTTTGCTTTCACTTGATATTAGAATTTCCTTTCCATATAACAATTATTTTAGTTCTTTCAGCTTTGTATTTTCACTCCTTCACATTTTTTATTTAATTCTCTTCAATCCTTCTAGCTATGTAATTAATACTATTCATAGTTTTTTCCAGTAACATATTATAGCAATTCTCTTGCCACCCTCCTTAACCCTTTACCCAACGAATCACCCGCATCAGCCACTGTAATATGCAAATTCAGCAGCTGAAAAAATATTATTTTTCGAAAACTTTCAACAAAACCATATCATGTGACCCCTCTTTGGAACAAGCTCGTTGAGCTCGTTCCAAAGAGGGGTCACGTGATATGGTTTTGTTGAAAGTTTTGGAAAAAAATTAAAAAATCGTATTTCAAATAAATTTTGAAATCGTCTGCATTGGGTAAAGGGTTAATTATATGCTTATCTATTTTTTATGTGTTTTTAAATTATGGAGTCAGATGCTGTTTAAGGTCAGGATGGTTACAAATAAATATTTTTACAGATTACTGCGTGCTCCCCCAGCCCCACCCCTACAGTACGTGGAGAGTGTATTGTCACTAAATCACCCACAGAGTGGAGATTCCACCCAAGGAATAATTGCAAATTTGTTGCAAGGCATATAACCAGCACCAGCAAAGTTTCAGCCAATGGACCTCCGGGTTAAACCCGGAGGTCCATTGACTGAAACATTGCTTGTGTTTTTTGTTGACATGTACAAAATTTGAAAGTTATAGCTTGGGTGATAACTCCACCCCGTGGGTGATTTAGTTACAATCCACTCTCCACGTACTGTACCTCGAAGTTCATTTCATTTATTTTTCTGATTGTAAGAACCTGGGATTCAGGACAATATTTTGAATCTGGTCCACGGGAAATCAGGATATGCTGAAACAAAAATAAATCTTTTTTGCAAGAAAGATGTTTTTTAAGTCTCAAACACCATATCCTGGTACCTGAGACAACGGAATCTTTCACTGGGTAGGTTGTTAGCAGTTGGAGAGATACAATGTCAATGTCTTTAAATGAACATAGGAAATAAAATAGTGATTATTGGATGCGATTACGTAAAATATGGTCCTTTCAGCACACCAATCACATGCACTAATTTTCTCCATCGCAATTACCTAGCTTACGTAATTTGTTAAATAATGAGAGCTACCTGCAAATGTATGGATACTGGAGCAACCCAGTATTGTGTCTGGTACAGTGATATTAGTGTTAGTAGTGAACTCTCTGTCGGGTGCCAATTGAACTAAAAAAGAAAAATTTCTTTGAACAAAGTTTATTTCCATAACTGAAATGTGGTTTGACGAAGAGGCATGAACTATATAAACTCTGCTCAATACACAAAAATACAATCACATTAAAATAGAACAGGTGCATCAGGCCTGGTATTCGTTAGGAGTGCAGGAGTGCTGCATGCCTAGAAAAAATTGAGGGCAATTTTTTGCACCTCTTGATTTTCTGGAATGCCAGACCTGTTTGGGACTGCCTTTAAAATCTATTATCATTTTGTCCCCTGAGTTCCAATGTGTTCTCTGTGCCTACTGGCACAGAGAACACATTGGAACTTAGGGGACGATTTGTCAATGTTGCATTGATTCGCAATAATTCATGACCCATTCTGTGTCGCATTTCAATAGATTTGGAGTGTAGAAGACAGTCAGATAAGAATTGAATGCAACATTCTGAATAATGAGAAGATGTGTGTGCCAATTTTTACACTATGCAGCTGAATGTATACTATTCAAAGTTTGCTAAGCACCAAGTATATCCAAATACCTGTTTTACGTTTTAGTTGAAATATTGTTATGAAAAGTGTATATATTTTATATTTAATTATATCTTTAATGATTTAAGTACAGAAATTAAGATTTTATTTGTGTTTGACATTATTTTTTAGCTTTTGAATATGATAACCATGGAAAATGGATATTATTGGAAAAAGAGGAAATTTTTCAAATTTGCCAAAAAGTTGACAGAGCGAACTGATATGGGTTTAATATCGAGTATGAGACCCATTATTGTTAATTACAGCTTGACAACGCCTTCTCATGCTCCCAATCAGGTTCCAAATGGTCCTTTGTGGGATGTTGTTCCATTCTTGGACCAGCATGGCACCAAGCTCCTGGACACTTTTTGGTTGGACTGGACGGACTGAAATTGCAAGCTGCAACTCATTTCAGACATGTTCGATGGGATTGAGGTCAGTGGATCTTGCTGGCCAGTCCATATGCTCAATCTCCTCCCTCTGTCTGTACTCCCGGACAGCATGGGCAACATGAGGATGGGCATTAGAATGAATCTATCACCCACTGCACTTGCATACAATCTGACATGGGCATCCGGGAACTCATCAATATACCACTGTGCAGTCAATGTACCACGCTCAAGGACACAGAGCACTGTACATCCATCCCAGCTGATGCCGCCACAGACAATTATTGACCCTCCACCACGGCGGTCATGCTCAGCAATATTGGCTGCATGGAATCACTCTCCTGGTCTTCTGCTCCATACCCTAGAACACCTATCTGTGTTGTTTAGGCAGTACCTTGACTCATCTGTAAAAAGGATGGTTGTCAATCGTCTCTGGTCCATCCAACGTGATCCATGGCCCATTCATATTGTGCCTGGCAGTGGTTCTGATAAGCTGAATGCAAATACATGATCTTCTCGATTGGAGACCACCTTCGTGCAGCCTTGCCCAGATAATCTGCGTCGAAACATTTACCGCGGATGCATTCTGAAGGTCACTGTGAAGCTTGCTGTGTCAAAGCAGTTCCTATGGGCCTGAGTGATCAAAAATCAGTCTTAAGCTGCAGATATTTCCCTGTCTCTGCCACCTCCATGTCGTCTGACTGGTGTGCCATACTGCTGAAATCTTGGTGATCCCAGGCTCTGGTAATCACCGAATCGGTACCCTGATGATGGGTATCCCCTTGTTTGACCATCCCTACAGCCCACCACTTTTCTGCTTCAGACAAATGTCTTCTTACATTTGCATTTGTCATATTCAATCATTAAATCACAACCGTTTGTGTTGAAATGAAGACTGAATATCCTGCACATCTCATTACATGTAGCTACAGTACACAAAAGCATCATGGAAATCAAGGGGTACATGCTTTCCATGACTGTCATGAAAATTCTGCCTGTCAAGAGAGCTAATGTAAACACTGGGGACCATCTCAGTGCATTCCTCAATTATATCCACCAAAAGTATCGCAAATGTGTCACAAGAAAATTTCACAATGATGTGTCAAATATGTGGTGCTTAGCAAACTTTGAGTAGTATTGTATAATTTTTCAGTCACAATATTAATACCTGGATGTGAATACAGTGGAACCCTGTTATTTGAATAGCTACTTTGCCAATGAAAATCATTCAATTAACAGGAGTATTCAGTTAACCGGGATTGTCACTTTCCTGTATTCTAGAGATTAAACTTATGATTTATTCTATTATATCTTGTTTGACAGAGCTCTATGAGCTCTGTCAAACAAGATATAGTAGATTAAATGTATGTATTGCATGTACTGAGGACAAATAGGTCTATAAACAAAGGAAAACTGGGGAGATTCAGGGTAATTTCTCAATAGGTTATAATATTTTTTATTCAATTAACAGGAGTTTACTCTTTAATCTGTATTCAGTTAACAGGTCAAATTTGCAGTGGATGTATGTTAAATGGTTTTGTGCTGGGAAATTATATTCAGTTAACAGGGATATACAATTAGGAGGTATCCAATTAAGTGGGCTCAACTGTATAACCAAAATAGCATACAAGTTATTGCATTGAAAACTTCAGGTGCAATTGCACCCTCAATCAATCTGAAGAGGGCAACTGTTTTGCATTCCTTGATTTTCTGCATTGCCAGGCCTGATGTATGTGCAGTAGAGAAGCAAAACACAATATGCAAGTGATTAAATCATTGCATATCACAGAACTTACTATTGTATTAAAAGTATTGGCTTTTCTGGAATTGAAAAAGGTTAGATTTTCAGAGGGAAACTGACAATACAATGACAATAACATCAGGGTAAATGATTCCAGTGTATTAATATTGAAAGTAGGTTCTGAGTGCAACAACATTGCAGGTGGCTCCTTGTTGAACTCAAAGGATATACATTGTCAATTTGTTCTCATTTACAATCAGGCTGTTAAATAAGCAGTCTGACATTTGCAAAATGTGGTCTCCAGAGGGTGTATTTGATTATGCTATCGCATACAGTGGGCCACTTTATCCTCTGGTTACCTCTTTCTGTTTAGTTTTGAGACCCTGATTCAGATTGAGGTTCACAGGGGGTAAATTTAGTGATGCTACGCTGCTGTGCAGGGTAGTATCACTAAATTCTCCCTCTGGGGACCTCATTTTGCATATGACAGTCTGTTTTTTTATTTTCTGGCTTGTTTACAATCAGATTCCATTTGGCTTTAAGATATTTCATCTGCAACCCAAAAATTCATTTGGCACCTAACAAAACTTCCACTCAGCACAGCTGCTTGGCACCCTAAAATTTCTGATCAGCTTGAATACATGAGTGTTAGGTACATCTAGGTTGAGGAAAGGAAGAAGTCATCAAGGGACTGGAGCCATTAAGGTGACTATCTGTCTTGCTAGTAGAAACTTGGTATGAACGTTCAGTTGATTTATCTTTTATTTCCTAATGCATGTGTCAAGAAATTCTATGAATATTGGTTTCACCATAGAAGACTTTAAGTTTATAATTTACATATCCTTAACCTTTGTCAAGTTTCAGATGGTGATCATCACAGGATATTTATTAAAGTACTTTCATACGAATATTCAGGTCCTCAGACCACCAGTCTTAATTCTGTAGGCCACCAGTGTCAGTTTTGCAGGCCACCAGTCTTAATTCTGTAGGTTACCAGTCTTAATTCTGTGAGGAATCTGATGCTTTTATGGGTTGTTTGTTACCCACTTTTTGTGGAGTTTGTGCTCAAACTACCATTGATTTAATGTGATGTACCCTTACTCACAAGGTTTTACAGATATTCTTTTATACCCTGGTTATAGATATTCCAGTCTATAAGTGTTGAATTCACCTTGAAGGGAGCGTGGTGGCTCAGTGGTAAACTGTTGGACTTCTACGCTAAAGGTTCCGAGTTCGATCCCTGTCCAAGATGACCCGTGTTGTGTCCTTGGGCAAGGCACTTTATCCCGGTTGCCTACATGGGGGCACGATGGCACCATGTACTAAGGCATACTGCACGCCGATGGTGCACATGTCTGCAACCCCTGTAACCCTGCTTGAGCAGAGCTTGAAAAGAGTTATAATGTTGAGGAGCTGACAGTTACTCGTCGATGCTCAGTGGTTCTCTCTGGGTACTCCAGCTTCCTCCACCCTTAGAACTGTCAGTCACAATTAGCCATTGTGCTTAAGTATGTGACCTTAAATACCAATAAATAAATAATTCACCTTGAAAATATCAAGGTATTAACAATAGGTGGAACAATCGGTGGAACTACATGGCATAATCCTATAACTATGACTGGGGTGTCATAAAAAATTTTGTCAAATCACGTCTGGTTTCAGCAACATTTCTTGCATTCATCAAAATAAAACTGAATGTTTATGATATTTTTTAGATTCAAACCTCTGGTATATTTAAGTTGATCAGAAAAGTGAACCCATCTGAAATATTTCAAACATGTGAATCTGAACAGATGATGGACTATTTAAGGGCTAGACTGATTTCAGGTCATAACAGTGTTAAATTCCTTACGGAATTTGACTGGTGGTTGAGAGCGTAACAAATTTTTCATAATTAGCTTGGGGAGGGGGTGGGGCCTGGTGGCTTAGTGGTAATGGCATTAGACATCAAACCAAAAGGTCAGCACTTTGATCCCTGACAGGGGAAACTATGTTGTGTCCTTGGGAAAGGCATGCAATCCTGATTGCCCACGTGGGGGCACGGTGTCACTGTGTACTAAGGTGTACTGTACGTTGATGGTGCACTTGTTTTCAGCCATTGCTAACAAACATTGTGCAGAGTTAGTAAATTAGGGAGTCTGATAGTTGCTTGTTGCCGTTCAGTGGTTCTCTCCAGGTGCTCCAGCTTCAGACTGTCCAACACGAGGTGACCTTGGCTGTCGAAGTTTTGTTGAACCCACATTTCTTCAACCGCTGTAACTCTGCTTGAGCGGAGCTTGAACAGTTAGAATGTTGAGGAGCTGACAGTTGCCCATCGATGCTCGGTGGTTCTCTCCGGGTACTCCGGCTTCCTCCACCCATAAAACTGCCACGGTCGCAATTAGCCATTGTGCATAAGTGTGTGACCTTAAATACCAATAAATATAAAATAAAAATATGTCTATAAGAAGTTTGAACTAAGATTAGTCCAAACTAAGAACCTCTGGCTGATGCACCACTTTAGGTGGGGGAATGACCTGATGGATTCCAATAAGGCTAGAACTGATTCTACTCAATTATTTCAGAGAGTATCTAAGGGAACACCAAAAACAATATTTTTCCAGAGGAGTATTCCACCAGACTCCCCTGCTTTACTCACACTTTCATTGCGCATACACCTAAAGCTCCCCACAACAAAAATTTGTGGGTGTACCCATGGACCTATCTATATTTCTTCTTTTTCTTCTTTTCCAAAACATATTGTAGATATCTCATTCAAATGAATTCACTAAGGCCACACAAAGTAGATCTTCTGTTTCTCAGGCCATTATTTGTGAAATTGCATGCGGGCGAGTGGTTTTTTATTTTATTTTTTATTTCAGTAATTACTTTTTTGCCATCAAAAGTTCATGTTCTTGGTTCAAGTTTTAGGCCTCATAATCTACAGAATAGCATGGGTGGTGGTGTATTTCATCCCTTGAGTGCAAGAAGACTTTGCAATGCTAAAGCATTGCAAAGCCTTCTTGCACTCAAGGGACAAATTCATCAATTTTTTTAACTTGGGTAAAATATCAAACATAAACCATTTAATTTTTATTTTTTTTAAGTTTAAATTGGTTATAAAAGGAGAGCATGCGGCAGCGAAAAGGACCATGCGGGAGGGCCTGAGAAACAGATTTTTTATTTTTTTAGGCCTAAACTAAATCAATTCTTTGAAATGTCATATAAAAGTTGCCCTTTGGAAAAAATTGGCGTTCATTAAAATATTTTGTGATTTTTGTGTGAAAACTTTATTTTGGGGGTTAATATTTATTGTTTGTTCTATTCACCCTAACTTGGTTTAAGAATACTCAAAATGAGGTGCGTTTTAGATAAAATATCTTGCACATTCAATAAAATTTTTCATCAATCCATTGTGGTAATGCCCACTCCCTTCAGTAATTTATGATTTGTAACGTGCTTTATTTTGACAGGATGTTGCTTTATCACTTGAGAGACTTTGAAGTGGCTAAACATTATTTTTATTTATTTTTTGTTGTATTCTAACTTAACTCTTAAAGTCCTATTTCTGACTTTGTTCAATTTTGCCACATAACTTTTTAAAAGCTTAACATTATGGACAAAACTGGCCAGCATGATTCTCAAAAAATGACATTCTGATTTTTTTTTTCATATTTTGTCTGAAAAACATAGCTTGTGAACTTCACTGGAATGAGCTCTTTGAACTCATTCCATTGAGGTTTCATAAGCAATGTTTTGAGACCCCATCATTTCAACTCAAAAGTAAAAATTAACTCTTTCATCATTGCTGTTGTCAAGTGGCTTGTTCCATCCATGCACATGCACACATCTACTGCCGTCCTAGAAATATGTCCAGCAGCTGAGAAAAGTAACCCTGGGGTCACACAACATGTTGCAGAACCCTTATGACTTGGATGACAAATACAGACACATTTTATGTGTACATTACCCTCTAAAATGTGGATTTCTACAATATATTTTGAAAAACCAAACCGAAACTCAAATTTAAAAACCGCCCAGCCCTACCATCCATTACAAGCATTTTGCATTGTTTTTCCTAAATCATCAGTTGCATATGAATCTCAATTGGTATTTCTCTACAGAGACATGCGGGAAAGGATATGTAATTGAAGTGGGTTTCCTCCTCTCATTTTTACAAGAGGCCTTGGATCAACTCAGATCTTCCATTTGTCAGTCCATACAAATATTTTGCATCATATTTGGGCTTTAATCCAAACCCCAGCAGCCTCAAATAAAAGGCTTTGTATTCAATGAACATGCTTCGTATTATCTTTGAATTGAAATTATTTAGTCCGCAAAGATTTGCCGTTAGCTTGTTACAGGCACTCTCCTCTAAATTGTAATAAGGCAAAGACCTGTAAACAAATTCTGAGGACCAAAAATAATTTAGCACTCTACCAGTTAACAATCAGTCATATTCATGTTTGAATCTCCTTTTTATAGCTACATCTTCAGGGAATTATTCATGGATTTAACAAAAAATCAGCGTAATAACCTCTCAAACAGTTTTTCTGTCTGTATATATTTGAATGCATTGGGTGGGTGAATGGAGTTGGGGGATGGTGGTTGGTGATTTTTTTCTGTGTCTTATCCCATGAGGGGGTCCATTGCAAGCCTGAAAATAAGAAGACTGTCATCTGCAGAATGAGGTCCCCAGAGGGTGAATTTGGTGATGCTACCCTGCACAGCAGGGTAGCATCACTACATTTATTCTCTTTGAGACTCATTCTGAATCATTGTCTCAAGGGAAAGCAGCAAGAGGTTCCCAGAGGATAAATTGGCACAATGTATGGGATAGCATCAGCAAATTCACCCTCTGGGGACCTCATTCTGCAAATTGCAGATTACTTATTTTCAAGCTTGGTCCATTGGCTGATTTTATGGAGGGTGGGGGTGGAGGGATCTTTCAATGGATTTTTATACGCCCGTTTGAAAAAACGGGACGTATTATGTTATGGCATTGTCCGTCCGTCTGTCCATCTGTCCGTCCGTCCCTCCGTCCGTCCGTCCGTTTGGTTTCCGAACAATAACTTTAGTATTTGTTTTCCGAGAGGCTCCAAATGTGGTATGTGGTTTAATCACAACAAAATACAGGTCAAGTTCGAATATGGGGTCGGTCCGAACATTTTTCGCCTGAATTATGGCCCCAGTTGGACTTAGAATTCGTCAAATATTTGGTTTCCGGATGATAACTTTAGTATTTGTTTTCCGATCGGCTCCAAATGTGGTATGTGGTTTAATCACAACAAAATGCAGGTCAAGTTCGAATATGGGGTCGGTCGAACATTTTTCGCCTGAATTATGGCCCCAGTTGGACTTAGAATTCGTCAAATATTTGGTTTCCGGATGATAACTTTAGTATTTGTTTTCCGATCGGCTCCAAATTTGGTATGTGGTTTAATCACTACAAAATACAGATCAAGTTCGAATATGGGGTCGGTCCGAACATTTTTCACTTGAATTATGGCCCCTGTTGGACTTAGAATTCGTCAAATATTTGGTTTCCGGATGATAACTTTAGTATTTGTTTTCCGATCGGCTCCAAATTTGGTATGTGGTTTAATCACAACAAAATACAGGTCAAGTGCGAATATGGGGTCGGTCTGAACAATTTTTGCCTGAATTATGGCCCCTGTTGGACTTAGAATTCGTCAAATATTTGGTTTCCGAATGATAACTTTAGTATTTGTTTTCCGATTGGCTCCAAACTTGGTATGTGGTTTAATCACAACAAAATACAGGTCAAGTTCGAATATGGGGTCGGTCTGAACAATTTTTGCCTGAATTATGGCCCCTGTTGGACTTAGAATTCTTCATCAAATATTTGGTTTCCGGATGATAACTTTAGTATTTGTTTTTCGATTGGCTTCAAACTTGTTAGTCTTTTTCTCAAATGACCGTAACATATATATATATGCCAGTATAAATTTCTCGCACTCTAAAAAAATTGCAAATGTGTTAAAATGGTACAATTTGAACAGTTCACGGGCATATGATGCAATGCCCAGTGGTGCTCTTGTTTTTTTAAGGATTTTGAGTGACTTTAAACATAAAATATTTTAGGTAAAAGAGTTTCACCTCTTGAGGTGGGTGGCTGGTGGAATCCATTTGGTAAGAGATATTGCCTGTCTCGGTACAGCTGAATCCCATCCTTCCACTTGACACCAGCGGGGTATGTCAGCAGTACTGGTGTAATCTCTCTTGTTGGAAAAAGCTTGCCAAACTTGTTCCTCAGTGAGGCGTCATAAACTGTGTTGGAGGCAAAAATGAAAATATATAGTTATTTTCAAGAAAATATTGTGCATGTATTATCTATCACTCCGAGTCATGTTAGGTAAAGGGTAAACAATGCTTATTATTGAGAGAATATTGTCATGACATTTACTGGTTTTTAAGAGTTAATTCTAGTTTGTTTACTGTTCTTTATATATCTCAATCACCATGAGCTTAAAATATTTCTGCTTTTCTTGTTGTCAAACAGTTCACTAGAAGTTGATTTACAAAGAAATTTACAATGTATATATTTTCACTTGGAGAGAAAAACAGTTAACCCTTTAACCAATGTCTACTTTATCAAAGTTTATAATTATTTCTTTTCAAATTTTCAAAATATTTAAAGAAAACAATATCATGGGACCCCTCATTGGAACGAGCTCGTTCCAATGAGGGGTCACATGATATGGTCTTGTTGAAATTGTTTGAAATTTTTTTTTTTCAACTGATCAATTTGTAAATTACCCCGGTGGATGCGGCCAATTTGTTAGATAAAGGGTTAAAATATTCTGAATTGATTGAGTGGTGTTTTATAATATCTCCCAGTCAGTATCAACAGTTGGTTTATGGCAGTATTTTTTTTTTTTTAAGTAATGTTAAAATGTTTCAACTCTCTCAGTGGTGAAATCCACTGTCGAAGTTCAACAGAAAGGTATTGGCACATGTATCACAATAACGGCTTCATACTTTTTAAGTGTGTTGTGTGTTCAGTAAGAAGCAAACAGTATTTAGTTTATATGCACTTTCTTTGTAACACACTCTGTTGTGCTGTGCCTCAGTAGATATGGCATTGTATTTAACCCTTTACCCAACGCAGACGATATCAAAATTTATTATTTTGAATACCATTTTTTTAAATTTTTCAAAAAATTTCAACAAAACCATATGATGTGACCCCTCGTTGGAATGAGCTCGATGAGCTCGTTCCAACGAGGGGTCACATGGTATGGTTTTGTTGAAATTTTTTGAAAAATAATATTTTTTCAAATGCTGAATTTGCATATTACGCAGGCAGATGTGGGCGATTCGTTGGGTAAAGGGTTAAAAACGATAGGCTCATGATTTGGTCTCCACCAGGGGTAACTGCATTGTGTCTATGGGCATGGAACTTAATTCTGATTGCCGATGTGGTGACATGGTGGTGTTGTGTACTAAGGCGTACTGCACGTTGATGGTGTACTTGTCTTCACCTGTGCTAACCTTGCATATGTGGAGTTAGTATGTTGGGAGTCTGACAGTTGCTCAGTAGTTCTCTCTTGGTACTCCGGCTTCCTCCACCTGTAAAACTGTCCAACATAAGGGGACTCTCGCTGTAGAGCGTGTCATTAAACCCCAATAAAAAAATTAATTCCCATATAACTGGTGGTAAACAAGTTTTATTTTTCGGGTATACAAAGATTTGGTAAACACTGCCAGGGGTTTGATTCCTTTATGTAACAATCGGCTAAATGTTATGTAAAACTTGTGCCACAGTCACAATGTACTTTAGGTGCTGAAAGTGACTTTAAACACCATTCACTAAACACACATGGGAACCCCTGGAAATGAAGCAATGATTGTTTTCTGGTAAACAAGCTCTTTTTTGCTGATAAAATAGGGCCCAGTCACCAATGCTTGGCAATGAAGTCCTCAAAAATGGGCAATATGGGTATAAATGATTGACTAAACCTGACTTTATTACCATGTTGCAGTCACTATTAGCCATTGTGTAACCATAACTAGTACAAGAAATCAAAGGGTTCATGTTTTGTGGATGTTCGCCATATTCATGCCTGAAAATAAGCAGTCTGACATTTCCAAATGAGGTTCCCAGAGGGTGAATCTGATGATGGAATCCCATTCAGTGGGACAATTTATAGTCTGGTTATCTCTTTCTGTTTAGTTTTGAGACGAGACTGTGATTTAGATTGAGGTTCACTGAGGGTAAATTTAGTGATGCTACCCTGCTGTGCAGGATAGCATCACTAATTTCACCCTCTGGGGACCTTATTTTGCAGATGATAGTCAGCTTATTTTTGGCTTGTCCATATTATCTTTGAAGTTACTTTATTTACTCTATATGTAATTGCCTTGTTACAGGTTATTGGAGAGTGTCTGAAGGCACGCTCCCATAATTTTTACCAAGGCCAAGACCTGCGAACAAAATTTGACAAACAAAAATAATTTTGCACTCTACCAGTTAACTGGTAGTGTGCTGGAAGCCCATGTTTGGGCTTTATTTGTGTTCAGGTTACTGATGTGCCGAGCTGTATAGTTTTTGGTGTAAATCTGATACTTTGATCCTGAGATATTAACCCTTTATCCTTCAAATTGAAAATTCCTCCAATCCCTTTGGCATTCGATAACTTGAAAAATATTGTTTGGATTGCCAAGTTACTTTATATTTGTGTTCAGGTTACTGATGTGCCGAGCTGTATAGTTTTTGGTGTTAATCTGATAATTTGATCTAGCCATCAACCATTTAAAGAATAGTCTTTATCCAAAATGCCATAGAGTTGTAATTTGATTACTTTGATAATTTATTCCTTTGCAGTTCAATGAGGTACCAAAGCACCAGTATAAGCTCATATTTTATGGATTGCAATGTAGAATGTTCACTTACATTATGATATTTGATGGTTACAGTCAGGCCTGAAAATAAGCAGTTTGACATTTGCAGAATGAGGTCCCCTACAGGTGAATTTAATGATGCTATCCCATACAGTGGGCCAATTTATCCTCTGGGTACCTCTTTCTGTTTAGTTTTAAGACCCTGATTCAGATTGAGGTTCACAGAGGGTAAATTCAGTGATGCTACCCTGCGTTGCAGGGTAGCATCACTAAATTCACCCTCTGGGAACCTCATTTTGCAGATGACAGTCTGCTTATTTTCTGGCTTGGTTACAGTTGTCATAGATCCCAGATAACATAAATAAATGCTACAAGCATCTTGTTGTTGTATCAATCACTATTAAAATTTAATGTCTTTGTTAACACATTTAAGTTCTAAAGTCTGCAACTCAGGTGCAAATATTATTGTTATTAGAGTAATGTATTCTCAAGGGATCATCCGAGAGTCTATTTCCATCTTTCTATTTTAATCTTGACTTTAAATCATGACTTTGTGAGTTCAATCGTTCTGAATTCAGCGTACCAGATTAGAAGCTTATATAGTAATTAAAATGTATTGATTTTTATAAGAAGCTACAACTGAAATACTTTGAAAACACAAATACACTTTAGATTTTGAAAAACTGTTTTCATAGTCTGTCTCCTGTATTCATAGCCTATTACAGTACATGGAGAGTGTATTATCACTAAATCACCTGCAGAGTGGATATTCCACCCAAGCAATAATTGCAAATATCATGCAAAGCATAACCAGTACAAGCAAAGTTTCAGCCAGTCACTGCTTGTGTTTTTTGTCGATATGTACAAAATTTAAAAGTTATAGCTTGGGTGATACCTCCACTCTGCAGGTGATTTGTTTACAATCCACTCTCCATGTACTGTATCTGCCTCAATATGCTGGTTTTTTTTTTAAACTGAAGCACCCATCTCTCTAATTACTTGTACTGAGCACAACCCAAGAACTAGAAAAAAATTATATTTGATACAAATTTTTGATAGATTCTGAACACAATCAATCAAAAATTTCATCAAATATTTTTCATTTACCTCCATCCTTTGCGTAAGTATATTTTACAAGAGGAAAAAAAATGCACTTGTCAATAGAATGTGGACAGCAAATTGGGCTTCTCAAATTATTTTTGGCTGGGTAAGATGTGAGTTATGAAAAAGGTAAACACAACCTGCTGCATCATCAGGCCTGAAAATAAGCAGTCTGACATTGGCAAGATGAGGTCCCCAGAGGGTGAATTTGATATGCTATCCTATACAGTGGGCTAATTTATCCTCTGCATACCTTTATTTTGTTTGGTTTTGAGACCCTGATTCAGATTGAGGTTCACAGAGGGTAAATTTAGTGATGCTACCCTGGGGGTAGCATCACTAAATTCACCCTCTGTGGACCTTATTTTGCAGATGACAGTCTGCTTATTTTCTGGCTTGTGCATCATTAAGTACAATACGGCCGCTGTGGACTGGTCACTTCCCAAGGTTGGCAATATTTCCACGGACGCAATAATATTAGATTCCAAACACTAATTATAGGAATAATCATCACACATTTAATCAATGAAGCACTGGATACAACCTGAGGCTTTATTAAATAAAATTTTGCTAATGATGAGTTTTATTACCTTGTAAACGCATGTGTGAACATCACTGCCCATGCATAGATTTCAACTAGTCCATGGCATCTGTACTGTACAAAGAAGTTTTACAGTGCAAGGTAGTTTGGGGATTCTTTACAGGACCCAAAAATGAACTTCTCAAAACTGGAGAGGGCTTAAGTACAGCATTCTCATGTTTGCCTTGACTGCAAATAGAGTGAATATTCATCATTCTATGATCAGTCATTCCATTTTGGTGAACTGGAAGGATTTTTAATGCTTTTCAAAATGTACACGATGTCATAATTTATTATTTCAGATATTATTTTTTTCCAAAAATTTCAACAAAACCATATCATTTGACCCTGTTTGGAATGTACTCGATAAACTTGTTTTTGTGAAGGGTCATATGATTTGGTTTTGTTCTAAGTTTTTGACCATTTTTTTTTTTTGCAGCTGCTCAGTTTGCAAAGTACTCTAGTCGATGTGGGCAATTCGTTTGGTAAAGGGTTAAATTATTTTGTGCTGTATGTGAAGAGTAAATTCCTGCTAAAGTACTAACAGAATAATGTAGTTTCTTCACCCAGACAAAAGATCTGGAAATATGGAAAAACATATGAAATGTATAGACCTACAAATAGTATTCAAACTGGCCCGAAATGATTTGGTGTCAAAGTTTTAACCAACCTGCATATTTGGTGCCAAAAAAAGTGTTTTGGTTCCAAAGGGTTGGTAAAGGGTGTGGGTGCTGTTTTCCCATAGGAAGCAAAGCATGTGCAGGGCAGGTTTTATAAGAAGGGGAAGATTTTGTCTCTTGAGTGCAATAAGGTGCTATCTGCAATGCATGAGCATTGCAGATGGCACCTTGTTGCACTTAAGAGATGATTTGTTTTTATTTATTTGTTTTGAAGCGAGAGTAGGGGCAAATATATGTGTGTATTGTAGGGGTAGGGGTGTGAAAGCCTATTTCCAGGAGTCATCATTGACACTCTTTACTGCTGCAAAGTATTTCCTCAAAAGACCAAGGTAATGTGTGTACCAAAATTTTGGCCTATCAAGGAAATTTAGTGACAAATTAGAGCAATTGGCTACATTTGCACCCGACAGCATGAACATTGTCTACGAAGCATCAAAATTTGATTTGGATTGAAATCATCCTGATGATTTGATCTGATTTGATTTGTACCTGTGGCTGATTCAGAAATTTTCAAACCATTAAGATTAAGGTTTAATACCTTAACCCTTTACCCAACGCAGACGATATCAAAATTTATTATTTTAAATATAAGTTTTTTAAATTTTTCCAACTGCTCAATTTGCATATTACGCGGGCGGATGCGTGCGATTCGTTGGGTAAAGGGTTAATAAAGGGAATTTCATGGTTGTGCATCTGATGGTTCTGAAAGTAAATCACGTTACCCAGGACATTCACAGATCATGCTATCAGTGATTGCATATTATAGTTTATGAGATTACGGTGAATGGCAAATTCTTCCGAGACCAGCATCGCAGTTGGAGCTATGGTTTAATCTCATGAACGGGAATTTTTTGGTTACCGGTTCTGAAAATCTGTCCTCTAATGCCTGGGAAATTCATAGACTTGAACTATTCAGAAACGAGAAATGGAAAATTCCTGGCATCGTGACTGACCTTCCAAAATGAGAACCAGAAAATTCTCGTTCCTGGGATTAAACCCTAATCAATATATTCTCAAGGGGGTGCGGTGGCTCAGTAGGTAGAGAAGCAGGCTGCAAGCCGAGAGGTCCTCGGTTCGAATCCCACCTGTGGCAACCGCGTTGTGTCCTTGGGCAAGACACTTCACCCCAATTGCCCATGTGGGGGTACAGTGACGCTGTGCACTACGGCATACTGCACGTCAATGGTGTACCTGTCTTCAACCAATGCTAACCCTGCTTGTGTGGAGTTAGTGTGTTGGGGAGCTGTCAGTTACTCGCCGGTGCTCGGTGGTTCTCTCCAGGTACTCCGGCTTCCTCCACCCGTAAAACTGTCGTGATCATAAATTAGCCATTGTGCAGAAATATGTGACCTTAAACACCAATAAATAAATAAATAAATAAATAAATAAATAAATATATTCTCAAAATCCTTCTAAGTCTCTCCTCTTGAATTCTTCTTCCAAGAGGAGACCTTATGATAGAAGAAAAGCTCAAGGAGATTTTGCTACCAACATAACTGATTCCATTTCTGGAATATTCCGTTTTTGATCGACTTGACCAAACAGATGAGTTGGCATCGAATGTAATACTTGAGTGCAGTCTGGCAATATTTTTGGTTGCAAGAAGGTGCAATATCTAAAATTTGAGTAAGGTGTGCGAATCTATTTGAGATTCAGATCGATTTTCAAAATCCTTTGTATTTCAGATTTGATTCAACTCAAAAGTGGTGATTTGTGGGGCCCTGACACAGCGTTTCAGAAAATGAGAATTAGGGTTCAGCCTAGAGGTCCATTGTCAGGAACTCTGCTTGCTGTTCTCCATCTTTTTCACAGAATATGAGTTGATGTCTGAGTGAAAACTCCACTGTCAGTCCAGAGTAGCAGGCCTGAAAATAAGCAGTCAGACATTTGCAAAGTGAGGTCCCCAGAAGGTGAATTTGATGATGTTATTCAATACAGTGAGCTAATTTAACCTCTGGGTACCTCTTTCTGTTTAGTTTTGAGATCCTGACTCATAATAAGGTTCACAGAGGGTAAATTTAGTGATGCTACCCTGCTGTGCAGGGTAGCATCACTAAATTCACCCTCTGGGGACTTCATTTTGCAGATGACAGTCTGCTTATTTTCTGGCTTGGTCCAGAGGTTTCTTCACTCAGCTATTGCAGCAAAGAATTAGCCTCAAATTACCAGCTTTTTATAAATGAAGAAAAGATAACTGCATGAATTCAGCAAATGATTATCTTAGCGTTGAAATTGTGTTGATATAAATATCATCTGTTACATTGTTATACCCTGCCCCCAGCAGGGGTATATAGGATTCATCTTGTCCAAGCATCCATCCATCCATTGTACAGTCTGTCCCTATATATGTCTGTCCATCCATCCCAAAAATCAGTCATGAATAACTTGTAAAGTACTTGGTTGAGTGACTTGATATTTGGTATTCAAGTGTATCCTATTGTTGTCTACCCATGGTGAAATGCCGTTGTTGTACAAGATTTTATTGCCAGAGTCATTGCCCTTTATGGACTTAGAATTTGTCCGCCTTGAAATTAATTCATGAATAACTTGTAGAGTACTCAATGGAATGACTTCATATTTGGTGTGTAAGTCTATCCTATTTACGTCTACACACAGTACAAGGCAGATGATATGCATTGTATTTTCGTAGGCACTATTGCATTTTATGGACTTTGATTTTGTCCGTCCCAAAATTCAATCATGAATAACTTGTTTAATTGAGGGTACCTTCATGGTGTAATCAACTCTCCGACAATTTCTAATGCAGTGAGTTAAAACTTTACGATATGGTTACACATATCTTGCAGATGTGCAACATATATAAAGTTTGCAGAAAAATATTTTTTTCACAGAATTATCAAATCAAGTCACTCTAACATTTGTTAAAGAGGCGGCAGTACTTTTTGTGTCACCCTATGGTGAAACTTTTTAGTTCTTATGATAATGCACCAATGGTCTGTAATCTGTCACAGCTCTGTCATCTGTCATCCTTCATCATCCAGTAATGTTTCATTTCTGTAATGCTATGGTATTGCAGGCAGGGGTATATGCCACCCTTGACTTTGCTCTAGTCTGTTATTGGCTTAGCAGCAAGAAGGATACTGAGTTATAGCAAATTTCAGTTATGCCTGAAAAATCTGTTTCTCAGGCCCTTTTGCATGGTCCTTTTGGGTGCCGCATGCTCTCTTTTTATAACCAATGCAAACTTCAAAAAATAAAAACTAAATGGTTTATGTCTGATATTTTAGCCAAGTTAATAAAATTGATAAATTTGTCCCTTGAGTCCAATAAGGTTTACAGTGCTTTAACGTTGCAAAGCCATCTTGCGCTCAAGGGATGAAATACACCACCACTCATGCTATTCTGTACATTATGTTGCCTAAAACATAAAACAAACCAAGAACATGAGCTTTTGATGGCAAAGAAATAATTACAAAAATAAAATAAAAAACCGCCCGCCCACATGCAATTTTACAAAAAATGGCCTGAGAAACAGATTATCTACTTTGTGGGGCTTTAGGTAGTACAAGAATTTCCTTTTTTTTTTTTTGCCAAAATATAGGCTTTGGGCCCCTCATTTGAACAAGCTCAGTCTAGTGAGCAGGTAAAAACTGTTTTGGAGGCGAAATCTTTTGAAATGATAAAAATCTGAATGCTTTGTTTTTTGTGCACAGCACTGGTCAGGTAATGGGTTAACTCAACCAGTTAACTCAAGGGAAACAACTCTATTAGCTCACAACTCATGTCTCTTTTTTTTTTAATTTGACCAGATTTGCAATACTCCCAGGTGATCATTCATAACTTAAGCCAAGCGGTTAATAATTCTGAAACTTGTGAGGTAAAAGTGCCTATTAGTAATTCATTTTAGCCATATCTGGAGTTCATCAGTCAAATAAATTGTGTGTTTTATTTATTTTAGGGGCGTGAAGATGAAGAAGAAGGAGAAGATGGTTCAGAAAGAGGCAGAAGTAGGAGTAATTCACGAGGACGATCAAGGTCAAGATCAAGAGGACGATCTGGAAGCCGTGGTCGCAGTAAAGACAGAAAAGGAAATGAGAGTCCAGACAGAGGAAAGAAAGGAAAAGACAGTCCCAGAAAAGGGAAATCTGATGGCAAGGTCAATCACGTAGCAGATAAACTCTCTTGTTATAAAATAACTAATCGATAAATTTTTATGATCTCTCAAAATTTAAAAATCTCAGAATTTCTTGTTTGATAACTTTGGTTAATGCATTGATCAATTCAAATTTAGTTTAGCAGTGCCAATTCGAATGTTATGCATTCTCTCAACCCAGGGACCGAACAGGACTACTTAAAATACGCTGTAGCCTCGGAGCCTATTTTTTCAATTCATGCGCCAGATTTCAATTTACGGAGTCACACTGCTGTTTGTAACACACACTGCAAGTATGTAATAGCTCTCCTCATTTTCATTTAGTACACTATAGCAAACATTAATCTTGACTGTGGTTTCTGATTAAGTCTTGGCTGCCTATTTAGGCAGCCAAGACTTGATCAGAAACCACAGTGAAGATTAATGCTTGGTAATTAAGACTTGAAGTATTAACTTAAGCACTCTACAATAATGATATAAAATGATAATCATATATATAATACATGTAAGAGTGTCTCTCTCGATTATCCATCGAAAGAATATCAAAATATGATCTGAGAAGTTACGCGCCAACTGAGAAGCCTATTTCTGAGATTTAAGAGCCAGGTCCTGGTGTTTCAGAACCAAATACGCAATGGCGTATGCCCAGGTCGGTCCCTGTCAACCTTTTACCCAATGAAGACAATATCAAAATTTATTGTTTTAAATTTTTTTTTTTTTTAATTTTTCAAAAACTTTCAACAATAACATATAATGTTACCCCAATGAGGGGTCATATGCTAGAGTTTTGTTGAAATTCTTGGAAAAATAATATTTTCAACCGCTCAATTTCTATATTATGTGGACAGATGCAGTCAATTCATTCAATAAAGTGTTCAACCTTTTGCTAATGCACAATGTGGTAATATCCTGTACTGAACCATATTTTGGGGGAAAATGAGGAAAGTAAAAAAAAATTGAAAATGCTAGGAGTGCACACTTATTTGCAATTTTAAAATTGTTAGGACAAATTTGAACATTATTATGCAATCTCATTCAGCATTGAAAGGGTAAAACAATGTTACTTGTTTACATGTGGATCCCCCACCCACTCACACTCCCAAAACCACATTAGAAAATACATCTATACCATGTGCCTAACTGTTTAACCCTTTACCAGACGATATCAAAATTTATTATTTTAAATATCATTTTTAATTTTTTTCAAAAAATTTCAACAAAGCCATATCATGTGACCCCTCATTGGAATGAGCTCAACGAGCTCGTTCCCACGAGGGGTCACATGATATGGTTTTGTTGAAATTTTTTTGAAAAATGCTATTTTTTCAACTGCTGAATTTGCATATTACGTGGACGGATGTGGCCAATTTGTTGGGTAAAGGGTTAACCCAATTGAATTTATCTCCCAATATCTGCTGAACCTCTTTCTTTTGAATTATTGGCAAATAAACATGGGCGACTCAGTATTAGAAATGTGGGGAGGTTCTGTATAGGGCTGTAAGAATAATTAAACACTGAATGTCCCGTCCAGTTTCAATTTATTATGCCGTCTATTCACAGACTACTGACTTTTGCTTTATCCCTTAATCCTTTACCTTACGAATCATCTGCATCCACCCACATAATCTACAAATTGAGACATTTGAGGGGGCACTGTGGGTTGCGGTAACCGGTTCTCGTCAGATAACCGAAGTTAAGCAATGTCGAGCCCGGTTAGTCCTGGGTGACCATCTGACCGATCGATTCGGACTCCCACATTTTGTCCTTGGACAAGGCGCTTAACCCCAATTGTCCACATGGGGGTACGATGATGCAGTCGAGCCCAGCTAGTCCTTGGATGGGTGACCATCTGAGCTATTGATTCAGACTCCCGTGTTGTGTCCTTGGGCAAGGCGCTTAACACCGATTGTCCACATGGGGGCACGATGACGCTGTGTACTAAGGCGTACTGCACGTCTTCAACCAATCTAACCCTGCCTGTGCTGCAGTGTGGAGTTACGATGTTGGGGAGCTGGCAGCTGCTTGTCGTTGCTCTGCGGTTCTATCCAGTTAATCCGGCTTCCTCCACCAGTAAAACTGTTAGGGTCATGATTATCCATTGTGCATAAGTATGTGACCTTAAACACCAATAAATAAATAAATTGAGAAATTGAAAAAAATATTATTTTTCAAAACCCTTCAGCAAAACTATATTCTGTGACCCCTCATTGAAACAAACTCATAGAGCTTATTCCAATGATGGGTCACATGATGTGGTTTTGGTGAAATTTTTGGTATAATTTAAAAAATAATATTTAAAGTAAGAAATTTTGAGATCGTCTGCATTGGGTAAATCATTTAGGGCCTAGTTCTGACTTTGGTAACTTTTTACTGCAATAGAACAGGTGTCCCAATCAACATGCCATCTCTGTGTAAACTTACAAGTTTTATTATAAGTACCTTGGCAGTTGCTTCTAGGTAAGGTGACGGGATGTAGACTGCCAAAGTGCAGCAACTATGTACACCAATCGCCAAGCCTTTAACTCCTTGCATGCTGCTGGTGGATATTTCTGCCAAAGACAGGATTTCTGTTGAGGCTGAAATAAGTAGAATTTGGGTACATTTAATAAAGTTTGCCCTTGTAAATTAAATGCATTTTTTCGCTAATAATTTCTTGAGTAAAATATAGATGAACTTTTCATCAAATCTAGTCATGGCTGCTTCACAGCAGCCATGATTAGATCTGATGAAAAGTATATTGAAAATACTCAGCAGGCTAAGAGTTAAGGGTTATGCAAAAATTTGAAAGAGTTAAGTATTTATTTTAGACAATTTTTCTGTGAGAATAGTACTAAAATTTCATCTGAATTTATCTTTGGTACACAGATAAATGGTCTTCAAAATCATTTTGAAATTCTTTATGGCAATAAAACATCTCTGCTTGTAGTCTCCTGTGCTATATATTTAATGCTTCCTTACTATTTTTTACAATCATGCTTTACTTATATTTGATGAACATTCAAATTAAAATTTCATTAGAAAGCAGGTAAGGAATAAAATTCATGATAATGGAACATACCTGCTATTTAACCCTTTGATTAACACGAATCAGAAATAGCAATTGCAGAAACATTACCAGAACAGATTTTGTTTTTTGTCGCAAAAGCATAGCCTTTGACCCCTCATTGGAATGAACTCAATGAGCTTATTTGAGTGAGCTTGTTCCAATGAGGGGCCATATTTAGGAGGCAAAAATTGAAAAAATAATAAAAATTCAATGACAATTTTTGTCAGTGGATAATCCTGGTGGTACATGTATTTGGTCATTACATTAGCTAAATGGTTTTTAAAAACAACAAATTCTGACATTTTGCATGTAACAAGCTGTTAATTGAAAATAGAATATGTTTTTAGCTTAACTTGACAAAGTCAAGATAAGCTATTGCCATCACGCATGCAGAAGTCTTTTAGTCTGTGAGTCCTGTGAGTCTGTTCACATTTTCCTTTAGCACAGGCTACACCCTGTAGTTCTTGTTTGATCATCACGAAATTTTCATATGGAGGTTTCAGGTCATGTCTAGATGAGAACGTCCCCTTTTGATCTTGATCGGTTAACCGTTATGGCTGCCCAAGCCCAAAACTCGAAAACCTTTAGCACAGTCTACAGGTTGTATTTATGAAGGGATTTCATTATAACTGGGTAGGATGACTTAGTATAATGCCTAGATGAGAACATCCCCTTTTGGTCATGATCTGTCAACCGTGATTGCTACCCAAGCTTGAAACCCCAAAACTTTTAGCACAGTCTACAGATCATATTTAATATGAAGGGATTGCATTGTAACTTGATAGGATGACTGTATGATATCTAGATGAGAACTTCCCCATTTGGGCACATGTTCTTGTCAGATCACCGAAGTTAAGCAACATCTAGCCTGGTTAATCAATGATGGGTGACCATCTGAGCGATCAATTCGGACTCCCGCATTGTGTCCTTGGGCAAGGCACTTAACTCCGATTGTTCACATGGGGGCACCGTGTACTAAGGTGTACTGCACGTCGATGGTACGCATGTCTTCAACCATTCTAACCCTACCTGTGCTGCAATGCGGAGTTGTGATGTTGGGGAGCTGGCAGCTGCTCGTCGTTGCACGGTGGTTCTCTTCGGGTACTCCGGTTTCCTCCAACCGTAAAACTGTCACAGTCATGATCAGCCATTGTGCATAAGTATATGACCTTAAACACCAATAAATAAATAAATATAATTTGGTCTCCATCTGTCAACCGTGATGGCTGCCCGAGCCCAAAACACAAAAACCTTTAGCACAGTCTGCAGGTCGTAATTATGGAGGGATTTCATTGTAACTTGGTAGGATGACTCCATATAATGTCTAGATGAGAATGTACCCTTTTGGTCAGGATTGGTCAACTATGAGGGCTACAGGGACCCAAAGCCTGAAAACCTTTAGCACAGTCTACAGGTCGTATTTATGAAGGGAGTTCATTTTAACTTAGTAGGATGACTCCAGATAATGTCTAGATGAGAATGTCCCCTTTTGGTCATGATCAATCATCCATGATGGCTGTCCAAGCCCAAAACCTGAAAACCTTTAGCACAGACTATTTTATATTTATGAAGAGATTTCATTGCAACTTGGTCAGATGACTCAGTATAATGTCTAGATATCTAGAGGACGTCCCCTTTTGGTTGTGATCGGTCAACCATGATAGCTACTCATGCCCAAAGCCTGAAAACCATTAGCACAGTCTGTAGGTCGTATTGGGAACTCGGTGGCTCAGTGGTAGACTGTTGGACTTCTATGCTAGAGGTCCCAAGTTCAATCCCCGTCCAGTACGACCCGCATTGTGTCCTTGGGCAAGGCACTTTATCCCGGTTGCCTGCATGGGGGCACAATGATGCCGTGTACTAAGGCATACCGCACGTCGATGGTGCACATGTCTTCAACCGCTGTAACCCTGCTTGAACAAAGTTAGAATTTTGAGGAGCTGACAGTTGCTCATCGATGCTCGCTGGTTCTCTCTGGGTACTCTGGCTTCCTCCACCCATAAAACTGTCACGGTCACGATTAGCCATTGTGCATAAGTATATGATTTTAAACACCAATAAACAAATATAAATGACAGGTCTTATTTATGAAGGGATTTCATTGTATCTTGATAGGATGACTCGTTTTGGAATAATTTCACTGTAACTTGGTAACTTTGGTTGACATACGTTAACTGTGAGGGCCACATTAACCCACCCCTCTATTCTTTAGTACAGTCTACACCTCAAATTATTTTTATTGAAAACATAACATACAGGGACAGAAATTAACATATTCTCAATTATCACAATTCTTGTCTTATTTCATAATCCTTTCATAATCATTGAACATTTTTCTTTTCATCAAACACAACACACAGTCAAGTTAAGCTACAGTGTGATTAACACTTTCATTATTTTTGAAATTCGCTAAAAATAAAACTTTCCACAATCCATGCCAATAAAGAGTTATGATTTTAAATACTTTTTGAGAATATTTCTGGCGGGTTTTGACCAGTATATTGCATAAAGAGTTGATTTTGATAAGATTTATATTAAGGATGTACAGTGCACAGGATTAGTTACTCAGTTAATAATGAAAATATTTTATCACCAAAAAGTATTGGTTAGGCCACACAAAGTAGACCATTTGTTTCTCAGGCCATTATTTGTAAAATTACATGCGGGCGAGCGTTTTTTTATTTTATTTTTTATTTCAATAATTACTTCTTTGCCATCAAAAGTTCATGTTCTTGGTTCAAGTTTTAGGGCTCATAATCTACAGAATAGCATGGGTGGTGGTGTATTTCATCCCTTGAGTGCAAGAAGGCTTTGCAATGCTAAAGCATTGCAAAGCCTTCTTGCACTCAAGGGACAAATTCATCAATTTTTTTTAACTTGGGTAAAATATCAGACATAAACCATTTAATTTTTATTTTTTTTTAAGTTTAAATTGATTATAAAAAGAGAGCATGCGGCAGCCAAAAGGACCATGCGGGAGGGACTGAGAAACAGATTTCTTCTTTTTTTAGGCCTTATAAAAAATTGGTAACTGCCATATCACACAATACATGAAAATGTACACTCACTAAGGCTGTGCAATGCATAAGGTTAGTCACATACCAGATATGATCTTACTTATAACCAGAACAAAAAGACTGACATTAACCCTGTGTGCATTGCACTGAGTTAGTTTGTAAGCTAACATACACTGGCTAACCATATGCATTGCATGGGATTAGTTGATAGGCTACCATATCACACACTGCATGAAATTATACACTGACCAGGGCTGAAAAATGGCACATGGTTAGTTGGCTACACGTTGCATAGGATACAGGATTCAGGGAACTAATGGACGATTTATACTGGATTGCAGAATTCTTTTAACCCTTAGCCCTTTACCTAATGAATCACCCGCCTCCACCCACGTAATATGCAAATTGAGCAGTTGAAAAAAAATTAAATTTTTCAAAATATTTTAACAAAACTATATCATGTGACCCCCTCATTGGAACGAGCTCATTGAGCTCGTTCCAATGAGGGGGTCACATGATATGGATTTGTTGAAATTTTTTAAAAATTATATTTAAAATAATAAATTTTGATATCGTCTGCATTGGGTAAAGAGTTAAGGGCCTAATTCCGACTTTGGTCAATTTTTATTGTATTAGAACAGGTGCTCCAACTTGCTGTGTTTGGGTAAACTTGCAAGATACACTCCAAGTACATTGACAGTTGTTTCTAGGCAAGTCTTGGCTGCTTTTTTAGGCAGCCAAGACATGCATAGACACAACTGCAAAGTCACAGAGCATTAAATGTCACAGTGTGGCAATAATGTATGAAAAATGTCCAGTCCTTTAAGGGTTAAAGTGAATTCCAAAAGAGAAGACATATTCTGTTTTCAATTAATAGCTTGTTCTATTCCTGTGTGAAAAAAGGTGCAATAAGAACACACCTTATTGTGTGGACTTGAAAAAATAGAGCCTGTACAGTTAAAACTAGAAGTCCTGTCATGAAATGCGCACAAATAGCACGTTGATATGCGCGTTAATATGCGCATTGTGGCCCAAGTAAAGCTATCAAATTCTGTACATATGGCCTGTGCACAAGCAATGTTTCAGCCAATGGACCTCCGGGTAACCCGGAGGTCCATTGACAGAAACATTGCATGTGTCTGCTATGAGTAACCAGGAGAACCTGCCGTGGTTTGGATGCCATTCGATATGGCAATTGCGCGCAATTCCAACGCGCTATTAAGCCTACATAAGCGCACTATTCGTGACAGGACTTCTAGTTTTAACTGTACAGTATAACATTTTAAGCTAGTCATATGGGTAGTTGTTTATCTAGAGTATTATAACACTAAAATGATTTGAAGTCATTTGGTATTTTAATCAGTATTAATCATTTTTAAGCATTTATTGAAACAAATATGTCTATATATATACTTGTTGTGATCTTTTAATTTTTTTATTTCAATGTATTTTCGGACACTGATTTATTTTATAATAATTTATATCTGTCACAATAAGCTTTATATTTCACCTTGATTTTTATATTGTACTTTTTACAGTTTGCCTTTCATTAGCATCATTCACATATTCTTACTGTTTCATCTTACTTTTTTCCCCTTTTTTAACCCTTTATCTAACACAAGGTAAATCTCTGTTTTTCAATCCTTTTCACTGTGATGTCAAAATATCGAAATTTCAAGCTGCAAATTTTTTCCATAATGTAGCTAGGAATTTAATTCAATCAATTCACTTTGTCAAATAATATTGAAATATTGAACAGAAATTCCTAGTTGCATTATGGGAAAAATTGTTGCTTGAATTTGGATATTTTACAAGTTATATCTGTCACCAACACTTTGGGTAGAAACCCTCTAAAGTGGGTAGGGCAGATATGAATGATAGGCTATTCTTTACTTTATATTTGTGTTGTAGTCAATAGCCATACACACCAAAAGTGATGTTAAACCAATTTAATAAATTGAAAAAAAGATATTGTGATCTGTCAAAAAATTATTGTAACAACCAAAAGAATACTTGGGTTTGGAGACCTATTTGGCCTCATTACTTCCAGTATAAGCATTTAGAAAAGCTCAGATTTTCATCAGAATGAAGAAAATGAAAACATTCTGTTTAACTGAATATTACTGTTACATGAAAATTTTCTTGTGGCAAAGGTTTTTGCTGTACTACTGCTTTTCCATCTGGTGTGTCGCATAACAGTAGTATGTTTTATTTCAACCTGCACCTTTTCCCCATAATGCAGCCAGGAACTTAACCCTTGACCTAACATGAAAAGCAGACAATGCTTGTAAAAAAAAAATTCTTGAATAACTAATTTTTTCATTTTTTGTCTCAAAAACATAGGTTATGACACCTCATTGGAATGAGTTCGACAAACTCGCTCCAATGTGGTGTCATAACCTATGTTTTTGAGACAAAAAATGAAAAAAATAATAAAAATTAATTGGCGATTTTTGAGAATAGCACTGGCCGGTTTTGGCCGTTATGTTGGGTAAAGGGTTAACCAATCAATCTTGTTCGACAGAGCTTATTTATTTATTTATTTATTTATTTATTGGAGTTTAACAAATTTTTGTCAGCCAGGGTCATCTCATGTCAGATAGTTTTAGAGGGGGAGGAAGCCAGAGTACCTAGAGAGACCTGTGAGCAATGGCAAGCAACTGCCAGACTCCCTAACGTACCTGCTCCACACAAGCAGGGTTCGCATTGGTTGAAGATGACAGGTGCAGGGTTCCTGTGGACTTTGAAAAATCTTGAAAAGCCTTGAATTTGAAAATCAATTTTCAAGGATTAGACAGTCATTGAATTTCCCCAAAACTCCAAAAGTGGCCTGAAAAATCCTTGAAAACAATCTTTCAAAATATAAAAACCATCAAAATTTTCCTGTGATTTTCCTACAACTTATTACCGGTGGTACTGTACTCAATTTTTAGACGATAACCTTGAAAAACCTTGAATTTTACTTCTGTGAAGCCTTGAAAAGCCTTAAATATGGCATGGAAATGGCCTTGACAAGCCTGGAATCCACTTATTAATTAGCTGCAGGAACCCTAAGGTGCATCATTAATTTGCTATATAACCCTTAGTACACAGTGTCACCGTGTCCCCCACATGGGTAATCGGGATGCAGTGCCATGCCCAAGGAAACAATGCGGTTACCCTTGGCAGGGATCGAACCGTGGATCTCTTGGTTTGATGTTCAATGTCGTGAGCACTGAGCCACCGTACTCCTTCAACAGAGCTTATAAAGCTCTGTCAAACAAGAACTTTATAAGGGTGAAAAGATACGCTTGTGTGGCGATATGATTCATATCTCGATACATGGGTCATGATACAGATACGTATCTAGATACAATGTGCGATACAGTAGAACCTGTCTTGAGAGACCGCCCTTTGGGCCACACAAAAGTGGTCTCTCAAGACAGGTGGTCTCTCATAACAGGTTTCCAGTTTTCTCTAGTCAGTGAATAACCAACTACAAAATTCAGAAATGGAGAAGAAAGGATTTTTGTAATTACTTTGTAGTTGTTTTTTTAAGAAGTTTTTGTAACAAATTGAAATGGACTGTTATAAAAATTATAAAAATAAATTAGTGTTGAAAATCTTCATTGAAGATTTTCAACACTAATTTATTTTTATAATTTTTATAACAGTCCATTTCAATTTGTTACAAAAAGATTTTCAACACAAATTTATTTTTATTCCTGTCACATTTCAGCTATGAATGAAATTGTTTATTCAGCAATAATCCTAATCTTTCCACAGGGGTCTTATAAAAACATCTCAATCTTTAATGAGTTAGCAATTGAAACCCAATTAAGAGCTTTTAATACTTTTAATTATGTTAGTATAACCACAATGGATTTTCCAATTCCTCATCAGGTAAAAAGTTTTTGTCATGGTTTCAGTCTTCAAAGGGGCGGTCTCTCAAGACAGGTCTATTATGGCATCAAAATACAAGTTGGTACCAGGTCACAGTGGTCTCTCAAGACAGGTGGTCTCTCAAGACAGGTGGTCTCCCATAGCAGGTCCATTATAGAGTAAAACCAATCGGTGCCTGGTAGATGTGGTCTCTCAAGACAGGTGGTCTCTCAAGACAGTGGTCTCTCAAGACAGGTTTTACTGTAACTTGATTCAGGAGCAGTAGGACAATTACCAGAAGTCCTTTTGTGAGCTACTCAACACATTGTTATTCAACAACAATTTAAAATCCATTCAAGGCTAATTTTTTTATTGAAAAATAGAACACCATAAGCATTCAGATGTGTAATACAATTGTGCCACCCACTGTACAGTCCTCACATTCAGCACTGATGGTAGAGCTCAATTTTAATTCTTCAAACTCAACATACTCAATTATCATGTTACTAATACAAAACTTGTAGCCCCACTTATTACCAGTATCTTGTTGCATAGACATTGTCATACCTCAAACCTGTATTGGATTATCTTATTGTTGGTACATAATTGATAATCCATTTTTGCAATATTTTAAATATCAATGTGACATTTATTTGCATTATTGCTGGACTAATGTTGACAAATAATTTTATTCTGTGTTCGTGGCACATGACCAATAAATCATGTTAATATCCAATTGGGTAGCCCCAATATGATATATGGAATTATGGTTCACATTCTATTTGGCATGTGACTGCACCATACACTTTGATTGATCAAACTCCAATTGTACAGCCAATTGCATCACTATAGAATAAATAATATATGTTATTTATCAATGAATTCTGAATTTGAAGCAGTTTTGGAAACTTCAGGAACTTAACTCAACAGGCACAACTTACCATTTTTCGTTTGCAACATAACTCAACTATGGTTGGCATTTTTCTATGGATAATTCTGGTATTAACCCTTTACCCAACGTAACGGCCAAAACCGGCCAGCGCTATTCCCAAATATCGCCAATTAATTTTCAAAATATTTTCATTTTTTGTCTCAAAAACATAGGTTATGACCCCTCGTTGGAACGAGCTTGTCGAGCTCGTTCCAACGAGGGGTCATAACCTATGTTTTTGAGACAAAAAATGAAAAAAATTAGTTATTCAAGAATTTTTTTTTGCAAGTGTCGTCTGCTTTTCATGTTAGGTAAAGGGTTAATCCGGTTACATGCATACAATTCTTTATTGACAGTTTACATTTGAATGAGGGGAATCCACTTCGATTCTCACAGTTTCGTTTTACAGGAATATAACAAAAATTGGATTCCCATCCAAAAAGAAGCCTGTTACATTAGTTGAATTTGGTTTGCATGTATCGTGTTAAAGCAATATTTGACTGCTCGGGAGCACGGTGGCTCAGTAGGTAGAGGTGCAGGCTGCAAGCCGAGACGTCCTTGGTTCGAATCCCACCTGCGGCAACTGCGTTGTGTCCTTGGGCAAGACACTTCATCTCCATTGCCCGCATGGGGGCACGATGACGCCGCGTACTAAGGCGTACTGCACGTCGATGGTACGCATGTCTTCAACCAATCTAACCCTGCCTGTGCTGCAGTGCAGAGTTACGATGTTGGGGAGCTGGCAGCTGCTCGTCGTTGCTCGGTGGTTCTCTCCGGGTACTCCGGCTTCCTCCACCGGTAAAACTGTCACGGGCATGATTAGCCATTGTGCATAAATATGTGACCTTAAACATCAATAAATAAATAAATAAATAATTTGACAGCTCTCACCATCACATGCACATCCAAACAATTCTTAATTGACAGTTTACATTTTAATGACAGGAATCCACTTGAATTCCCGCAGTTTCGTTTTACAGGAACATTACAAGAATCAGATTCCCTTCCAAAAAAGAAGCCTTTTACATTAGCTGACCTCAGTTTGCATGCATCATGTTCAACCAATATATTTATTGGCTGTCACCAATATGCTTAATGTAAAGCAAAGTAGTGCAGAGCACCGACGCATCTTTATAACCCTACAGATTTTGCATGATTATATATCTTACATCCTAATGTTGTGTACCCAAATTACTCATCACACTTGTCTGTACTTTTGCTTACGCCTATAAAAAAAATTTATTGTTTCTCGGGCAAATTTCCTCAATTTTATGATGAGGAAAGGAGGCTTTTTTTTGTGTTCACAAAACTGTTCTGAAAATAGTTGGGATCAAATGTTTAACTACTTACACTATTATGTGGCAAACCAATGTTTTCAGCAGTGAAAATTTCCCATAATCTAGTTGTATATTTTATCAACTATACCTTGTATGACAGAGCTTTTTAAGCTCTGTCATGCAAGGTATAGTTGGTTAAATATTTGTCCTACAAGTGCAAAATAGTGTCATAGAAGAGATGTTCAGGTGAAAAAAAGGTGATAAGGCAGAAATTGTCTGATGAGGGAGGTGCCTGAGAAGAATTTTTTTTAATGGCTTTATCTAGAAATAAATTTGTACTAATGCAGTTAGTTAGAAGACTAATGAATTTGTTTTTTAGTCCATCTTTTGCTTGTTAGAATAATTTGTAATATAGCTTTAGTTAAGCCTGAATAATTGTTCTGTTTTTGTATTATAGAAACTTGCTACATAGAATTATAATTTTACTTTAAGGCCTCACAAAGTAAATCTTCTGTTTCTCAGGCCACTTTTGTAAAATTGCATGTGGGTGGGCAGGGTTTTATTTTATTTTTATTTTTGTAATTATTTCTTTCCCATCAAAAGTTCATGTTCTTGGTTTGTTTTAGGTTTTAGGCCTCATAATCAACAAAATAGCAGGGTAGTGGTGTATTCCGTCCCTTGAGTGCAAGAAGGCTTTGCAATGCTAAAGCATTGCAAATCCTTGTTGCACTCAAAGGACAAATTTATCAGTTTTATTAAAATGGGTAAAATATCGGACATAAACCATTTAATTATGTCTCCCCTTCCCAGAAGGGAGACATTGTTTTAGTGCATATTCTTCTTCTTCTCATACAAATTTTGTCCGGGGCATAACTTTTTTCTCTTTCGACCTAGACCTTAGATAATTGGCATGTGGATGTATCACCATAAGCCGGTGTGGCGCGTACCATAGTGACCTTCATGTGACCTTGACCTTTGACCTGAAGGTCAGATTTATGTGCTTTTTAAAGGAAACTTTGTCCGGGCGTAACTTTTTGTCTTTTGACCTAGACCTTAGATATTGGGCATGTGTATGTATCACCATGAGCTGGTGTGTCACGTACCATACTGACCTTCATGTGACCTTGACCTTTGACCTGAAGGTCAGATTTATGTGCTTTTTAAGGGAAACTTTGTCCAGGGCATAATTTTTTTGTTTTTTTTTACCTAGACCTTAGATATTTGGCATGTGGATGTATCACCATGAGCCGAGGTGTCGCGTACCATAGTGACCTTCATGTGACCTTGACCTTTGACCTGAAGGTCAGATTTATGTGCTTTTTTAAGAAAAACTTTGTCCGGACCAGAACTTTTTTGTTTTTTAACCTAGACCTTAGATATTTGGCATGATTGTCAATATTATTCATGTATATATAATTTGCAGTGCATTAAATAGAAAGGAAGGGGAGACATATGTTTTAGTGTGCAAAAACAGTTTCTAGTTTTTATTTTTTCAAGTTTGCGTTATAAAAAGAGAGCATGCGGTACCCAAAAAGACCATGTAGGAGGGCCTGTGAAACAGACTTTTAACTTTTAGGCCTTGTCTTCATATAATTAGTGTATTTCTTTGCGAATGCTTGCTTATAAAAGCTGCTTGTGACATGTTGTTTTAGTTTTAATACTAATAAATGTTTGTTATTGCATGTTTTTGTTTTATTTTAGATTTTAGTATATTTTCCTCACCTCTCTCCATCCTTATGTTCAATCTTTACCTAACACAGAAATCTTACAACAGTATATTATTAGCTCGGGCTTTGCATGATGTATGATTTTAATACTGGCAAGATTGAATAATTTTGTCTGGTAAACAATTAAACCTTGACTTGAATGCATTACAGTACACAGAGAGGGAACAGCCTTTAAAACAATCATGCCCTGAAATTACTTCCATGCAGTTTGAAACAGGACAAAGTGATTTTCAGCCCATGAACCGCTTTCATCAACATTGAGGTTCATTTCCAGAAGCCTTGCTTTATGGCCCAGAAAATTGTTATATTTTGCTTGTATCGAATCTCAAATTTAATCTGACAAAGGTTTCACATTAGTCAAACCTTAAATCGAATCACATCCCATTTCCACTGGTTGTATCTGTGGTACTGCTTTGGGGAAATTATCTTGTTTATATGCTGGGCAATATTTAGCATAATTATATGTACAATGAGGCAATTGCATGTCAGCACCAGATAGCTTCATATGGATGTGTGACAGTATGCAATATCCAAGTACACACATCTTATACTTAATATCACTTGGTATATAGGGGAGATAAATTACTATTAACCCTTTACCCAACGAATCGCCCGCATCCGTCCGCGTAATATGCAAATTCAGCAGCTGAAAAAATATTATTTTTCAAAAAATTTCAACAAAACCATATCATGTGACCCCTCTTTGGAAAAATACCATTTGCTAAATTTTGAAAAAATTTAAAAAATGGTATTTAAAATAATAAATTTTGAAATCATCTGCATTGGGTAAAGGGTTAACAATGCATTTAAAATTTTGCAAGTATTTGTATTCTACCCAGATATTCCCACTGGATTTTGAATCAAATCACGGGGCTTTGCCAAGCTATAAAATATTTTGCCTTTTGTTATAGATTTTATCTCCAGAGTTCAAACTTCACTTTCTAGGTGTTTTAAAAGTAAATTTCCTCTCTATATACTGTATATTGCAAACGTTTGTGCTTTTAATTTAACCCTGCAGCTATTGTGATGGCCAAGTTCACAAAAATTGACATTTATTAAATTTCTTTTTTTGCTTTTTACTTCCAAAACCTATGCTTATGACCCATTATTCCAGCAAGTTGATTGGGTGTGTTTTTGAAGCAACAATTAAAAGATTTTAGATATTTACCAAAAAACAGAAAAACTACCATACAGTTCGTGGAGAGTGGATTGTAACTAAATCACCCACAGAGTGGGGTTATCACCCAAGCTATAACTTTCAATATCGACAAAAAACATAAGCAATGTTTCAGCCAATGGACCTCCGGGTTTAACCCGGAGGCCCATTGGCTGAAACTTTGCTTGTGCTGGTTATGCTTTGCAGCAAATTTGCAATATTTGCTTGGGTTGAATCTCCACTCTGTGAATGATTTAGTGATAATACACTCTCCACATACTGTACATCATTTCACATTTTAGTTCAATGAAATATGGAACAACAAAAAATATTGAAATGTGTGACCTATTGCATGTGTAATGAATTGACCAATTTCTCTGAAAGTGTTCACAAATATTATCCCCTGAATGAGTTCAACAAGGTACCATCTTCAATACTAAATCATTGCAGATGGCACCTTGTTGCACTCCAGGGATGATATTACTATTCAAGTTTTGTTATTCTTTAACCATAATTTTGGATTCCTCTCAGAATTCTGCCTAGTTAATATATTTCTTTGAGGAGCAATAGCTTTCATTTGGAAGAAATAAAAAAATTCAAAGTTAATTGGTAAAATTTATTATGTTGTCAACAGTGATTTGTGTTTGGTAAAGATTTCACATTGTTTTTCCTCTTCCTTCCCAAATCCATATTTATTTCCCAGATACCTCAGTCACTAATTCCCTTTTTGTGCTCACATTTAAAAGAAAGCCATTCAAAATATTCTTCCCAAATTTAATATATAGTTTTTTGGTGATAATGTCATGAACGGGATTGCGAACCAGCTCTGTCCAAATATATCTTCAAGAGTTATTGCCCTTTTTGGATTTAGACTTTCTTGTCATCACATTACCATTCTTGTCATCACATTTCAAAGAAAACGGTTTTAGAAGATTTTTTTTCCAAATTTATTAATATTTAGCTTTTTATTGATAATATTATGAATGAGATTGCAATCCAGCCATGTTCAAGTATTTTTTCAAGAGTTATTGCCCTTGTTGGACTTAAATTTATTGTCACATTGCAATTTCTTGTCATCACTTTCAAAAAAAACTGTTCAGGATTTTTTTTCAGCGTTAACACATTACTTTTTGGTGTTAATATCATGACGGGGATTGCAAACCTGCTGTGTCCAAGTATTTCTTTGATTGAGAGTTATTTCCTTTGTTGGACTTAAATTTATTTTTGTAATACAGTAGAATCCTCTTAATTGAATATCCATTTTGCTAGTGAAAATTATTCAGTTAACAGGAGTATACAATTGTCAGGGATTTGGTCAGTTTCCTGTGTTCTGGGGGTAAACTGAGCATTTATTCTATTATATCGTGTTTGACAGAGCTCATAGAGCTCTGTCAAACAAGATATAATAGAATAAATATCTGTATTGGATGTAGTGAGGCCACAAAAGTTGATAAATAAGGGGAATTTGGTGCGTGTCACAGCAATTTTTGCGACATATTACAGAAATTTATATACAATTAACAGGAGTTAAATCTACAACCCATATGCAATTAACAGATCAAATTTGTACTGAAGGTATGGTAAATGGTTTTGTATTTGAAAATTATATTCAATTAACAGGGATATACAATTAAGAGATATCCAATTAAGTGGGCTATACTGTATTACCATTTTTGTAATTATATTTCAAAGAAATTCATTCAAGATTTTTATTCCTAATTTAATATATGGTGAAAATAAGGGGATTGTGATCCAGCTGTGTCCAAACATATCCTCGCGAGTTATTGCCCATGTTGGACTTAGGTGGTGGTGGATTGGTCTTCCCATGGTGTTGCACTTGTCTGAAAATACAGTGCTCACAGAGTACCTTGGTTCTCAACTGCATCAGGAAATATTAGATTACTAAGGTTCAAGTCCACTGGATAACCAATCATTTGACTGATGTAATAATTTTAATTTTTTTCACTGTGTTTTCGAGTGGTGTGGATTAATAATCTACTGGTAGACATGTTGGCAACCTGTATTTATGGTGCAGATGGTGTGCTCATATGTAATACAATTTGGGTAAAAGCACAGAGGCCTGTAAATTGTAGGTTCACAAGTCAAGAGTATGTCACACTTGGTACTTCGAAGTCCCCCCCCCCTCTCTCCTCCCCCCTCCCCTCCCCCTTCCATGGAAACCCAGGGAAGTGAGGCAATGCCTGTTTGCTGTGGTAAACAAGCTCTGTTTTACTGGTAAAATACAACCCAGTCACCAATTCTAGGTGGGGGGGGGGGTGTCCTCTAAAATTGTATAAAAGATTGACTAAGCTTGACTTTATCACCATGTTGCAGTCAGAAGTAGCCATTGTGCAGAAATATGTGACCTTGAACACCAATAAATAAATAAATTGCTGCTTCCATGCATAATCGTGAGAACTGTTGCACTATATATGCCAAACAAATCATTTGAAAAGACAGAGAGTGGGTTTACAGTCAATTCTAAACTGAAAATGTGTACTTTCGGTGTGTAAAAAATTACACTTTTCACAGTCCGGCGATCTCAAGGGAATCTTTTTTTTTCTGGCAACTAATCTTTGTTAAGAAGATGATATAGACTGAAATATTTATCGTTTGAGAAATAAATCATGAAATTGTGTTCAACCACGTCAAATATATCTGAAACTCACTCTGAAATTTCCATTTTGCCATACCAGCAGCTCAAGAAAATAAACAGTTCTCAGACTTTTATAAATATCATATGAGATGAATATTGATTACAAATACATTATATCCTCAACTTAGTGCATAGAAGAAACAGGCCTGAAAATAAGCCCTCTGACATTTGCAGAATGAGGTCCCCAGAGGGTGAATTTGATGAGGCAATCCCTTACAGTGTTCCAATTTATCCTCTGGGTACCTTTTTCTGTTTAGTTATGAGACTCTGATTCTGATTGAGGTTCACAGAGGGTAAATTTAGTGATGCCACCCTGCTGTGCAGGGTAGCATCACTAAATTCAACCTCTGGGGACCTCAATTTGCAGATGATAGTCTGCTTATTTTCTGACTTGAGAAGAAAGTAGTTAAAAAAATGCTTAATAACAAACATTAGAAATTTGTGTACCCTCCACACATTGATGTCAAAATACCAAAATTTAAAATAGAAAAATTTTCCCTTCATGCAACTGAGAATTTAATCAGTTCAATCTTGTTTGACAAATATAAAATTTGTGTATTATGGGAAAAGTTTGCAGCTTGAAATTTGTATGCTCCCTGAAAAAATTTTGGGGGAGCATATAGTCACTGCTTTGTCCATCTATTCATCCACCCATCTGCCCATCCATCTATCCGAGCATGCATGCATGCGTCCATCTGCACTGATATCTCAGTAGTGAGCGGGTGGATTTCAACGAAATTTGGTATGAGGCATCCTTGTGTCAAGCCACTCCTGCATATGTTATAAAAAAGTTACCCGCATATTTTTCTCCAGAGTTACAGACCTTACTTTGTCAATTTTTCATCATTGCCATATGCAGCGATACCTTTCCAGTGCTGGGATGGATTTCAGTGAAATTTGGTATGAGGGATCCTTGTGACAAGTTGCTCCAGCACCTGTTATAAAAAGTTGCCCGCATATTTTTCTCCAGAGTTATGGCCCTTGCATTTCAAAGACATGTGCCAAATTATTTCCCACAGCAGGGGACCACAAGTCAACTGTAGGGGAGCATCCATCAGTTTTACTCATTTACTTGTTCTATTTCAACATCAGAGTGCAGGGGTGACTGACTTTCATGATTATTGGACAGTTTTCCCCAAATTTTACCTGCACCAGAACCTGTTAGTGTTGTCACTTGGTACTGATCTCACGGTATACTGCAAAATGGGTGAGCCTTTTAGATATTTGTGGGGAGGCTAATTAATAATTAATCCTTCAGCCTGAATTTGTGAGGTGATTTAGTAACAAGTTAACTCCTTGCATGCTGCTGGTGGATATTCTTTCGCAGGACAGGATTTCTTTTGTCACTGAAATAATTATAATTCCAGCTTGTTTAACCCTTTACCTAACATGAAAAGCAGACGACACTTGCTAACAAAATTCTTGAATAACTATCTTTTTTTCATTTTTTTGTCTCAAAAACAGGTTGGAATGAGCTCACGAGTTAGAATGTTGAGGAGCTGACAATTGCTCATCGATGGTTGGTGGTTCTCTCTGGGTACTCTGGCTTCCTCCACCCGTAAAACTGTCACGGTCATGATTAGCCATTTTGCATAAGTATGTGACCTTAACCCTTCACCCAACGCAGACGATTTCAAAATTTATTATTTTAAATATCATTTTTTAAATTTTTTCAAAAATTTTCAACAAAACCATATCATGTGACCCCTCTTTGGAACGAGCTCGAGGAGCTCATTCCAAAGAGGGGTCACATGATATGGTTTTGTTGAAATTTTTCGAAAAATAATATTTGTTCTGCTGCTGAATCTGCATATTACGCGGGCAGATGCGGGCGATTCATTGGGTAAAGGGTTAAACACCAATAAATAAATAAATATGTCAGTAAAAGGATGATGATAAAGAAACATGCATTTATCCAGTAAACTATATTTGGGGTTGCAGCTTAACATGTCAAAAGCACCTGTAATAAAGGTCTGAGTGGAGAAGGGTATGAAGGGGGGAGTCCTACTGCTCTGGTGGGTGTCTGGAAGGTCTTTTCTTTCTATTTTAAAGAAAAATATCCCTAAATTATTTTCAAACTAGATAGAAAATGAGTTTACAGAGAATGCGGTATGTTCTCTGTATCTAGATCAGTTGCTGCTCCACACAGACAGGAATTTTAATTTTTTTTTTTTTTTTGACTCTCTCTCTCCATACTTTCTCCAGATATGATGACCATGTTTAGAGTGCAAAACCTTCCGAAGTGGAAGTTCTTGTATAGCTGTATAATTCGTGGGCAGGTGTTTTCATTCTTGATCGACTAAAACATGATTGAGTGACATAAAATAGTTAAACAGATTGGCGTGAATTTTTTTCTTATCCTATGGCTTTTAGAGGAGGCATTTGGAAAATTTATGCTTTATATATACAGCGGAATCCTGTTAATTGAATAGCAGCTTTGCCAATGAAAATTATGCAATTAACAGCAGTATTCAATAAACAGATTGTATCACTTTCCTATAATCTAGAGATAGTCTGGGCATTTATTCTATTATATCTTGTTTGACAGAGCTCCATGAGCTCTGTCAAACAAGATGTAATATATAAAATGCCTGTATTAGATGTACTGAGGCCAAATAGGTCTATAAACAAAGGTAAACTGGGGAGAGTCAAGAGTAATTTTTCGACAGATTACAAGAATTTTTATTCAATTAACAGGAGTTTACTCTATAACCTATATTCAATTAACAGGTCAAATTTGTACTAGCGGTATGGTACATGGTTTTGTGTTGGGCATTTATATTCAATTACCAAGGATATACAATTAAGAGATATCCAATTAAGTGGGTTCCACTATACACCTGCGAGGGCTATTTTCAAGTGAATGTCAAAAAGAAGGGAGCGCGGTGGCTCAGTAGGTAGAGGTGCAGGCTGCAAGCCGAGAGGTCCTCGGTTCGAATCCCACCTGCGGCAACCGCGTTGTGTCCTTGGGCAAGACACTTCATCTCCATTGCCCGCGTGGGGGCACGATGACGCCGTGTACTAAGGCGTACTGCACGTCGATGGTACGCATGTCTTCAACCAATCTAACCCTGCCTGTGCTGCAGTGCGGTGTTCCGATGTTGGGGAGCTGGCAGCTGCTCGTCGTTGCTCGGTGGTTCTCTCCGGGTACTCCGGCTTCCTCCACCCGTAAAACTGTCACGGTCATGATTAGCCATTGTGCATAAATATGTGACCTTAAACATCAATAAATAAATAAATAAATGTCAAAAAGAAACCTATTTTATAAATTAACATTCCTGTGAGAACACGAGGTAGCAAAGAAGTGATTGTTTACTGTGGTGAACAAGCTCTGTTTTTACTGGTAAGGTTCGCGAGGAGATTATCATTGTTGACACTTGTAGTTCACTGTTACCAAATTTAGAGTAATATCTTGGTGATATGACTTATCTGAGATGGGTAACATTTGTTTGCTCCTGATAGGAATCCTGGGAAGTGAGGTGGTGCTCCTTTACTGTGGTAAACGAGCTGTGTTTTACCGGTAAAATAGGACCAGGTTAAAAGTGCTTGGGGTGGAAGTCCTCTAAAATGTGCAACATGGGTATAAATTATTGACTAAACTTCACTTTATACCCATGTTGCGGTCACAATTAGCCATTGTGCAGAAATATGTGACTATAAACACCAATAAATGAAAAAATTATATCTTAACGTATAAATAGTGTAAATTTAAAATTTTATCTTCCTGGAAAGTGTTACTTGCTAGGCAAATACTCAAGTACTTAAATGGTAGAGTACTAAACTAATAGGGGAACGCGGTGGGTCAGTGGTAGACTGTTGGACTTCTATGCTAGAGGTCCCGAGTTCAATCCCCGTCCGGGACGACCCATGTTGTGTCCTTGGGCAAGGCACTTTATCCCGGTTGCCTATATGGGGGCACAATGACGCTGTGCACTAAGGCGCACTGCACGTCGATGGTGCATATATCTTCACCCGCTGTAACCCTGCTTGAGCGGAGCTTGAACAGAGTTAGAATGTTGAGGAGGGTGGAGGAAACCGAAGTACCTGGAGAGAACCACCGAGCAACGACGAGCAGCTGCCAGCTCCCCAACATCATAACTGTGCACTGCAGCACAGGCAGGGTTAGATTGGTTGAAGACGTACGTACCATCGGAGTGCAGTATCGGTGTCATCGAGTCCCCATATGGACAAACGGGGTTAAGTGCCTTGCCTAAGGACAGAACGTGGGAGTCCAAATTGATCGCTCAGATGGTCACCCATCCAATGATTTACCGGACTCGATGTTGCTTAACTCCGGTGATCTGACGAGAATCGGCTACTGCAATGCCACAGCGACAAAATAATTCCACTCCAAATGGAGTATGAGCACATCCACAGAACCAACCTCTCAAGCTGTTAACCCTTTACCCAACGCAGGCGATATCAAAATTTATTATTTTAAATATCATTTTTCCAAATTTTTCAAAAAATGTCAACAAAACCATATCATGTGACCCCTCGTTGGAATGAGCTCGTTCCAATGAGGGGTCACATGATATGGTTTTGTTGAAATTTTTTTAAAATTAATATTTTTTCAACTGCTGAATTTGCATATTGTGCGGTCGGATGCGGGCGATTCGTTGGGTAAAGGGTTAAATTCCATTCCATTTGAAATCCAATGCTGCAATGAGCTGATTGTTTCCCCACATAGTGTGTAGTTTGTGTGCAGACTGGTTTAGGGCCATGATGGCATCAAATTCCTTACAGAACTTTCCACTGAATATGAAGCCTTTTAGTTGCAGTACTAGTGCTTCTGAATGCATACCAAATATGGGCTTCTAACACTCCAGCAGTTTATATGAAGCATGTGTCAATGGACTGAACATTTGCCTCTTGGAAGTTTGTACTGGTCAGGGAAGGAAGGGATGAGCTGATGTCTATCTACAAGTTGGCTGTACCAAGAATTGATTTAATGAGACTTTGATTTACTAAGATTGTCTCCTGGCACCAGCATTCAATTTTGACTATTTACTATCCTGTTCCACCATTCCATCTCCTAGATAGTAACCCATTTTACCCTGAATATTTATTTGGTGGGGGTACTAGCAACAAGGTTGTCTTCTAGCAGTAACATACCTTTGTGATCATCTACATTCCTTTACCATTATCTAAAATGGTTGCATATATGACCATGATTTCCATTATTTATTGAATTGTTAGTCAGTATATGATGAGATTGTCTTCTAACAGCAGTTTGACCCCCCCCCCCCCCCCCCCCCCACAGTTGGAACCCTGGGAAGTGGAGCAGTGCTTGTTTAGTGTCATAAACAAGTTCTGCTTTACTGATAAAATTGGGCCCAGAACGAAATCATTGGGTGGAATTTCTCTAAAGTGGGCAGCATGGGTATAAACAATTGGTTAAACTTGAGTTTATATCTATATTGCAGTCCTGATATAGCCATAGATATGGAAAATGCTCATAAATAGAACAGAACAGAACAGAATTTTATTCGAAGATTGCAGTTATATACAAGTATAATGAATAGAATAGTATACAAATAGTTATTAGCATCTCCAGGAGGCGACATGGCCTTTTTGGCCGTTTCCAGTCGCTTCCCACAAAAAATTTAAAATAACAAAACAAAACTGGTTAGATCTTGATAAATTCTTCAAAAATAAATTTTTTCGATAGGATATATATAAGACACTAATGATATGCTATTACTTGAAGCGGATCACGGTACAGTGCATACATAATTACAGAGTGGACTTGTGTTTAAATACATACAGACATTGAGCGGATAATTCAGGCATTGAGTAAATATATCAAGTAATTTGTTTTTAAGCCATCAGTTTCTCCACATGCAAACACACATATATACATGGACCCATATATATGGATCCATTTTAAAATGTCAGTCTGATGAGACTTTAAGTATTGAAAGTACTTTCCGAAATTTCGTACATATTACAAAAATGACCAAAGATTTTTTGTATCCTATGTAAATGTGGATTACAATGAATAATACAGACATGTAAAGAATTGTTTGAAACTGGTATCTTTTAGAATCTTTTTGCTATATATATATGTATATATACAAACACATGCCCATGTATACATGCATGCATACATACACACATCACACACATGCATATTACACACACACACGTATTATATACGTACACATATATATACTTAATGATCAATATTGTTGGGCGTTATGTTTCGTGTGGAGGTCATTGGCTGCTGTAATGGAGAATTAATAGAATAGATAGCATCATTAGCGAAACACAGGGCAATCTGCATTAGGTAAACTCCTGATATATATATCTTGTCTTGTCAGTTTCTGCAATCTAAGCAGCGCAGATTTCTGCATACGACAGATATTTTATACGCACCCACAAGTTTGTCATAAAGTCTTTTCTTGAATAACTGTCTGGGGTGTACAGGTTTTAGTTGATTGTCGAGTTCATTCCATATGGCTGGTAATTTATGTTTTGGCAGGTTTGCACTGAAATTTGTTCGTGGTTTGTCACGATGAATTTGAGTATATCTGGACTGTCGAGTATTAGTAATGCACGATTTAATCTTGTAGATGTCGTTAAACGACATGGGTAGATTTCTATTTATCAAGTCAAACATAAAGAGTGTCGATCGCGCTATGTAGAGGTCATCTATTTTTAAAATATCAGACTTCTGGAATAAAGGGTCGGTGTGACACCATAATTAAATACCATTTACAAAAGACCCAAAACACCAGCTGTTCACCTTTTGACCAGTCACTTTCCTGTTCCATTACCTACATGCAAGCCAGAAAATAAGCAGACTGTTATCTGCAAAATGAGATCCACAGCAGGGTAGCATCACTAAATTTACCCTCTGTGAACCTCAGTTTGAATCAAGGTCTCAGGTTTGAACAGAAAGAGGTACCCACAGGGTAAATTGGCCTACTGTTTTTGGACAGCAGCAGAAAATTCACCCTCTTGGGACCTCATTCTACATATTACAGATTGCTTATTTTCAGGCTTGCCTACATGGTATCTCATTTTACCCCAATTCATTTATTTCAGCTATTGCATTGCTTATTAATTTCACTAATATTTGCAAACTTTTATTTAGATAGTGTATTCTTCTCATCTATGTTTACTTTGAAGGTGTTGTGTAAATGTGTCATTTTCATGGAAATTTCACTCATCTACAATAGCAGCATTAGTCACCTTATATATTGTAAGTAGAATATAGTAAAGCTTCATATTAATTTATACTCACTTACTTCTCTAGATAACTCCTCCCTACTGCTGCCCTCACTACCCTACAAGACCCCCAACTCATTGTCTCTTGCTTCAAAATTTACCATTTCAGAAATACAGTGGGTCCTACACAATTGGGTATTGACTAATTAAATAATGCACCACACACCACACATATGAAAATTTGTTTTCATTTTTTTTTTTTTCAAAAAGTTCCACAAAAACCATATATGACGGCTCAAAGAAACAAGCTAAATGAGCTCATTCCAATGAGGGCTCATTGATATGTTTTTGTTGAAATTCCTTGAAATTTCTGTTTTTTCAACTGCATGCAGGCCTGAAAATAAGCAATCTGTCATTTGCAGAATGAGGTCCCCAGAGAGCGAATTTGCTGATGCTATCCCATACAGTTTGCCAATTTATCCTCTGGGTACCTCCTTCTGTTTTGTTTTGAGATCCTGATTCAGATTGAGATTCACAAGAGTGTAAATTTAGTGCTGCTACCCTGCTGTGCAGGGTAGCATCACTAAATTCATCCTCTGGGGACCTCATTTTGCAGATGACAGTCTGCTTATTTTCTGGCTTGACTGCATGGTTTGACAATAATGCTGACAGATGAGGCTGATTCATTAGGGAAAGGGTTAATTGCATTTAATTTGAAATATCAAGCCATTTACTATTCCTTTTGTACAAATTTGCCATGTTATCTTCATATGCAATACAGAGTAAAAGCCCTTGTGAAATAACAGTGAACTCTGTCAAACAAGATATACACAAGCTATAAATTGAAAATAGAATATGTTTTCGTTTTTGGAATACACTAAAAAAAATGCCTCAATCTATTCCAATGAGGGGTCATAAACTGATTTTAAATGCTTTTGAGAATAGTACTGGCTGGCGATCTTAATTATAACCAGGAAGAAAGGAGTGACCAACCATGTGCATTTCACAGAGTTAGTTGGTAAGCTGACATACACTGGCTAACCATAGGCATTGCACAGGATTAGTTGATAGGCTGCTTTATCCCATAAATGGCCATTTATTTGAACAATAAAGGCCTTGGATAATTATTTGCTTTATTCACCTCGTAGGGTGATAAATTGTCCCCGTAGGTTTAACACTGAAAGAATTTATTCCCCTAGTAGCGACGGACTTGTTGACCTTTGGCCTCTACCACATTTGTCCAGCATAATTAATAGTTCGATTGTTGACTTCTTTAAATCTTTTTGAAAGTATTGCACAATGCCAGTTGAAAACACCACACACTGCTCATATAATAAAGTATTTTTGCAAGCTAAGCTCAAGTTTGTAGAGGAATTATTTTTAGACAGAAATGTATTACTACACCTTGTTTATTTTTCCCAATTTTGCTGGTTGATCGAATTAGACCAATGTGCTCCTCACTTCTCGCTGTGTTTTGTAGCGAATTATAGCACGATTTTGCCGCGACCGCCCTGAAGAAGATTTATGGAATAAACAGAATAAACGTTTAGTGTTTTCAAGTAAAAAATTTATTCCACTCGTAGAATTAAGAATGAAACCGACTCGCCAGAGGCTCGTCCTCATCGGTTTCATTCTTAATCCTACTTGTAGAATAAATTTTTTAATTGAAAACACTATACGTTTATTCTATTTATATCACACACTATGAAAACATACACTGACTACAGTGGCAAATATGTGTACATTTTCACATAGTGTGTGATATGGCAGTTACCAATTTTTTTATAACCCAGGGTTATGTCACATTTTCTGGTTATAAAAATTTGTCATTATTAACTGAGTAACTAACTGATCATGTGCATTGCACATCCTGAGTGTAAATCTCATCTATACCAATTCTTGACCCAATATTATGGCCAAAACCAGCCAGTACTATTCTCAAAAAGCATTCAAAGTCAGCTTATGTCCCCTCATTGGAACGTATTGTGGAAAGATTTTTTATCTGTGAATTTCAAAACCAAAAACATATTTTATTTTCAATTAATAGCATGTTTTATTCTATTATATCTTGTTTGACAGAGCTTATGGCACTCTTGTCAAACAAGATATAAAAGATTAAATACTTATACTGGATGTAGTGAGACCAGATAGGTCTATTAACCCTTTACCTAACAAATCGCCCGCATCTGCCTGTGTAATATATAAATTGAGCAGTTGAAAAAATAAAATTTTTAAAAATATTTCAACAAAACTATATCATGTGACCCCTTATTGGAACGAGCTCAATGAGCTCGTTCCAATGAGGGGTCACATGATATGGTTTTGTTGAAATTTTTTGAAAAATTTAAAAAAATTATATTTAAAATAATAAATTTTGATATCGTCTGCATTGGGTAAAGGGTTAACATGGGAAATTCAATACGTTGTCAGTGTAATTCTTCTATAAATAAAGATTTTTTATTCAATTAACAGGAGTTTTTTCAGTAATCCACATGCAATTAACATGTCAAAATTATACTGAAGGTATGGTAAGTGGTTTGGTGTTTGGAATTTATATATAATTAATTATTCAATTAAGACATATACAGTTAAGTGGATTCCACTGTATTCAAACTTTTTCACTCCACTGCGGGAACATTAAAAAATACAGCCTGAATTTTGGAATCTTGTCATTTTTTTGTTGTTTTCGTTTTTTTTTGACATATCCTGAGCTCAAAAAGCAACGTATTCATAGATAGACGTGACATAATCACAGTATGGTGCAGCAATTTCAATATTTCCAGCTGGCTATTATTATTCCATTTACAGAGATTTCCAGATGATAAAAGATTAAAGGGTCTTTCATCAGGGGAAGGGATGCTTCCAGAAACACCCCAAAAATAGATAATGACCCCCCCTGTGTCATATCACTTCTTTTTTTTTTTATTAGGGTTTAACGACACATTAACAGCCAGGGTCATATCATGGTTACAGTTTTACAGGTAGAGGAAGCCGTAGTACCCAGAGAGAACCACCAAGCAACGACAAGCAGCTGCCAGCTCTCCAACATCGTAACTCTGAACTCTGGACTGCGGAACAGGCAGGGTTAGATTGGTTGAAGACATATGCACCATCGACGTGCAGTACTCCTTAGTACACAGCGTCATCGTGTCCCCATGTAGGCAATCAGGGTGAAGTGCCTTGCCCAAGGACACAACGCGGGAGTGCAAATCAGTCGCTGAACATTTCATTTTTTCTGCACTAAAGGCTTGAATGCTGAAGGGTCTCGGGGTTTTTGGCATCTGGCAGTATTCTAAGAAAATATCTCCTGGAAAGAAAAAAACATACATTTTCATGGCATTTAAAACAAGGACTGCAGTAATAATGGAAGGAATTCACTGACCCTTTACCCAACGAATCGGCCACATCCACCCGCGTAATATACAAATTCAGCAGCTGAAAAAATAATTTTTATCAAAAAATTTCAACAAAACCATATCATGTGACCCCTCTTTGGAACGAGCTCGATGAGCTCGTTCCAATGAGGGGTCACATGATATGGTTTTGTTGAAATTTTTTGAAAATTTTTTTAAAAATGATATTTAAAATAATAAATTTTTATATCGTCTGCGTTGGGTAAAGGGTTAAAAAGACATTGAAAATCTGGCCTGAAAGTTAGGGACTCATCTACAACATTCATGAATCGATGATTTGATATATCTTGCAATAACAGGGCTAAAGTTATCAAAATTAATATCGGTCAAAAGTGTTTCGAAATGTGTTAATTATTTCTTGTAGTTTTTTTTTTAAATTATTTTCTGCACCATGTTTGTGGTAGACTAGATGTTGTTGGACTTTATCTTTTCATTTCTTTTTACTGCATTTTACAGTTGTTAACCCTTTACGAAATGAATCGACCACATCCATCCATGTAATATGCAAGTTAAGCAGGTGAAAAAATAATATTTTTCAAAAAGTTTAAACATAACCATATCATGTGACCCCTCATTGGAGCTTGCGGAGCATGTTCTAATGACACGGTCACATTATATGGTTTTCGTGAAATCTTTTGAAAAATTTGAAAAAATAATATTTAAAATAATAAATTTTGATACAGTCTGCATTGGGTGAAGAGTTAGCATAGATGGCTTCAGTAAGATGCTTAAATATCAATTAACCACTGTCTAAAATTAAATATAATTGAAAAGTTTAAACTGTGTATTGAGACCAGTTTTATCAGCAAAACACTTTGGTCAAGAACATTTTTTTTGGAACAAGATAAGATTTTGGAAGTCCTCAGAGATGGGCAACAATGGTATAAACAATTGACTAAACTTGATTTTATCTCCATGTTGTGGGCACGAGTAGCCATTGTGGAGAAATATGTGTCCTTAACTCATTGCATGCTGCTGGTGGATATTCCTGCCCAGGTAGTCCTTATTTATTTCTTTATTGCAGTTTAACAACACATGTTGTATCAGACAGTTTTACAGGTAGAGGAAGCAGGAGTACCCGGAGAGAACCACTAAGGAGTGGCAAGTAATGTCAGACTCCTCTTTGTTCCAACTCCACACAAGCAGGGTTAGCATTGGTTGAAGGCAAGCACCATTGTGCCACTATGCCCTAAAGTGGGTAATCAGGATTAACTGCCTTGCATAAGGACACAATGCCGTTGCCCCTGGGGTGGATCGAACCATGAACCTTTCAGTTTGAAGTTCAAGACCGGAGCCACCATGCTCCCTTTAACCCTCTACCCAACGCAGACAATATCAAAATTTATTATTTTAAATATCATTTTTTTAAATTTTTCAAAAAAATTCAACAAAACCATATCATGTGACCCCTCATTGGAATGAGCTCAATGAGCTCATTCCAATGAGGGGTCATCACATGATATGGTTTTGTTGAAATATTTTGAAAAATTTAATTTTTTCAACTGCTCAATTTGCATATTACGCAGACGGATGCGGGCGATTCGTTAGGTAAAGGGTTAAGGTAGTATGAACAAGAGGCAATTGGAAGACTGACCAAACACTGTGAAGAGAACAGTACAATAATCAAGGGATGTCTCGAAGATGACAGGTCGTGGAGGATGTAAACCTCATTTGTTCCGACTGTGAAAGCTAAAGTCTTGACTGACAAATATTCTAACTTTAGACTTTTGGGGAATTTATTAGTGAATAAATAAAATACATAAGTGTTGTTAAACTGCAATAAATAAATAAATAAGTACTGCCTGGTACTACCTGAAAATCTCCATTGACATTTTTTTTGAAAATCAAGGCCTCATGGACCTTAGCCTTTACCTAACAAAGATGATGCCCATGTTACCCATCTTATATTAGAGGTCTTCCAAGATCTTATCTTATTGCAAAAGGAATTTTCTTAACCAAAGTATTTTGGTAATAAAATTGGTTTCAGTACACAGTTTAAACTATTCAATTATATTTAATTTTAGACAGTGGTTAATTGGCATTTAAGCATATTATTGTAGGCATCTATGTTAACCCTTTACCCAATGCAGACAATAACAAAATTTATTAATTTAAATATTATTTTTTTCCCATTTTTCAGAAAATTTCAACAAAACCATATCATGTGACCCCTCAATGGAACAAGCTCATCAAGCTTGTTCCAATGAAAGGTCACATGAAATGGTTTTGTTGTAATGTTTTGAAAAAAAAAAATTTTCAATTGCTCAATTTGTAAATTAAACATGTAGATGTGGCCAATTTGTCAGTAAAGTGTTAAGCAAACAAACACACAGTCTAATTTGATAAAATTAATTACACTGATTTTCTATTTATTTCAGGATGATGACTCTGTAGATAAAGATGTTGAAGATTTATTTAAAGTAGCTAAAGGAATGGGTAAGTATGATAGATTAGAACAAATCAATTATGTTAATTAAATATTTATTTGGCAGTGAAAATATTTATATAATTGGGATATTCTGCAACTGATAATTTATTTAATATTTTTATACTGTACCAATGACCCAGACTTAGCTGGTGCTAAATCTAACAAAACCAGGGCCAAACACAAATTTTGCCCCCCAATCCCCAAAATTTGCATCCAAAACAAAAAGAAATCATGTCCTAAAGGACCTCCATACTACGCCTCTACTGCGCATGCGCAGTGACGCAGACGTCCCGAAATTGGCGCCAATTATCATTCTCTGTTTGGCCCTTCATCAGTCAACATCTCACTGATCTTTGTGCTTGTAAATCTCAGTTTAAAGGATGCCAGACACATAATTTTGGGAGAAAATGTGATTCTAAGGAGGTTAGAAGGAGGAGAGGAAAAAGAAGTGACAAAAAATAATCAGGGCTGTACTTAATTTTTTTTGATGAAATTATGTTAAGTTGCCTATTTTCGAGGCATGGGCCTCTTGTTGTCATTCTTGCTAATTGTTGCACTGCTTATTCAGTGTTTCCTCTCCCCTAGCCTTCTAAAGTCCCCCCTTGCAACTCTCCCATGCTTTTGGCATATTTTTGAGAAATTTCATTTCTAAAATTTCCTGGGAGAGTTGCTTGGTTACAGAATGTTTTCTGTTATTTTCCCCATAGTTACGTTTTCACCCATGGGTGTATAACGTTTGTGTTCTGCATCTTCCATCTGATGTTCTACAGATTCTCCCCTGGGAGTCTCTGTTTTGCATCAGATAGAGTGTAATTGATGACTGATTCCGGGCCAGTTTTTTCAGTGCCTGGAGTCATGTTTTCTGGTGTTTTTACACTGTTTGTTTTCATTGGCAACAGCCTTTTTTGAGGGGGGCTGTTTGCCTTTGCTGTAGTTTATCTCACTATAAGATACATTTATATTATCCGAAAGTGTCTCATTAATTATTTAATATAAATTTAAAATTTTTGACCACACTTTGCCATCGGATCCATCGGGGCTCAACGTTACTTTTCAGCAACTTGGGCTTCGCTGAAAAAATATTTTTTCAAAATTATTTTGTTTTGCAATTGTTTTTTCATTTATTAATGGATCATGTTATTATGTATCTTTGTGTCAGGGGTTTTTGCGAGTAACTAGGACTTATTGTTGTTCTTTCACAATGAAGGGACGTTGTTCAAATTGTAATAGGAAGAAATCTTCCTCTGACTTTCATGATCATTGTATTAATTGTAGTCAGTGTTCTCGCATTAATCCCTGTCCTATATGTGAACATTGGGATGAGAAACATTGGAAACGTGTGTCACGATATGTTGTTTCTGGAGAAAGAGCGATTCCGGCTCTTTCTCCGCAAGGTCACTCTACTCTCTCAGTTTCTATTTCAGAGGAACCAGAACAGGGTGATGTTTCCATGTTATCTTCTTCAAGTGTGCGTCCGTCGTCACAAATGAATTCAGAGCTAGCGGCAAATAGTGCTCATGGAGATTAGACAAATGTCGTCCGCTAGCTCGCCCGGTGTAGCGTCCATTCACCGAATGGTTCGGCAGCCGGGTTCGTCCGATGCGGTCCAAGAGGAAATTTTGGGTGATGCGAGCACTATAAACATAATAGATGCACACCCAGTGACGGCGGATAGTAAGCGAGAACGGAGGAAGCCTTTGAGTCCGGTTCCTAGCTCGTCCAGGTCCAGCCGGGCCGCGAGCGAGAGAGGCCCCTCTCTCGTACAACAACATCTGGGACCAGATGTTGTGGTACAAAATGTGTCTTTAGCGGAGCATACGTCCGTCGCTCGGGACGCTCCGTTGTATAAGCAGTCCGCAGAGACTGTTAAGGCTTCCTCTTCTCGTCAGCGCACACGACCGCACCTTGGCTGCGTGACCGCCGATATATTACCAGCTTCACCGATGAAGGATTCTTCGGCGACCAGGTCACACCATCCGGCAGCCAGGGATTGGAGACCGATGGACTCTGGACGTTCGCATAGGAAAAGTATGCGGGAGCCATCTGATGCGGAGCTGCCCTCGGCGAAGCAGCGAAAGACTGCGCCTCCGCAGGTCTCGATGCCGGACATTCTTGTGCAGATAGCACAGCTTATCGCAGCATCCCAGCAGCCGACAGAAACGGTGTCGGATCGAGAATTATCCGACGGCGCTGGGTCGGTACACTCCGCCGAAGCATCGGGGGCGGACGACCGGGAACATCATGAGGTCCGACCGGATGGTGAAAGGGATACGGATGACTTGGAGCTATCCCTTTCGGAACAACATAAAGCTGCCGTGGACTTCATCCGGCACTTTCTCCCTCAAGTTGTTCCGTCGGGCCAGACTGCTGCGCTTCCGGACAAGAGAATTATAGCGTCATTGGACTCTGAATTTTTTGAGCGGTTCAGGGACATCGCTCCCGAGTTTCCGTCGCAGTCCAATAATGTTGAAAGAACATTTGAATTATTGAACAACGCTATATTTAAACTTGCTTCCAGGATGGGGAAAGCAGGTTTCTTGTCCGCTAATACTCTCAACCTGCCTTTCATTAATGCAAGGAATAAATTCGATACGGCAGGACAGGGTATACCGAGAGTTCCTCTGCGTATGGACGACGAGGCGGAAGACTTAGAGCTATCATTACCGTCGTCAGCTTCTATTCCAACCGCGGTGTTGGAAACAGCTATTGCATCTAACAGAGCCAATTTAGATGCCTTATCTTACGCAGATCACCTTACTAAGGCGTTATCACTGCGCCTTCAGGGGAAAGAGTTTCAGGATATACAATCCTCTTTAAGACTTCTTTCAAGGGCAGTAGCTTATTCCACGTGTAACTCTGCCCTTTCAGTGGCAAATCTGGAGTTGGTTAGACGTGACGCAGCCCTAGCTGCATCCACACTAGTGGATTCTAAGGTGAAGAACTCTCTTAGAGTCGCTTCGGTCTCAGGAGAACTTCTCTTTGACGGCAAGCTTTCCGCTATTTATGATAAAATTAAAAAGAAAGCTAATGATTCTCTGTTGTTCAGATCTGCTCCTAAGAAGTCGGATACAGCAGACACGAATAAGACAGGCACTTCTGGGTCTAATGCGCCCAAGAGAGGTTCCTATAGAGGTTCCGGTGCGTCCTCTTCGTCTTATTCGAGAGACTGTCAGGATAGCGACTCTCGTTCGGGACGTCCTTCAGGCCGGGACAATCGGTCGGACGCCCCGAGGTCGACGAGGCGAGGTGCGGGTCGTGGAAGACGTGGTTTCTCCTACCGCAGGCCTCGCAGGTCCAGGAGGTGATGGCTTAAACCTCTATCGCGTTCCGGTTGGCGGAAGGTTGTCGAGCTTTTCACAAGAGTGGGCGTCGATTACGGACGACCCTTGGGTGAGAGGAGTGACTTCGGAAGGTCTAAAGATATCCTTCAAACGAAAGCCTCCATTAACTCGAAGTCCAAAGTGGACTCATCTTCCGTCAAATCCACAGAAAAGAGACGCTCTGTTATCAGAGGTGCAGTCTCTTTTAATGAAGAACGCGGTAGAGGTCTTAGAAAACCAGGAATCTCCGGGATTCTACAGCCATCTGTTTCTGGTTCCGAAACCAGATGGCTCGTTCCGTCCAGTCATAGATGTGAGCTGGATGAACAAGCTGATCGTCGCTCCGAAGTTTTATATGGAGACGATTCGATCAGTCAGAGCGAGTATTCGGGTGAACGATTATGCAACAAGCATAGATCTCAAAGATGCGTACTTTCACGTCATGGTACATCCGACATTCCGAAAGTATCTACGCTTTGCAGTCCTAGGAGTGGTGTATCAATTCCGGGCGATGTGCTTCGGATTGAATCTAGCACCCTGGGCTTTCACTCGGGTAATGAACTCGGTAATGATCTACTTCCGAGCTCATTCGTCTGCAGTAACGTCGGCCTACCTGGACGACATTCTTCAGAGGTACGGCAACGAGTTAACGCTTCAGAACGATGTTCAGAATCTTCTTCTATTGCTCCGACGTCTCGGTTTTATAGTAAACGAGGAGAAGTCGGATCTGGTGCCGTCCAAGTCATTCACTCATCTGGGAATGAGCCTCGAGACGCACAACAATCTCGTTAACCAGAGCGAAATTAGTCAGTTGTTACGCTCGCTATTGTCTGCACGCAGACAAAGTCACGGCGAGAGAATTTATGAGACTGATAGGTCTGTGCGGAGCCGCCGCAGATCTCATTCCGATGGGGCGGTTACGCACACGTCCTCTTCAAATTTTCCTGACTCAGAATTGGAGTGTGAAAATTCATTCGCTCGATGTAGACGTTCTCTTGTCAGATCAAGTGAAACAAGAGATTCAGACTTGGGCAAACATTCAGTGGTTAACTCAAGGAGTTCCGCTGCAGTTGCCGGATCCGAGTTTTACCGTTATGACGGATGCCAGTCAAACAGGTTGGGGTGCATCATTAATCCCAACGGATTCGAGATGCCAGGGTCTTTGGGATCCACAATTCCTGTGCAAGCACATAAACATCAAGGAAATGATGTCAGTTTGGCTTGCGTTACGTCACTGGATGGACATTATTCACGATGCTCATGTCCAAATCCTATCCGACAATACGACAGTAGTGGCGTATATACGGAATCAGGGAGGCACTCATTCAGTTCCGTTGTTCAATCTAACGGAAAGAATCCTTCTGTTTGCGTTAGAACATCACGTTCTTCTTTCGGTCCGTCACATACCGGGTCGTCTGAATGTGCTAGCAGACTCCCTTTCACGAAAGGGTCGCTTGTTGCCATCGGAGTGGACTCTCAACAAACAAGTATTCAATCAGATTTGCTAACAATGGGAACGGCCAATGATAGACTTATTTGCGACACATCTCAACAATCAGTTGCAGACGTATGTGTCTCCGTGTCCGGATCCAAGAGCATTTGCAGTAGACGCTCTGTCGATCCCTTGGGACGGAATGATAGGATATGCGTATCCTCCAGCGCCGTTAATTCAACAAGTATTGCTAAAGATAAAACAATCTCAATGCAAGATTCTGTTGGTAGCATCTCTGTCGCCACAGAGACCGTGGATAAATCTACTCAGGTGTCTGTTGTGGGACCTACCGTGGAAGCTTCCTCCACGGGAGGATCTTCTTTCGCAGGGGAAATCGCGCCAACTCCATCACAACCCGCAAGGTCTCAACCTTCACGTTTTTCCGTTGTGCGGTCCTTCTTGCATGGCAAGCACTTTACAGGACGAGCAGTGGACGCGATTTCTAACTGTAGGAGGACCTCCTCTTCGCTAAACTATGCGGCTAAGTGGAAGGTTTTTCGTCGTTGGTGTAAGGATCATTCTGTAGATATATTCGATCCCTCTATACCAGACATTGCAAACTTTCTAGTATACTTGTTTGACGAAATCAAACTGCAGCCTGTTACTATAAAGGGTTATAGATCTATGTTATCTGATACCTATGCACATCATGATAGTTTACAAATTGGATCTAATGTCTCTTTATCGAAGTTGGTTAGAAACTTTTCGATAAATAGACCCAGAACTCTTAGATTAATTCCTAAGTGGAATTTAGCTTGGGTTCTCCTTAAATTGAAGGAAAAGCCATTTGAACCTCTTGGGACAGTAGATTTCAAATTCTTATCTTATAAGACAGCTTTTCTCTTAGCTTTCTCTTCTGCTAGAAGAGTCAGTGAGCTTCATGCACTATCGGTGGATGATTCTCATTATCGTAGTGTTGGGAACACTATCACCTTCACTACTAATGTGGGTTTTTTAGCTAAGAATCAGGCTCCTAATAAATATCCGGAACCTATTGTTATTAAGGCTCTTCCGTCTTCAGATGGGCGTAGGCCTTTACTCTGTCCTGTTAGAGCACTACGTATCTATAAACAGAGATCTCAGTTTATCAGAAAGGGATGGAAACGTTTCTTTCTGTCTTTGATGCCTAATAGAAAGGATATTTCAGTCCATTCTATTGCTAGATGGATTCAGTTAACTATCCGTACTGCTTATGAAGATTTATCTTCTTCTCAGCAGTCTGTGCTTAAGATTTCTGCTCATGAAGTAAGAGCTCTTTCTACTTCCTGGGCTTATGCTAATAGTGTTGCTATTACAGATTTAATGAAGGCTGCTTATTGGTCTCAGCCAACCACATTTACGAATTTTTATCTCAGAAATATTGAGTCCATTTCTGGAGACCTGCATTGTTTAGGTCCGTTATCTGTTGCTCAGAATGTCGTCCACTAAACAGTTGCAACTATAGTTATGCAGGCTTTCTGTTCCGGCAGTGACTCCGTCCGGCTGCCCTCTTTGCTCTGGGCTATTTGACCCAGGGCAAGGGGAAGGGGGGGGGGGGGCGGGTGTTCCCTTAGGTCACCTGCTTTATAGTGAAAAGCAAGGGAATGCCTCCTCCAAGTCAGTATTTCTGAGTCGCTTCCGGGATGGTTTTAAAGTGTAATATTAATGTTTAAATTCATTCATGTCTTATTTTTAAAGTGTAGCTCGGTGTGAAGCATTTGTATATGTCAAGTGTCAAACGGGCTTTAATATACAATACTCGGACACTTTTAAATGACTATAAAGAGTCTCAATTCTCTGGACTACTTTATTTATTGACTTGCTTTAAAAATAATTAGTATAAGGGTTATACTGGATGTTAATAGAGAACATGAATGTTATTGTGCTCAATTATTAAGGGTAGTGTATCTTTCTAATTTAATATTAAATAAGAAAGATACATGTAAAGCCTAATACTCCTTTTCTCCTTAAGGGGTTACCTCTTTACTATATAGTTGAGCTTATTGGATTTTCCTCTATGTCCTAGGCCCTCCAGCCTGTTTACTATTCAGCTAAGTCTGGGTCATTGGTACAGTATAAAAATGTTAAAAAATTTATAGTAATTTATATATTTTTTATACTTACCAATGACCCAGACGGGGATGGCCCTCCCTGGAGTTGGGAACTCTTGCCTCCCCGCTGAGTACATAGCGCTGACCAGGCACTGCCAGTAAGAATGATAATTGGCGCCAATTTCGGGACGTCTGCGTCACTGCGCATGCGCAGTAGAGGCGTAGTATGGAGGTCCTTTAGGACATGATTTCTTTTTGTTTTGGATGCAAATTTTGGGGATTGGGGGGCAAAATTTGTGTTTGGCCCTGGTTTTGTTAGAGTTAGCACCAGCTAAGTCTGGGTCATTGGTAAGTATAAAAAATATATAAATTACTATAAATTTTTTAACTTTTAAGGCAAAATAAAAATATTTAAATAATTGGGGTATTCTGAAACAGATAATTTATTTCATTGAGGCAAAAGAAAAATATTTAAATAATTGGGATATTCTGAAACTGATAATTTATTTAATTAAGGCAAAAGAAAAATATTTAAATAATTGGGATATTCTGAAACTGATAATTTATTTAAATTAAGGCAAAAGAAAAATGTTTAAATAATGGGGATATTCTGAAACTGATAATTTATTTAATTAAGGCAAAAGAAAAATATTTAAATAATTGGGATATTCTGAAACTGATAATTTATTTAATTAAGGCAAAAGAAAAATATTTAAATAATTAGGATATTCTGAAACTGACAATTTATTTAATTAAGGCAAAAGAAAAATATTTAAATAATTGGGATATTCTGAAACTGATAATTTATTTAATTATGGCAAAAGAAAAATATTTAAATAATTGGGATATTCTGAAACTGATAATTTATTTAATTACGGCAAAAGAAAAATATTTAAATAATTGGGATATTCCGAAACTGATAATTTATTTAATTACGGCAAAAGAAAAATGTTTAAATAATTGTGATATTCTGAAACTGATAATTTATTTAAATTAAGGCAAAAGAAAAATGTTTAAATAATTGGGATATTCTGAAACTGATAATTTATTTAATTAAGGCAAAAGAAAAATATTTAAATAATTGGGATATTCTGAAACTGATAATTTATTTAATTAAGGCAAAAGAAAAAAAATATTTAAATAATTGGGATATTCTAAAACTGATAATTTATTTAATTAAGACAAAAGAAAAATATTTAAATAATTGGGATATTCTGAAACTGATAATTTATTTAATTAAGGCAAAAGAAAAATATTTAAATAATTGGAATATTCTGAAACTGATAATTTATTTAATTACGGCAAAAGAAAAATATTTAAATAATCGGGATATTCTGAAACTGATAATTTATTTAATTAAGGCAAAAGAAATATATTTAAATAATTGGGATATTCTGAAACTGATAATTTATTTAATTAAGGCAAAAGAAAAATATTTAAATAATTGGGATATTCTGAAACTGATAATTTATTTAATTAAGGAAAAAGAAAAATATTTAAATAATTGGGATATTCTGCAATTGATAATTTTGTTAATTAAGGCCAAAAAAGGAAAAAATAGGCTTTTGGATTCTTGGGCAATCCTTCACTGAAACTGAACCCTCTCATTGAATGTTTGTATTTCCTTGCAGTGTCTTTGGACTTTGGTATGTTTTCACTGAATTAGAACAGGTGCTTCCTTGGGCAAGACACTTCATCTCCATTGCCCGCATGGGGGCATGGTGGCATTGTGTACTAAGGCGTACTGCACGTTGATGATGCACTTGTCTTCAACCAATGCTAACCCTGCTTGTGTGGAGTTAGTATGTTGGGGAGTTGACAGTTGCTCGCTGTTGCTCGCTGGTTCTCTCCAGGTACTCCGGCTTCCTCCACCCATAAAACTGTCACGGTCTTGATTACCCCTTGTGCATAGATATGTGACCTTAAACACCAATAAATAAATAAATAGAACAGGTGCTCCAACTTTCTGTGTGTGGGTAAACTTGCAAGGTACACTCTAAGTACATTGGCAGTTGTTTTTAGGCAAGTGTTAGCAACCAATATAGGCAGCCAAGGCATAGTCACAACTGCAAGGTCACAGAGCATTATTTATTTATTTATTGGTGTTTAAGGTCACATACTTATGCACAATGGATAATCATGACTGTGACAGTTTTACGGGTGGAGGAAGGCAGAGTACCCGGAGAGAACCACCGTGCAACGACGAGCAGCTGCCAGCTCCCCAACATCATAACTGCGCACTGCAGCACAAGCAGGGTTAGATTGGTTGAAGACATGCGCACCATCGATGCACAGTATGCCTTAGTACACGGCATCATCGTGCCCCCATGTGGACAATCAGGGTTAAAAGCCATGCCCAAGGACACAACGCGGGAGTCCGAATCGATCGCTCAGACGGTCACCCATCTGAGGACTAACCGGGCTTGCTGTTGCTTAACTTCGGTGATCTGACGAGAACCTCACAGAGCATTAAATGTCACAGTGTCACAAACATTTTTTAAAAATCTCCAGTCCTTTAAGGGTTAAAATTTTACCTTTTTTAACTCTTTATCTAGCAGGAAAAACAGATGACACGTGCCAAAACAATTCTCGAATAACTCATTTTTTGTCTCAAAAACATAGGTTATGACCCCTCATTGAAACGAGCTCAACGAGCTCGTTCCATGAGGGGACATAACCTATGTTTTTGAAACAAAAAATGAAAAAATAATGAAAATTAATTGGTGGTTTTTTAGAATCGCATGGTCCGGTTTTGGCTGTTTCATTGGGTAAAGGGTTAATTGATGTATATCTATTTGCCCATGTGTTATATAAATTATATATAAATGGAGAGAGTGTGTTTCTGTGACTCAGTGATTCCATCTGTGTCCAGCTAGAAACTGATATGCAATGCTATTAGAAATTTTCCACCACATGGGCGTGTCTACCCATCCTAGGATGAGTCAACCCACTTGTTTAATTATATTTGTTTTCTAAACATTCAGTTTGCTCTGTTCTGCAGAAAATGAATGAAATATTATGTGGATGGTATTTTTAAAAAAAGGTGCACAGATATAACAAAAGAGAAAAATTATAAAAATAAAAGCCTCCCTCCCTGAGATTTATTGTTTTGTTTGGCCTAACCTTCATTCAGAACTGCAAATATCAGATTTAATTGTTCTGTCCTGTGTGACTGCTTTCAGTGTGCTCTTTCAGGCAATGTTTTATGAATTTGAATAAAAAAATTTCATGGAAAAACATGTGTTGAAACATAAAAATTAACCCTTTTAACACTAGCGTCCTGGAAGGTATGATTTCAGTCAACACTGACAAGGGGGGAAATAGGCGAAACCATCCTGGTTTGTTGGGAGATTTAGTAATAATTTAATCCAACAGCTCTGTCAAGCTGTTGGATTAAATTATCACTGAGCCTCACTTCAGATTTTTTTTTGCTCTTTATATCGACTGCTCATCCACTACCAATTTTTTCTTTATGCAAAAAATTTATGCACACTTGTTTGAAAGGGTTAATGAAAGTTATGCTTTTCTAATCAATCACCTAATGAATCATCTGCATCCAACCACATGATTCAGGCCTGGCATTTTCAGGAGAGCGATTTATTCGCTCGCCTACTGCTCGCCTTAAAAAAATTGAGAAGGGCAAGAAATAGCCCCCAAGCCTGAGAAAATAATGATTACCACAACAGCCTATTCCTAAAACCCACAGGTTTTCAGACCTTTGCTATGTTAGTGGACTCCAAGGCCCAGAGGTGTGGGAGGGGCAGTGTAGCCGTCTCACAGAGACTGCATTGTTATCAGCACCAAATAAAATGTACAAAGCCCACAAGGCCAGAATTCATTAATAGTACAACTTCATTTTGTCACTTTTAGCTTTTGTAAGCTTGAGGAGAGCTAATCGCTTCCCTAGGCTATGTGAGGAGAGCAATTTTTAGTCCTCCTGCATTTTTAAGAATGTCAGGCCTGATGATTGTAAATTACGAGGTTGGATGTGACCAATTTGTTTTTTGGTTTGAGACGGTTTTGTTGAAATTTTTTCAAAAATAACTTTTTTTCTTCTGCTCAATCAGGCTCAATTAATTATTTTTGAAATTTTTTTTATCAAAACCATATCATATGATCCCCTCATATGAATGAGCTTGTTTCATTGAGGGGTCACATGATGCAGTTTTTTTTTTTTTTTTGAATTATTAAAATAATTTTAATATCATGTGCACGGGATGAAGGTTAGCCCATGTGGAAAGTCATGGTATTCAACCTAAAGCAAAATGTTCAATGGTTGACATGGAAAAGTATATATTTGTAATGCAAACATCATGGAAATTTACACTGTATCACAAACTTTCATGAAAACTATCCTGTATGTATGTCCTTGTTTGATATTATATTTATCTAACAATCATATTGATTTTGGCCTGAAAAACATGAAAAACGGTATGCATCACATAATGTGTTCCGATTCCGTATTATATAGACAACTCATTCTGATTCCGTATCATATAGATTCAACTTCCGGTAAACACCGCGCTATGACAAATAATATTATATGCATTGTTATTACGCATTAAAATATTAAATTCAAAATTTTGACCAATTCCAACTCAATTTAAACTGAAAAAAGGAAAAATGGGCTTTATGTAACAGGATTGTTAGATAAATGTATTATCATGACCAAATGCATGTCCTCTAATTTGTATCAGATTCTCGGTCATGTTTATAATCAGATCACAACTCGCCCTGACGGGCTCGTTGCGTTCTGATTGTAAACACGACCTCGAATCTGATACAAATTACAGGACATGCATTTGGTCATGATAATGTATATTTATTCTACAATGTGTTGATAATTATTCTGTATTTTTTCAGCCAAACCAGAAAAGATTTTAATTAGTACTCTAATTAAGAAAAATCACAAGGAAAGAATGAAAATAAAAGAAAGATATAAAGAAAAGTATGGCAAGGTAAGTTTTTTTTTACTATTATGGTTAGTTTTTTTTTAATAAATTCTTTGATTTATGTCAGTCCCTTGGTTCAGATACAGTACAGCCGCCGTGGACTGGTCACTTTCCACGGGTGGGCAATATTTCCATGGACGCAATCAATACTACAGTTCAAACACTAAGTGTAGGAATAATCCTAAAAAATTTAATTAATGAAGCACTGGGTACAACCCGGTGCTTCATTAATTAAAATTTTGTGATAATGAGACCCCCACAGGAGTTGGAAGGAGGATACATTGGGCAAAATTATGGATTTTTTTTGCTTAAGAAGAAGATATTTGGACGATTTTGAGTGATTTTATACAAAGAAATGAACTTTGTTGGGGTGGGGGTCAGTGGCAGGGATCGATTAGGTGATTTTTTTTCTCTGCACTTCAAATTTTATGCAAAAAAAAAAAAAAATTCCCACTCCCCTTGCTAAATTAGATAACTATATTAAGGCCCAACAGAGTAGATCTTCTGTTTCTCAGGCCATTGTTTGTAAAATTGCATGCGGTTGGGCTGTTTTTTATTTTTTATTTAGTTCTTTGTAATTATTTCATTGCCATCAAAAGTCCATATTCTTGGTTTGTTTTTTGTTTTAGGCCTCATAATCTGCAGAAAAGCATGGGTGGTGTAGTATTTCATCCCTTGAGTATAAGAAGGCTTTGCAATGCTGAAGCATTGCAAAGCCTTGTTGCACTCAATGGGCAAATTTATCAATTTTATTAACTTGGGTAAGATATCAAACATAAACCATTTAATTTTTATTTTTAGCTCAACTTTGACGAAGTCAAATTTGAGCTATTGTCATGGCCCGTCATCCGTCTGTCCGTCCATCCGTCTGTCCATCTGTCCGTCTGTCCGTCTGTCCATACGTCAACAATTGGCTATGGCTCGGGCTAGAGGTCGTATTTATGAACCGATCTTTACGAAACTTCTTGTGTACCTTTGTTATGACCCTGGGATGGGAACGAGTGTTTTTAGGTGTGGTCCGAAATTCAAGATGGCTGCCAGTGGCCATTTTGTACCGATGATGCAAAAATCAGTTTTTTGTACAGAACTTCTGTATGAAAGTTCTGATTTGAATAAAGTTTTGTATAAATGTTTAGTACCATGGGATACATCACATATAATACAGGTTTTTTTCTCGTGCGTAAATTATGCAAATTAGACTGACTTTGATTTATTTAGTGTTACTTTCAGAGCTGTAAGTGCCAAGCTGCTATGGCTCGGGCTAGAGGCCGTATTTATGAACCGATCTTTACAAAACTTCTTGGGTACCTTTGTTATGACCGTGGGACAAGAACGAGTGTTTTTGGGTGCGGTCCGAAATTCAAGATGGCTGCCAGCCGCCATTTTGTACCGACGATGCAGAAATCTGTTTTTTGTACAGAACTTCCATATGAAAGCTCTGATTTGAATAATTTTTTGTATGAATGTTTAGTACCATGGGATACATCACATATAATACGGGTTTTTTTCTCGTACGTAAATTGTGCAAATTAGACTAATTTTGATGTTTTTTGGGGTTACTTTCAGCACTGTAAGTGCAAATGCCAATACGGCTCGGGCTAGAGGCCGTATTTATGAACCGATCTTTACGAAACTTCTTGGGTACCTTTGGTATCACCGGGGGATGAGAACGAGTGTTTTGGGGTCCGGTCCGAAATTCAAGATGGCCGATGGCAGCCATTTTGTACAAAATTAGGTGCAATCAGATTTTTGCACAGAACTTCCATATGAAAGCCCTGATTTGAATAATTTTTGTGTGTGAATGTTTAGTACCATGGGATGCATCACATATAATACGGGTTTTTTTCTCGTGCAGAAATTATGCAAATTAGATGAACTTTGATTTTTTCAGTGCGACTTACACACAGTAAGTACACATGTCAATACGGCTCAGACTAGTGTCTGTATTTATGAACTGATCTTCACGAAATGTCTTGGGTACCTTTGTTATCACCTTGGGACGAGAACGAGTGTTTCTGGGTGCAGTCTAAAATTCAAGATGGCTGCCAGTGGCCATTTTGTACCGAAATTAGGTCTAATCAGTTTTTTGTACACATCTTCTATACAGCTCAGACTAGAGGCCATATTTATGAACCAATCTTTACGAAACTTCTTGGGTACCTTTGTTATCACTTTGGGATGAGAGCGAGTGTTTTTGGGTGTGGTCCAAAATTCAAGATGGCCACCAGCAGCCATTTTGTACCAAAATTAGTGCAATCAGTCTTTTGTATAGAACTTCTGTATGAAAGTTCTGATTTGAATAAATTTTTGTATGAATGTTTAGTAACATGGAATACATCACATATTGTAAGGGGTTTTTTTTCGTGCAGAAATTATGCAAATTAGATGAACTTTGATTTATTCAGTGCTACTTACACAATGTAAGCACACATGTCAATACGGCTCAGGGTAGAGGCTGTATTTATGAACCGATCTTCACAAAACTTTTTGGGTACCTTTGTTATCTCCTTGGGATGAGAATGAGTGTTTCTGGGTACGGTCGAAAATTCAAGATGGCTGCCAGTGGCCATTTTGTACCGAAATTAGGTCCAATCAGTTTTTTGTCACAAGTTCTATACAGCTCGTATTTATGAACTGATCTTCACAAAACTTCTTGAGTACTTTTGTTTTCACCTTGGGACAGGAACGAGTGTGTTTTGGGGTGCCTTTGTTATCACTGTGCTATGAGAACAAATATTTTGGGGTTCAGTCAGACCCACTCTGGGACTCAAAGATTTTTTCTAGTTCAGCATCTGACTGTCACCCACCTTTACAATACTTTACCTATACATTTGTTACAGGCAACGGTCAGTATTTATGTACAGACCGTTACAATACTTTATATGTACCTTTGTTATCAGGTCATTACCTAGATGTTTGTCATTGCTGTGTCACATACTATACATGTACATGTCTTTGTCTTGACAAGTTGAGCTACAGTGTCATTGACACTTTCATTTTAAATTTACATTGGTTATAAAAGCCCAAAGGACCATGTGGGAGGGCCTGAGAAACAGTTTTTTTAATTTTGTCAGGCCTAACATATAGCTGCTAAAATGACCTTAAACCCCTCTTTAAACAATTGTATCAGGTGAGCGAATTTAGTCGCCTTAATTGTTTCTTTTTTATTTATTTTTATATTATTCTTTTTGTTTTAGGACTTAGATAGTGATTTAAAGAAAGAATTAGGCAGTAAGTGGCATACTTTGATAGACGCTTTATTGACAGACAAAGAAGATGATGGCAAAGATAATGGTGAATCTGGTGTTAATTTGGAAATTCATAAAACATTGGCAGTAAGTTATTATTTATTTATTTATTTATTGGTGTTTAAGGTCACATATTTCTGCACAATGGCTAACCATTACCGTGACAGTTTTACAGGTGGAGGAAGCCAGAGTACCTGGAGAGAACCACCGAGCAACGGCGAGCAACTGTCAGCTCCCCAACATACCAACTCCACACAAGCAGGGTTAGCATTGGTTGAAGACAGGTGCACCATCGACGTGCAGTATGTCTTAGTATACAACATCACCGTGCCCCCACGTGGGCAATGACACAACGCAGTTGCCGCAGGTGGGATTCGAACCGAGGACCTCTCGGCTTGCAGCCTGCACCTCTACCAACTGAGCCACCACGCCCCCTAGCAGTAAGTGGACTGATAAATGCTTATAAGAAAAACTCTTGAGAATGAAATACAATACCCTACATTAATCAAGCTATACACTAGTGTTAGAAAACTTAGCACTTTGTTGCCAGAAGGGCCTTGATAAATTCCCTTTTCTGCGACAAAGCATTTTACTGAAGACTCTGTTAGTAGAAGAGTGTTATTTGGTGTCTACAAAGCCGCTGTGAAAATTCTTGAATCAATTTATGAAATTGATCAATGCAAACTCCAGGCTGCAACATTTTTATATTGTTTCATTCCAATCTTGTAACAAAATACAGTAGAATCTGTCTTGAGAGATGACCCTTTTTGTAGGTAAAACAGGTGGTCTCTAATGACAGGTACATTACAGAGTAAAACAACCAATTAGCATAGTTCATCTGTCTGAACATAGTGGTAACCCCACTGGGCAGCCACTGCACTCAGACAGCTGAACTTACAATTGGTATTCATATTTAAATTTCTTAAAAATAATGCTGTGTCAATTCCATTTAACCCTTTACCTAACATGAAAAGCAGAAATACTTGCAAACAAAATTCTTGAATAACTAATTTTGTTCATTTTTTGTCTCAAAAATATAGGTTATGACACCTCATAGGGGTCATAACCTATGTTTTTGAGACAAAAAATGACAATGAAAATTAATTGGTGATTTTTGAGAATAGTGCTGACCAGTTTTGGCCATTACGTTGGGTAAAGGGTTAATCCCACTTTCTGTTATTTATTGTGCTTCATTGGTAGCAGTGGAAATAATAGTAACAACATGATTTTGTTGGGTATTGTGTTTTTTTAACGGCCCACCAACCCTCCACCTTATTAATGAATCTCGACGGCTAAAAAGCCATCAGGCTGTTGATCATTTCTGTTCGACCGTTAACTGTTAGAGTACTAAATTATTTTTCAAAGGTGATATGTAAGGCCTAAAAAGTTAAAAATATGTTTCTCAGGCCCTCCCACATGGTCCTTTTGGCTACCACATGCTCTCTTTTTCTGAACAATGCAAACTTCAAAAAATAAAAATTAAATGGTTTATGTCTGATATTTTACCCAAGTTAATAAAATTGATAAATATGTCCCTTGAGTGCAACAAGGCTTTGCAATGCTTTTGCATTGCAAAGCCTTCTTGCACTCAAGTGATGAAATACGCCACCACCCATGCTGTTCTAGACTGTAGATTATGAGGCCTACGGCATAAACAATCAAGAACATGAACTTTTGATGGTAAAGAAATAATTACAAAAGAATAAAATAAAAAAACACCCGCCTACATGCAATTTTACCAAAAAATGGCCTGAGAAACAGAAAATTTACTTTATGAGGCCTAATATCAGTATTTTTTAAAAATATTCAGTTACTACCAGCAAAGAGAGCCTTAGTTTAATTAGATTTGTTAATTAATAAATAATTGATTTATGATTTATTGTAGAGTGTACTCTCCAATAATTTGTATCCAGACAATTCAAAGAAACATTTTTTGTTCCACTGCAGAGCAAACATCATACTCATGCATACTGTGTAAAGCCACTAAAGTGCCTTTCAGAACTTTTCAATAGAGGCATCATAGTTGCTTTTAGCCAGTTAATAAACCACAATGCTCTGAAAATCATGTTATTGTTGTATTCTAAGAAAACATTTTTAAACAAAAATATATTTTTAATGTGTATTTCAGAAAAAGAATATCACAAGAACAGTTGAAATATTATGTAATAACAGTGATGGTGAAATAGCAAACATGAAAGAAGCATACAGAAAAGGTAAATCAGTATTCTACTGAGTCGGTACATCCCATCAGAAAACTGATTCAGAAATCAAGCAGGATTGCTTAGGCCTCAAAAAGTAAATCTTCTGTTTCTCAGGCCACTTTTTGTAAAGTTGCATGGAGGCGGTCATTTTTTTTTTTTTTTTTTTTTTTTTTGGTCGTTATTTCTCTGCCATTAAAAAGTTCATGTTCTTGGTTTGTTTTATGTTTTAGACCCCATAATCTACAGAATAGCACAGGTGGTGATTTATTACGTCCCCTGAGTATAAGAAGGCTTTGCAATGCTTTAACACTCAAGGGATGATTTTATTAACTTGGGTAAAATATCAGACATAAACCATTTGATTTTGATTTTTTAAGTTTGCATTGGTAATAAAAAGAGAGCATGTGGCAGCCAAAAGGACCATGCGAGAGAGCCTGAGAAACATATTTTTAACCTCTTTAGGCCTTATATCCTTGTAATCTATTCAGTGCATCCTTTTAAATTGAATAGTCACATTGCCAGTGAAAATTATTTAATTAACAGGAGAATTTAATTTACAAGGATTTGGTCACTTTCTGTATTATAGAGATAAACTGAGCATTTATTTTGCTATATCTAGTTCAACAGAGCTCATGGAGCTTTGTCAAACAAGATATAATACAGTGGAGCCCATTTAATTGGATATCTCTTAATTTAATAACCCTGTTAATTGAATATAACTTCCAAACACAAAACCATTTACCATACCTTCAATACAACTGACCTGTTAATTGAATAAAAGAAATCTAATAATATGTCAAGAAATTATCCTGACAAATTCCCCTGTTTACAGTCCTATTTGGCATCAGCAAATGAAATACAGGTATATAATCTATTATTTCTTGTTTGACAAAGCTCCACAAAAAAGATACAATAGAATAGGCCACACAAAGTAGATCTTCTGTTTCTCAGGCCATTATTTGTGAAATTGCATGCGGGCGAGCGTTTTTTTATTTTATTTTTTATTTCAGTAATTACTTCTTAGCCATCAAAAGTTCATGTTCTTGGTTCATGTTTTAGACTTAATAATCTACAGAATAGCATGGGTGGTGGTTTATTTCATCCCTTGAGTGCAAGAAGGCTTTGCAATCCTTCTTGCACTCAAGGGACAAATTAATCAATTTTTTTAACTTGGGTAAAATATCAGACATGAACCATTTAATTTTAATTTTTTTAAAGTTTAAATTAGTTATAAAAAGCGAGCATGCGGCTGCCAATAGGACCATGCCTGAGGGCCTGAGAAACAGGTTTTTTATTTTTTTAGGCCATAAATGCTTCTTTTATCTCTGGAATAACTCTTATTGGTGTTTAAGGTCACATATTTCTGCTTAATGGCTAATTGTGACCACAACATGAAGATAAAGTCATATTTAGTCAATAGTTTATACCCATATTGCCCATTTTAGAGGACTTCCAACCAAGCATTGGTTACTAGGCCCTATTTGTACCAGTAAAACAGAGCTTGTTTGCTGCAGTAAACTTTGTTTGACGAGTGCACATAATATAATCACTTCATTGCACACTGATGTCATAAAACTAAAATTTTAAATAGCAAATTCTGTCCACATTACAAGTAGAAATTAATCTTGTTTGACAGACCTCAGTTAGCTCTCTCAATTATTATTATTTAGTTATTGGGGTTTAAGGTCACATATTTCTGCACAATGGCTAATCATGACTGTGACAGTTTTACAGGTGGAGGAAGCCGGAGTACCCAGAGAGAACCACAGAGCAATGGCAAGCAAATGTCAGCTCCCCAACATACTAACTCCACACAAGCAGGGTTAGCATTGGTTGAAGACAAGTGCACCATTGACATGCAGTACGCCTTAGTACACGACATCACCGTGCCCCCACATGGGCAATGGGGGTGAAGAAGTGTCTGGCCCAAGGACACAACGCGGTTGCCGCAGGTGGGATTCAAACTGAGGACCTCTCGGCTTGCAGTCTGCACCTCTACCTACTGAGCCACTGCACCCCCCCCCCAGCTCTCTCAAATGCAATTGAATTGATTCACTGGTAGAATGCTATGCTAAATTCAAAGGTGAGCATTTTTTTCAAAGATAAAAAGCTGCCAGAAATTGGAGCCTTAGCATGATTTTGTACATCAATAATTGTTTTGCTACTATTTATTGGAGAGTGCCCATTGGCACTCTCCAATAAATTGTAACAAAACAATTTTATTGAACTTTTTTTTTTATCCACTGGTGCACAAACGGTGAGCTAAAGCACACAGTGTAAAGCCGCTAAAGTGGCTTTCAGCACTTTTTACTAGAGCCCTGATAGTGGCTTCTAGCACTTTTCCAGTTAAATTCTAAGATGCATCATGGGAACTATTTGCAGTTTGATATCTTGACATTTCTACATCAGTTTGCACTGTAGTTTTCATAGTCTTATTTTTCTTACTCTTTTGTTAAAACATCTTTACAGAGTACGCCAAGAGCCTAGAGAGTGATATTACTGACAAAACAGATGATCCTGTTCAGCTGTTCTTATTAACACTTCTCAAGGTGAGTTGTCACCAGTAATAATTTATATCTCTTACTCATACAATAAAATCGTTAAATGCATCCCTCATGTTACATAACTTGGGAAAGTGTTTTATTATTTATCAGGTAAATTTTTCACTTGACATCCATTCACAATTTTCATTTTTTTTTATTTTCCTTAGGGAATGCAGTGATTATTTGTTTACAGTGTTGGGCTTCAATGTTCAATTTTCAAACATGTTAATCTTCTTGAAAAAATCCATTTTTGGATTTGTTTCTGACTGAGTATTATCATTTTGACATTGCATAGTTCATAAATAGAGCCGATCAGATTCTTCAGTTGGCAAAATAAGAGGGAATTATCTTGTAAAAAGCAATACAGCACTTCTATTGGCCAGGAACAACAACTGTCTGAGCATGATTCCTCTCCAGTTCTTCTCTCTCTCTCTCTCTCTCTCTCTCTCTCTCACTCTCTTCTCTCTCTCACTCTCTCTCTCTCTCAAAGAAGGTATAATAATCTTTTTCATATATATGTGAGGTATTATTGTTCTGTAACAATTCTACACTTATAAATGAATAAATAAATAAATTCTACAGTTACAAAAAGATAAATATTTAAATATGGAATCTTTTTATTTAGAAATTATGTATTTTTTAATTAATATTGTTTTATTTTAAGGCTAAACGAGACAATACCAAAGTTGACAACAAAGCTGCCGAAAAGGATGCCAAAGCTTTATTTGAGGTTAGTACTAGTAACTGATACAGGGACAGATTAGAAATAAAAAATTGGCTCTGGAATTCTTTTCTTAGTGGTTTAGCTACTGTTTTGATGCACAATGCACAGTTTAAGTCAAGAGAGATGATTGAGGGAATTGGTGCCTGATCACACTTGTGGATGGATACAGTAGAGGTCTCTTAACCTTTCATCCTCATATGGCCACAAACTGGCACTTTTATATGGCTTCAAAAATGTTGTCCCAAGTTTATTCTTCTTAAAAACTTTATCAGTAGGATGCATTTATCTTGACAATGTTTTTACATCATTATTTGCTGCCTGTGTAGACGGCCAACAATAATGTAGAAACACTGTTAAGTCATCTGCAGCTATGTATATACACTACTTAACCCTTTACCCAACGCAGACGATATCAAAATTTATTATTTTAAATTTCATTTTTTAAATTTTTTCAAAACATTTCAACAAAACCATATCATGTGACCCCTCATTGGAACGAGCTCAATGAGCTCGTTCCAATGAGGGGTCACATGATATGGTTTTGTTGAAATATTTTGAAAAATTTAATTTTTTCAACTGCTCAATTTGCATATTACGCAGGCGGATGCGGGCGATTCGTTAGGTAAAGGGTTAACTTAAAATTAGTCTTGAGGGGCTTTAGGGTTAATTAAATATTTTTTTTACTTAATAATGCTTTCAACCAACTGCATATAACTTCCAAACACCAAACCATTTACCATACCTTTAGAACAAATTTGACCTGGTAATTGCATATAGACTCTAGAGTAATCTGTTAACTGAATAGAAAATTTGGTGATCTACTAACACATTACTCTGACAACTATTGAATTCAGACAGGTATAGCCCTATCTGGGCTCAGTACATCCAGTATACTCCTGGCAGATATCCCTGCACAGGCCATAACATTTCTTGCCAATGAAATAAGTATAATTTTGGCACATTCAACCAAATATCCCTCTGTAAATTGAATGGACTTTTTGACCATTGATTTCTTGAGTCAACCTTAGATGAATTTTTCATCAAAACTAGTCATGGCTGCTTCACAGCAGCCATGACTAGATTTGGTGAAATTATTTCGAAAATACTCTCTGGGTGTAAAAGTTAACCTATTACAACCACGAACTCTGTGATAAAATAAATGCTCAGTTCTTCACAAGCCTACAGGAAAATGACCAGATTCCTCCTGTTAATTAAATACTTGTGTTAAAAGAATATTTTTCATCGCCAAAGTGGATATTCAGTCAACAAGGTTCCATATTATTTATTTATTTATTTATTTATTTATTTATTTATTTATTTATTTATTTATTTATTGGTGTTTAATTTTTCATCAAAACTAGTCATGGCTTCATTGGCTTGTGAAACATATTTTGAAAATACTCTGTGGGTTACGAATTAATCTATTACGTCCATGAACTCTGTGATAAAATAAATGCTCAGTTCTTCACAAGCCTTCAGGAAAATGACCAGATTCCTCCTGTTAATTAAATACTTCTGTTAAAAGAATATTTTTCATCACCAAAGTGGATATTCAGTCAACAAGGTTCCATGGTACAATGAAAGTCTTTTAATAAAGCCATTAAAAAAATGTCTATGTTCTCAGGCAATTGTGCCTCAAATTTGTGATGAGGGTGGGAGGCTTTTTATATTTATTTTTTATTCTGAAATCTGAAAAAGATACCTTAGCAAAATGTATTTCTTATCAACCTACCTCAATTGTTTACTACAGGCTTGCACTACAGTGGAAGAACCTAACTCAGATAAAATACTCTCTATTTTAATCTTTCCCAAGATTTGGGAAAGAAAAGTGGTGTAAAAACAGCACGAAAAAATAAGCGAAAACTGGGTCGAGCGCCATCGGCACACACCCAGTATGGGACTCTCTTCCATAGTATAAATCCACGACTTCCGTAAAACAGTGCGCAATGTGTCAATTCGTCATTCTTTTTTTATCCAAGGCACGAGCAGGATGTGTCTCCGCCATATGCATTATGAAACAGTGATAATTCAACTCGTGGATAATGGTATTCCTGTGACTGGAATTATGGATTTGAAGATCGTATAATAACAGGACTGTGTTTTATATATTCTCGTTAATATTTTCAACCACATTCTCGTTGTATATTATTTACTATTCAGTTTTCGCGAATGTTTTGTTTTCGACATCACGCGATTCGACAATGAATTTTTTCGGTTGAATGAATTAATTTTGGAGTTAGGTGTCATTCTGGGACTGTCTGGACAGGATTTCTTCACTCTAGATCTGTTGAGGGCTGAATTTCTGTTTTTTCGGTCCCTGTCGACCGTCTGGGTTCTGTCGTGTACCCACCATTTTTTTTTCTGCCACCTTCTCTCGTAGTTGAGGGTGTTCTTCTACTTTCTGTTTCTGTTGAGTTCACCTTTTTCTTCTACTGCTCTCACCTCTGTTATTTCCAGTTCGGTTCCTTTAGGGCAATTCCTTTTGCCCTCGCCTTGGTGCATTCTCGTGGCCGTTTCTTCTGCACCCGCGGGTGGTGTGGAACGCTGTCGTTTCGGGAGCCTCCCGACTCGACCACGTCTGGTGTGAGTTTACCCCCTCCGTGGGGGATGTGCAGCTCCTCCCGCACCAGCGGGGGGTGGGGAACGCTGTCGTTTCGGGGCTTTCCGACTGGACCATGTCTGGTGAGAGTTATTCCCCTTCCGTGGGGAATGTGCAGTTTTTTTACCGTGGTGGATACTGCGGGAGCTGTTGGATTTCTGGTGAAGAGATGCCTGGTTCCGGGACTATGCGCCCTGTCCAGTCGACATCTGAGGCTGTCACTAGGGTTGTGACTCCTCCTTTGGAGGCCGAGCTTGGTGGCTCTCTCCGCTTTTCCGCCAGTTTCAACAGCTCCCGTCATATCTGCTGCTACTGCTGTTCCATCTACAACGTCATTGGGCACCGTTTTTAGCCGGTCCCGGCTTATCCCTGCCTGGGTCTGCAGGGATGTCTGTAGTGTGGTTGTGGGGTATCGGCCTCAGCCTTCCCTGACTTCAACTCGGCGAAGTTGGATGGGGTTGCCGACTGAACCCCCTACTGTGTCCTCTCAGCCATTGAGCACAGTAGTTTTATACCTGCAGTGGTCTGCTGCGGTGTCTGGTTGTGTAGACGTGGGGGTATCGGCCTCAGCCTTCCCTGACTTCAACTCGGCGAAGTTGGAAGTGGCTGCCGGCCGGACCCTCTACTGTGGTCTCTGCGCCGTCATGCACCACAGTTGTCATTGGATTCGGATGTTCTTATAGTGGGACACTATGAACTCCGTGGCATTTCTGTCCACTCATTCTGGCCCATGACCAGTTTTGGGGGACCAATGTCTTTTGTGCAGCCTGGACCTTCTGCCCTGCAGAGGTCCGCGGTGACTCTCATGAGTTCCCGCTATGTTGATTCTCGGGGTGTGTCACACCCCTATACACATCTGCCTTCAGACGTATCGGCTGCCGTCTGTCATCCCATGTTGGGTGTTTTGGAGGATCGTGACCCTTTGCTGGTTAAGAGGGTCAGAGGTGAAGCCATTTTGTCGGTTTGTTCCCCTGTCGAACCGGCCAGTACGGGCAGTGAGCTTAGGGAGGCCCTTTTCCTTACTCACTCAGGTTCTGTCTAAGAGCTTTCCTGTTGCTTCCAGCGAGTGGTTTCCAGACGCCCCCTATGGCACCACCTCCCGGGATTGGAAACAGGCCACTTTCTGATCCCTCTGGTGTTCCGACACCATGGGAGGCAACAGCTGGTTTGCCCACGATGGGCTATGTGTCTTCCGACTCAGGGGAAGAGTCAGACATGCTTGATGTCGAGAGCCAGCAGTCTTCGGACTTGGGGGCAGCTCGTGATTTCATGTTTGGGTTCCTTCCAGATCTCAAAACATCTAACCAGTCGACAGTGTCAGCCAGGCTGCGATCATCGGCTGCGCGCCAACAGCCTATGGAGCAACCCGCTTCTGGGCATCTTCGACCATGCCATTCAGTACAGTTGGTTGAAGCATTTTCAGACTTGGACTCTAAGCTAAGTTCCAAGGCTATGAAGGCTCCGTTCTTCACCAGGGTTGACACCTTTTTGCCTCTGACGCGTTATCGTTCCTACGATTCCGCCAATCCGTCAGTCTACCAGACTTTGACGGTTTTGGATCAGGACTCCAATTCCCTCAGGCTTTCCAAGTCCAAGTCTGCCGTCATTCCGATGACGACTCTGGAGTCCACATTGGGCTTATCGAGAGAGATGCTTGGTATGCTTTCTCTCTCCGATCACGTCAACTCAGCTTTAGCAGCTTATCTGCCCCCAGATAAGTTTGACGAGGTACAGGCTCCTTTGCGTGTGCTGTCCAAGGTGCTCATGCATCTTACTCACACGCTTGCCTGAAACACTGCTAATCTGGAATTAGTTCGAGGGGACTCTGTGCTGGACACAGGCCGATCCCTTCCTGAGGAGCAGTGCGCTACTCTTTGATCTGCTTCTTTGGCGGGTCCGCAACTTTTCCATGGTTCTGTGTTGACGGTCCGAGATGCTGTTTCTTCAGCTTGATCAGCCTTCCAGGGTAGGCCGTTCCAAACCTAACAAGTACCCTCTGCTTCCTCTGCGATTCAAAGGGGCTGATCCTTCTGCCTCCGCTTCTACTTATTCAAGGGGTAAGGGTAACCGTCGGTAGTCTTGAGGGAAGTCCCAGGATTCTTCATTCAGTAGAGGAGGTGTTTTCTCCTCTCGCAAGCCTCGTCGGGGTTCGTAATGAAGGTCCTCATCTCGACCCGTCCCAGGTTGGAGGAAGGATGGCAGAGTTCGCAGACCGTTGGGCCACCATCACATCTGATCCTTGGGTGTTAGATGTTGTTTGGTCCGGGCTGCAAATATCTTTCTGAAGGCACCCCACTCTGTCCAGGGTGCCTCTTCTAACTGCAGTTCCTTCAGACATTTTACGTCGGGAACTTTTGTCCACGGGATAGACAATCTCCTGACAAAGGGGGCGATTGAGGTCATCAAGAACATTAGGTCAGTGAGTTTCTATTCCTGCCAGTTCTTGGTGCCGAAGAAGGATGGCCGACTCCGACCAGTTATCAATCTGGGTTTCCTGAACCAGTCTATATTGCTCCCAAGTTCAACATGGAGACTTTCAGGTTGGTCCTCCGTTCAATTCACCAGGGAGTTTTCGCTTCCAGCTTCAACCTGCGAGACGCTTACTTTCTCGTTCCGATTCATTGGGCATTACGGAAGTATCTCAGGTTTGTTTTTCTGGGGCGAGTTTACCAGTTCAAGGCCATGCTTTTCGGCCTCAACCTGGTTCCTTGGGCCTTCACCAGACTGATGTCGCATGTGATAGCTTTCCATCGCATACAGTCCAGGGTGACTACTTCGGCATATCTGGACGATATCCTCCAGGGGCATTCCAAAGCTGCCTTACTGGAGTCGGATGTCGCCACTCTGTTGAGTCTGCTCACGTCGCTAGGTTTCAGAGTCAATGAGGAGAAGTCGGACCTGGTCCCTTCTCAGTCGTTTTATCATCTGGAGATGGCTTTCCGCACACAATTCAGTTTCAGTCGGCTGCGTGTCTGACCTCTCCAACACTTTTTGCTCAGTCGTTGGAGGCCGAATGTCGATTTTCTGGATCTGGTGCTTCAGTTTCCAGAATATCTTTATCCTCACCTTCTCCTCTGGGCCGATGTCCAGTGGCTTTCGCAGGGTATTCCGTTGGACTTACCCACGTCCGATCGTGTTCTGATGGCAGTTGCCTGCGATATCGGATGGGGTGCGACGGTGATCCTCGAGGTCTTTCCATTCACGGGATGTGGGACCAGGATCATGCAGCTCTACTCATCAACTAGAAGGAGCTTCTTGCTCTTCTTCTGAGTTTCAGGCAGTGGATCCCTCACCTGTCAAATCGCCAGGTCCTTCTGTTGTCCGATCATTCGACGGTGGTTGCTTACATTCGGAACCAGGGCGGCACGCACTCTGTTCCAATGTACAAATTGGCTTGGGATCTTCTACTGCTCGCTCAGGATGTCCACGCCGGGGTGGCTGTTCATCACATTCCCGGTCATCTGAACGTCCTAGCCGACTCCCTGTTCCGTCGGGGCAGGGTCATTTCCACCAGGTGGATGCTCCACATGGCGGGTTCCATCGCTCTCTTGCGACTCGTTGGAACCATCTGGTGGACACTTTTGTGTCCCCGTGTCCAGATGCTCTGGCTTTTGCCGTGGACACTCTGGCCCTCCTTTGGGATGGTCTTGTCGGCTACGCCTTCCTACTAGTTCTGATTCTGCCTCAGGTTCTCACCCAGATATGAACCTGCAGTCGTTGAATGCTTTCGATCACACCCGTCGCCTCGGTGGGTGTGGATCAATCTGCTCCACTCTCTTTTAGCGGCGGTTCTGGCATGTCTCCGTCTACCTCGCGACTTTCTTTGCCAAAGTCGCCCGAGGAGGTTTTACATTGACCCGACTTCATTGTGCCTTCACACATGTCTTTTATCGGGTCCTGTCTCCTCCGTAGTGATTTTTCGAGACATGCAGTGGAGTTGCTTTTCTTCAAGGAGGCACTCACTCCACTGGTTTAGCCTCTGTGGCTAAGTGGAAGGTTCTTCTGTCGATGGTGTGCGATCACTCTGTTGCTTCTGTCACTCCTTCGATCACACCGCTTACGGAGTTTCTGGTATATGTTTGTTTCTGGGGGTCTCCAGCAATGGGTCCATGTCCATGCTTCGGAGACATTTTTTCATATGTGATACCGCATTGTTTCGACACTCATCCTTGCCTCTCCAAGCTTGTTCAGCTCTTTTCTTTGAAAAGGCCTAGGACTTTGCAGTTTCCTCCAAGATGGTCACTTTCTTGGGCGCTGCTCTGCTTGGGGGTGGGGGGCATTCATGCCTTTATTCTGGATGAATATGCGTTCTCTCACATGCCAGATCTCTCCTGCATCCATTTCTTGATGGACTTGTCTTGCTATTCGTGCAGCTTCTGCTCGTCTAGCTACTGGTGATTGTTTTACCAATTGTTTTTTCTGCCACGAGGTGCGTGCATTGTCTCCTCTTTTAATAACTCTGTCATGTTGTCGGATGACGGATGTTATTCTCCTTTTATCTGCGACAGTTGCAGGAACCGACAGAGACCCTTGGGGCCCTCTTTCTTCGGCTCAGGATGTTGTCTATCCCAGCCTTTCAGCTTTTTTCAGGGTCAGTTCCAGCTTTGTGCTGTTATTGCCCTTTCTGTCTGTGCGTCGCACTTCACCATATGTCTCATCTTTCATTGTCTTTTCTAATGTTTGTGATGCTATGGTTTGATAGGCCTAGGGATCTCTTCCTCTGTCCACGGTCCCAGTGCTATTGAGTTATGTGTGGGTTGGTTATGTGATTCCCTCCAGACTTTTGTCTATTCAGCCTGTAGTAAACAATTGAGGTAGGTTGATAAGAAATATAAATTTTATAGTAAATTTCCTTTCTTATTATACCTACCAAAATTGTTTACATGGAGGCCCTCCCGTCTTCTTATTCGGGTAAGAATCCTTCCTCCCCGCTAATCACATAACTCCTGTGTTGTTCGGAATCAAAAGAATGACGAATTGACGCATTGCACACTGTTTTACGGAAGTCGTGGATTTGTACTATGGAAGAGCGTCCCATACTGGGTGTGCGCCGATGGCGCTCGACCCAGTTTTGGCTTATTTTTTCGTGGTGTTTTTACACCACTTTTCTTTCCCAAATTTTGGGAAAGATTAAAATAGAGAGTATTTTATCCGAGTTAGGTTCTTCCACTGTAGTGCAAGCCTGTAGTAAACAATTTCGGTAGGTATAATAAGAAAGGAAATTTACTATAAAATTTATATATTCACATTTCAGGAAAAAATCTGTTACAAACTTCGGACTAGTCTTATCCTATTGCATATGTTGCGAAATGCTTCAATCAGACATCCCAAAGACGCTCCATTGCAGGATTATGTTCAGTCCAGCACTAATTTGAAAAGATATAATAGCGGCATTTTCCTCAAAAGTTGTTATATGTACCAACATAGAAAACATTTATATAATAGTCAGAAATTTGACGCATTAAAATACAGAGGAATACGGGAACAGGAAGGTGAAACACTACAGAGAAATGTGTACTGGTGCTCAAAATTCCGATCCGAAAAATACTGACTGGGAAATTTTTTTTGACTGGGTATTAAAAAGTTTTGATGCAGCAGAAATTTAATGGTGCAGGCGGTGCCTGAGAACATAGACTTTTTTTAATGGCCTAATGGAATAGCGACTTTGCCAGTGAAACTTATTCAGTTGTCAGTAGTATTCAATTAACAGGGAATTGTCCATTTTTCCGTATTCTATAGAATATGGAAAATTGAAGAGCTATCGTCTTTGTTAAACTTAGGTGGGGGATTGGCCATTGCACTTGTTTTTGTTCATTTTATTTATTATTGCTAGTTTTGGCGTAAAAAAAATTAAAAATGTGTTTCTCAGGCCCTCCCGCATGGTCCTTCTGGCTGTCACATGCTCCCTTTTTATAACCAATGTAAACTGTAAAATGTAAAAATAAAAATTAAATGGTTTATGTCTGATACGTTACCCAAGTTAAAAAAATTGATAAATTTGTCCTGTGAGTGCAAGAAGGCTTTGTAATGCATTAGCATTGCAAAGCCTTCTTGCTCTCAAGGGACAAAAACACAACCACCCATGCTATTCCGTAGATTATGAGGCCTAAAACATAAACCAAGAACATGAACATTTGATGGCAAAGAAATAATTACAGAAATACAAAATAAAATAAAACACTTGCCTGCATGCAATTTTACAAATAATGACTTGAGAAACAGAAGATCTACTTTGCGTGGCCTTGTTACTGTTTTACTTTTCCTGTGGGCTTGGCAGCAAGACAGCCAATGTGGCTATGTCACCACTATCTATATGTCATCTAAATAGAATGGCTATATATGAGATGATTAATATTGCATTATATTTTTTTTTTATTTTTTACAGTCTGGTGATGGACGGTGGACAAGTTCATCAGGAAAATTCATTAAATTGTTGAATGATAAGAACATGTCACAAGTTAGAGCTACACTTGACAAATTCAAAGAGGTGAGTATAAATTTATGCATCAAGTTAATGGAAGTAAGAATGTTTTGTTTCATCCCAAGTTAGGTCTTTATTAGAGCTGTCACAAATAATAGATAAAATGTTGACCATCATCCAAGGTTTGTTGCTCATTTTGGGGGGATTATCTTTGCCACAATAACTGGTGCCAGCTCTGTAAATGATAAAGCTAAATGACTCCGAATACTCCAAGCACCTTCATCAATATTTGAGAGATGATAATTTGCTGTGATGATGCTAAAATTTTAGTAATAGCACATCCTGGTATTGCTGGTCTGATGTAACAGACAAAGCTCTGATCAGGCTTTGAATTCCTCAGATTGCACTAAGTTTCAGATTGGCAAGAAGGGGACACCTGCTCTCGTACACTCCTATCTTGTCTTTACAATTATTGCATGATGCATTCCGAATCATACTTGAGGTAATATTGAGTTTGAATGGCCTTTTGAAAAACTGCCGATGAATCTGTTATTCTAAATAATACTTAACACAGAAAACAGTGTTTTGGTTTTGCGCAAACCCCCAAGACACATTACTTAAAACTAAAGAAAGCAGTTCATTCTAAATTATTACCGTCAGGCCAAATAAAAAGAAACATTCAGCTTTCAAGCAATTATTTTTTCAAATCAATAAGGGAGGCTTTTATTGGTTGGGTTGTGTTAACAACTGAGACCTATGGTTTGGCAATGATTGGTGTGCATCCTGGTGAGTGAGTGGCAAGGTGTCCAAGCATCCTGAAATTGTTAGTGCAATAACTTGAATAAACGTTCTCCGATTTAACTAATATTTGCTATACAGGTCTTTTGCAATAATATCTCAAGTGAGTTTGAAAACTGGCCTAATTTTTTTTTTTTTGTTACAGAGTTATGGGCGTCAATTAAATAATATTTATGAATTCTGAACTTGTTGTAACTTGTACAACGGTTCCAGATTTGATAAGCAGGATATGATTGATAATTGGGTTATGGACATGCAACACTCTCCAAGAGCCATCACAACTTGACACTTGAATCTTCCATGTGCGCCCTTTGTTTTTCTTATTTTTGTTTGTCTGTTAATCCTTTACCCAATGTAACAACCAAAAGCGGCCAGCACTATTCTGAAAAATAGCCAATTAATTTTCATTATTTTTTTGTCTCAAAAACATAGGTTATTACCCCTCATTGGAACGAGCTCGTTGAGCTCGTTCCAATGAGGGTTCATAACTTATGTTTTTGAGAAAAAAATGAAAAAAAATTAGTTATGGCCTAAAAAAATAAAAAATCTGTTTCTCAGGCCCTCCCGCATGGTCCTTTTGGCTGCCGCATGCTCTCTTTTTATAATCAATTTAAACTTAACAAAAATAAAAATTAAATGGTTTATGTCTGATATTTTACCCAAGTTGAAAAAATTGATGAATTTGTCCCTTGAGTGCAAGAAGGCTTTGCAATGCTTTAACATTGCAAAGCCTTCTTGCACTCAAGGGATGAAATACACCACCACCCATGCTATTCTGTAGATTATGAGGCCTAAAACATGAACGTTTGATGGCAAAGAAGTATTTACTGAAATAAAAAATAAAATAAAAAACCGCTCGCCTGCATGCAATTTTACAAATAATGGCCTGAGAAACAGAAGATTTACTTTGTGTGGCCTGTTCAAGAATTTTTTTTTGCAAGTCATCTGCTTTTCACGTTAGGTAAAGGGTTAACTGGTTGAGTGCTGGAAACTCATATTTGAGCTTCATTAATCTCAATTGCAGGTCCCACAACTTAAAGGGTTCATATTCTATAGACATATTTCACATTAACTTTGAAGTAAATTTATTTAATTCGTATGTCTTTGCCTTGTTACCATTTATGGGATAGTGCCTACAGGCACTCTCTCATGAATTGTGATGAGGCAAAGATGTGAACAAATGTTGACAGCCCCCCAAAAATTTAACACTCTACCAGTTAATAAGAAATATTAAATACGTTTGTGTTCAGTTATGTTTATGCGCTCTTTTTGAAAAATAATGTCCACATATTGAGTCATTTTCTGCAAAACATAGCAAACTGGATGTTATAAAACAATTATAATAAACCAGGCCTGTATTTTAATCGAGATTGTTGCAAACACATGCAAATAAATACACAACAATCAAAAAAAGTAAAATTTTATAAAGTCTCTTCATTTCATACTAACTTTGGAAGACACTGCAAGCCAGTTTATTAGTCCAGTTGTGACGAAGTCAAACTCGACTTATAGTTTGATGAATGGTGGGTGGACAGGTGGGTGGGCGTTGGGGCGGGAGTAAACAATTGGTTTCCGGATGATAAGTTGATAACTTGATAATGGTTCAACCCATGTTCATGAAACTTCATAGGTTGGTTGGCATCGGTGAGAGGGAGAACCCTATTAATTTTGGACTTGCTTGGTCAAAGGTCAAGGTCACAGTGACCTTGAACACAGTAAATTGTAAACAGTTGGTTTCCAGATGATAACTTGACTCAACCCGCATTCATGAAACTTCATATGTAGGTTGGCCTTCATGAGAGGAAGAACCCTATTTATTTTGGACTCCCTAGGTCAAAGGTCAAGGTCACAGTGACCCTGAACATAGTAAATCAAAACAATTGGTTTCCAGATGATAACTTGATAATGGTTCAACCCATCTTCATGAAACTTCATAAGTTGGTTGACATCGGTGAGAGGAAGAACCCTATTAATTTTGGACTTGCTTGGTCAAAGGTCAAGGTCACAGTGACCTTGAACACAGTAAATTGTAAACAGTTGGTTTCCAGATGATAACTTGACTCAACCCGCATTCATGAAACTTCATATGTAGGTTGGCCTTCATGAGAGGAAGAACCCTATTTATTTTGGACTCCCTAGGTCAAAGGTCAAGGTCACAGTGACCCTGAACATAGTAAATCAAAACAATTGGTTTCCAGATGATAACTTGATAATGGTTCAACCCATCTTCATGAAACTTCATAAGTTGGTTGACATCGGTGAGAGGAAGAACCCTATTAATTTTGGACTTGCTTGGTCAAAGGTCAAGGTCACAGTGACCTTGAACATAGTAAATTGTAAACAGTTGGTTTCCGGATGATAACTTGACTCAACCCACATTCATGAATCTTCATATGTAGGTTGGCCTTCGTGAGAGGAAGAACTCTATTTATTTTGGACTCCCTAGGTCAAAGGTCAAGGTCACAGTGACCCTGAACATAGTAAATCAAACAATTGGTTTCCGGATGATAACTTGATATGGTTTGAACATGTTCATGAAACTTCATAGGTAGGTTGGCATCATTGAGAGGAAAAACCCTATTTATTTTGGACTCACTAGGTGAAAAGTCAAGGTCACAGTGACCTTCAACATAGAAAATCGTAAACAATTACTTTCCGGATGATAACTTGATAATGTTTCGACCCAAGTTCATGAAACATCATAGGTAGGTTGGCATCATTGAGAGGATGAACTCTATTTATTTTGGACTCACTAGATGAAAGGACAAGGTCACAGTGACCTTCAGCATAGTAAATTGTAAACAATTGGTTTCCAGATGATAACTTGATAATGTTTCGACCCACATTCATGAAACTTCATAGGTAGGTTGGCATCAGTGAGAGGAAGAACCCTATTTATTTTGGACTCGCTAGGTGAAAGGTCAAGGTCACAGTGACCTTCCGCATAGTAAATCGTAAACAATTGGTTTCCGAATGATAACTTGATAATGTTTCGACCGACGTTCATGAAACTTCATAGTTAGGTGGGCATCAGTGAGAGGAAGAACCCTATTTATTTTGGACTCGCTGGTGAAAGGTCAAGGCCACAGTGACCTTCAACATAGTAAATCGTAAACAATTGGTTTCCGGATGATAACTTGATAATGTTTCGACCCACGTTCATGAAACTTCATAGGTAGGTTGGCATGAGTGAGAGAAAGAACCCTATGTATTTCGGAATCAGTAGGTCAAAAGTCAAGGTCACAGTGACCCTTCACATAGTAAATTGTAAACATTTGGTTTCTGGATGATAAGTTGACAATAATTAAACCCACTTTTGTGCTGTCACAACTCGACATTGGATCGGTGAACCTAATGGCATTTTTTAGTTTATTTTATTGGAGTTTAACGACACATTTGACAGTCAGGGTCACCTTGTGACGGACAGTTTTACAGGTGGGGGAAGCTGAAGTACCAACGAGCAATGACAAGCAACTGCCAGACTTCCCAACGTACTAATTCCACACAAGCAGGGTTCGCATTGATTGAAAACAAGTGCACCGGCATGCAGTACGCCTTAGTACACAGTGCAACTGTGCCCCCACATAGGTAATCTGGATTAAGTGCCTTGCCAAAGGACACAATGCAATTATCACTGGCAGGGATCAAACTGTGGACCTTTTGGTTTGTAGTCTGCAAGTGAATAAAAACATTCAGTGAGGGGGTTCAGTTTCAGTGTGGGATTGCTGGAGAAGCAAAACCTTATTTTTTCACCTTATGTTATATATTTGAATTTGTCTGTCAGTCAGTCAGTCAGTCAGGATTTAGTGTCTATTCTGAAGTTTGAGGCATTATATTTATAGAGACAAAAGCAAGCCAGAAAATAAGCAGACTGTCATCTGCAAAATGAGGTCCCCAGAGGGTGAATTTAGTGATGCTACCCTGCACAATCACTAAATTTACCCTCTGTGAACCTCAATCTGAATCAGGGTTTCAAAACTAAAGAGAAGGAAGTACCCAGAAGATAAATTGGCCTCTATGGGATAGCATCATCAAATTCACCCTCTGGAGACCTCATTCTGCAAATGTCAGACTGCTTATTTTCTGGCCTGGACAAAAAGCACAGATTTGATACAAGATCATGAATTTCCCACACAACAGATTTAATAACTTTTCTACCAATATTCCCCATTGGACATAAGAAAACAGTTAGAGTGAGAATATTTTTTTTATACAATAGTTAGCCTTCTGCTTAACACAATGGTCATACCCAGGTATCTTTATAGTTCATCATTCCAAAAATAAATTTTAGTTGCAGAAGTGAAGCACATACAAAGTTTCTTGACTTTCAGATGAACAAAATATTTCATTGGCTAATTATGAAGAAAATCAGTATGGATGTGCATTGTTGAAAAATGCATGAAACGTGACCCTCTGTCCAATTGTGAACAAAAAAATTTTATCGAGTTTCAAGAAGATTTTGTGTTCTTTATAATTTATATCATGTGTAACTTATTATGTTTTTTTCACAGCAAAAAAGGGATAAAAGACGAGGTAATCTTGAAATCATGAAAAGTGCCCCTCTGTCCAATTGTGAACAAAAAAATATTATCGAGTTTCAAGAAAATTTTGTGTTCTTTATAATTTATATCATGTGTAATTTATTATGTTTTTTTCACAGCAAAAAGGGAAAAAAGACGAGGTAATTTTTTTCTTGTCAAAGTTTTGCTACTGACAAATAGATACCATATTTATAATGATCCCGAAGTAGTCATAATATTTCTTGAGTACAGAATAGCTCAGTAGATTTAATGCAATGAATTGATTAATAGTAGCTGAGAATTTTGACGAGTTACAAATAAATACAATCTGTCAGTGAGTTATATCAGTCCATGGAGCAAGAATGATTCTCTCAGAATTAATATTAATCCATATTTTCTGTTTACAGACTTGTCATATTTTGAGTTGATTTTTCCATTTATTAATTATATTGGAACCTTGTTGATTGAATTGTCAATCTGTCAGTGAAAAAAATAATCAGATGAAGCAAGTATTTAATTAACGATAGTTCTGTTATTTTCCAAAGCAGAAGAATATAAGAGAATAAACTTCCAATATATCACAGGAATATACATGTTGGTGATAAATTGGCTGTCTATTTCATCATATTGTATCTTGTTTGACAGTCCTAACAGAGCTCTGTTAATAAAATAAGATGTAGTCGAACACTATTAATTGAATAGTCACTTTGCCAATGAAAATTATTCAATTAACAGGAGTGTTCAAGTAACAGGGATCGTGTCACTTTCCCGTATTGTAGAGATAAACTTAGCATTTATTCTATTATATGTTGTTTGACAGAGCTCCATGAGCTCGGTCAAACAAGATATAATAGATTAAATGCACGTATTTTGGATTTACTGAGGCCAGATAGGTCTATAAACAAAGGAAAACTGGGAAGAGCCAGTGTAAATTCTCGCCAGGTTAGAAGATTTTTTATTCAGTTAACAGGACTTTTCTCTATAATCTATATTCAATTAACAGGTCAAATTTGTACTGAAGGTATGGTAAATGGGTTTGTGTTGGGAAATTATATTCAGTTAAGAGATATACAATTAAGTGGACTCCACTGTATTGAGGCCACCAAGGTCAATAAAGCATTCGATATTAAGGAGTTGTCAGAACATTTTTTTTCAATAGATAACGTTTTTATGTCCCCTACCCCACATTTTACAAAAGAAAAGGGGGAGTATATAGTAAATAAATTTGTCTGTTCTTCTGCTTGCTTGTTCATCCATCCATCCATTCAACCACCTGGTGGTGCGGTGGGGTTGTGGTAACCGGTTCTCGTCAGATCACCGAAGTTAAACAACATCGAGCCTGGTTAGTCTTTGGATGGGTGACCATCTGAGCGATTGATTCGGACTCCCACATTGTGTCCTTGTGCAAGGCACTTAACTGCTCGGTGGTTCTCACCGGGTACTCCAGCTTCCTGCACCTATAAATCTTTTCAAGGTGGGTAACTGTAATTCAAATATTGAGTACTATCATACCTACATCAGTGGTATTCATCTATTTATGGACAAGGCAAAATGTAGTTTAAGTGTTTTGGGTTCCATTCACTTTTGATCTGCAGGAACAAAAACTTCTTATTTGTAACTGTGTTTCGGATTTTAGTAATATTTGCAGTTACATGCATAAAAAAGCTAAAAGTATGACAAGGTTGTTTAACCCTTTACCCAATGTAACGGCCAAAACCGGCCAGCGCTATTCACAAAAATCGCCAATTAATTTTCATTATTTTTTTTATTTTTTTATCAAAAACATAGGTTATGACCCCTCTTTGGAACGAGCTCGCTGAGCTCGTTCCAAAGAGGGGTCACAACCTATGTTTTTGAGACAAAAAATGAAAGAAATTAGTTATTTAAGAATTTTGTTTGCAAGTGTTATCTGTTTTCATGTTAGGTAAAGGGTTAACATTTTGAACTAATCCATAATAGATATGGACTGTATGGCCTGAGGAAATAAAAAAAAAATCTGTTAATCTTAGCTTCTTTCTTTTTGACAACATGATGCATCATAGACAATAGATAGATCGTAACCAGTAGTTGATATATTTTTAATTTAAAACTATGTTCAGTAGTAAAATATTTGAAAATTATTCTTTATCAATTGCTTTCATATCTGAGCAGTGTTATTTAACCCTTTGAACCATTATAGTACAGTCCATGTCAGTTCAGAGTCGTCAACTGGAAGAGTCTATATACGTTACTTGGGACAAGACCAATCAATATTTTCAACATGCAGCCTTGGGGCTGTGGTAGCCTTGGGGGCTGCATGTTGAAAATCTTAATTGGTCTACCACACAAATTCACTGAACAGCCATCTACTTTATGAATTCAGGCCATGTCACGATCCTGGATCAGAAAAGCAGCCTTTCAGGTTCAAAGGGTTGAATTCTTTCATCTATTTTTAAACTATTTTTTTCAGATTTTATTACAAAGCATGATCAACTCACTTATTTTTACAAATATGCACTTCATTTTTATCTAGTACCAGGCATGCATGTTCACTTTCTCAGAATGGCTGGAATATTCTGGACATTTCGGTTTAATTCCAGCTTTCCCAAACGGACATCATTTTTGGCTAAAAATACCAGAAAATATCAGTCAAAAAAAAAAAAGTCAGTTTTGTGAAGGCCAGAGAATATTAATTAGAAAGCAATGATGCTGAAATTGGTGACTTACATGTCCACTTATCAGACAGTGTAAAAATTTTATTTTAAAAAAAGGATTTTGAAATTTAAAAAAAAATTTCAGCTAAACTATATCATGTGACTCCTCATTGGAATGAGCTTGTTCCAGTGGGGGTGGGGGGTGGGGAGGTGGCACATGATTTCAACTGCTCAATTTGTAAATTACATGGCGTATGCATCTGATTCGTTGGGTAATCTGAAATTTCAAGTAGCAGTTTTCCACCATAATGCAGCTAGAAATTTAAATAATTCAGTCATGTTTGGCAAAGCTCTCAGAGCTCTTTCATACAAGAGTGAATTGGTTAAATTCCTATTTGCATGATGGGAAAACTTTGCAGTTTGAAATTTAGAGATTTTAACATGAGTGTGAAGGGGTTAAATGATATTTTCTGAAGAAAAAAATCATTGAAAAAAGAATTAAAGAATATATTTTATATGCTTAGTTCATTTATTCACATGTGTTTTTTTTTTTTCAATTCTCAAATTAATTGGTAATCCACTACAACTTTGCATAATAATACAGATTAAAAAACATACTGTCTTTTTTACACAGTAATTCATATTGACAATTTTTGAATATTCTAAACGCTGCATTTTATGTCGTTGGCAAGCCAGAAAATAAGCAGACTGGCATCTGCAAGATGAGGTACCCAGAGGGTGAATTTAGTGATGCCACCCTGCACAGCAGGGTAGCATCACTAAATTTACCCTCCTTGAACCTCAATCTGAATCAAGGTCTCAAAACTAAACAGAAAGAGGTACCCAGAGGATAAATTGCCCCACTGTATGGGATAGCACAATCAAATTCACCCTCTGGGGGCCCCATTATGCAAATGTCAGACTGCTTATTTTCAGGCCTGGTCATTGGTTTAATAGTTTGGAATCTACTGACAGAAACTTCTTTTGGAAAATCAGTGTTTCACCAATGGTGGCTGATTCCAGCATGCCATGCACAAAATGGCTATTTACACAGACTATTTTGTCATTGTGTTTACCACTTCACAGCTTGTTTTTAAGATGAATGGCTCATGAAGCTGCTTTATTGAGGCATTCTGCATGTTGATGGTGCACATACATTCAACCATTGCTAACCCTGCTTTTAAGAGTTAGTACGTTGAGGAGTCGGACAGTAGCTCACCACTGCTCGGTAGTTTTCTCTTGGTACTCCGGCTTTGTTCACCTATCAAACTGCTTGACATGATTACCCAGGCTGACAAAAGTGTCATTAACCCCCAATAAATAATGTAAAGATTGCACCAATGATGGTTCACTAGGTATGTTTGTTGAGGTAAAAAATAAAAATTTACTGTATGGTCGTCATGAAAATGTCAAAATCCACACGAGGGCAATATTTCCATTCATGCGTTAAAAGTGATTCTCCGGCATAAAACAATGGAATCGCCCTCAAATTTTAAATGAAAGAAGCAATGGGTATGATCTGGTACTTCTTTCATTGAATATTTGCTGAAAACTACTGATGATTATTGATAGAGAAAAAGTGCCCTTGGGCAACACTGCTCACACATGGATTTTGACCATTCCACTGCAGCTGTACTCATACCAGAAAATAAGTGGTGAGACAAGGACAATGTCAGGTACAAAAAGGCCAATGTCTGACTGAGGTTTAAAATCATCAGTCAAAATGTCTGATGCCAAAATTATCAATGAAGTTCAGTGATTAGAACATTATACATGATGGAAATCATGTACATAACAAGCAAGCCTAAAATATAATGCTTATTGTGAGTTCTGCTCCTGGGAAGTTGGGAAGTGTGAAGAAAGTGACTATACAGCTATTGAGTATTAACAGCATGTGAAGAAATATGATTTTATGTAGCCATATACATGTATCTAAATTAGGTCTGAAGGGTAATTCAGTTTCAATTCAGAATGAGACCAATCATACCTTGTTTGGCAAGGCTCATTGAGCCCTGCCAAACAAGGTATGGTTGGATGAATTCTGAGCAGTTTTAAGATGAAGGTATATGAACACCCAAAACTCATCATTTTGAATACTCAAACTCCATTTTGTAATATGTCAGATATCATTCTTAAATGACAGACATGATTCATTTGGTGTCTGACATTTTGTCCGGAAGCACAATGAAAATTATTTTCAGGCTTGGCTATACTGTAGTTATTCCAAAATATTTTTGTGTGGGTCATCTACCATGTGCAAGGTAAAGTTTTAAACTATTCCTTGTATCTGTTTCACACTGGAAAATCATACATTTGTGTACTCTCCGATAGTATCATCTCCAGAACAGCTACAAACACACACATGCAGCTATTCCAGAGGGAGGGAAGTGGGTCAGTGCCAAATCAAACAATTGGCTAAATTTGATTTCATCAATAATTTAATAAAAAATGATGTTACTGGAATGTCAGCTTCAGATTGCTTCAGAATGTTAACCCTTTACCTAACACTCACAATATCAAAATTTGTTATTTTAATTATATTTTTTTGTAATTTGTAAAAAAATGTCAACAAAAACATATCATGTGATCGATGAGCTCATTCCAATTAGTGATCACAGGATACGGTGTTGTTGAAATTTTTTGGAAGATCTTTTTTTTTTCAACTGCAAAAATTGTAAATTTCATGGGCAGGTATGGCCAATTCATTAGGTAACACATTAACCCATCACTGTCATGAGCTAATGCTGGTTTCATAGTATCGTCGCCTGAGTGTTAGAATGCTATGGGACATAGAACATTCTAGCACTGAGGCGGCGGTATGTGTGTGACATATAAGGACATTTTTTATGCTGATTCCAAATATGCACTCCATTATTTTCTCAATGATTAATCGCCATAACAGTAAATTTTCATTGCATTAGCCATATTTTGATTAATGATATCATGTGACAAGTTGTGGAAGAAACATCTTTCTAGAGTGGTTTGGCAGTTATTTGGGTGCATCTCACCCTCAGGAGAAAATATATTTAATCCAGACACTCATACCTCAGTGGTTTGAGCTCGTCTATCCTACTTATTGTTTCCATCCATGTTTGTTTGTGTCTCTCCAGTGAAATGTCTTGCGATTGATCCAGAACACTGGATCCCAGGCTCTCATGGCACCAGTCAAATTTTTAAATGAATCTGGTGATCTTTTGGCCTGGAACCAATCGAGCCATTAACTGGTTGAGTGCAGAAAGCCCATATTTAGGCTTTATTCTGAAGTGCAGGTGCCACAGCTTGAAGACTCATATTCAGTGGATGTGCTTTGTATTACCTTTGAAGTGATATTATATTAGTGTGAGGGTTTGCCTTGTTACAATTTATGGGAGAGTGCCCATAGGCACTCTCCCATAAATTATAACAAGGCAAAGACATGTGTACTTGATTTGTTGACCAAAAATAATTTAGCACTCTACCAGTTAAAGAGTCTATCGCCTATTTTTTTGTTTCAGTCAGCTGAAATATTTCAGTTAGTCAGAAAAGCAAACCTACAGTTTGCTTTTCTGACCAACTGAAATATTCCATACAACTGAATCTAAAAGATAACTGAAACATTCATTTTCTTTGAATTATAGTTTGCTTTTCAGAATCTATAGTTTGCTTTTCCAGCCATCCAAAATATTCCACCTGATTGAATCAAAAAATATCCTTAAAATTTATTTTCAGGCCAGAAATGTTACTCGCTTGAGACTTGATTTAACCGAATCTATAATGATATAATTAGACATGTTTGTTTCCTAATAAATTAAGAATGAAGAATCACCACAGCATGCATGATTACACATCATAGTTCCAACAGTTGTGCTAATATTCTGATGTTTTCAATGCTAATTAAATACTTGTTGACTGGAATATCTATAACTGGATCATGAAGGAATATATGTATATCTTTGTGAGTAAAGGGGCATCACATTAAAGCAACTATAATCTGTGTGCAAATGCCACAAAAAATGATTTAGGCCTATAAAAGATAAAAATCTGTTTCTCAGACCCTCCTGCTATCTTTTTATAACCAATGCAAACTTATAAAAATAAAAATTAAATGGTTTATGTCTGATATTTTACCCAAGTTAATAAAATTGATAAATTTGTCCCTTGAGTAAAACAAGGCTTTGCAATGGTTTAGCATTGCATAGCCTTCTTGTACTCAAGGGATGAAATACACCATCACCTGTACTATTATGTATATTATGAGGCCTAACACATAAAACAAACCAAGAACATGAACTTTTGATAGCAAAGTAATTATTACAAAAATAAAGAAGAAAATAAAAAAAACGCCCGCTCACATGTAATTTTACAAAAAATGGCTTGAGAAACAAGATCTACTTTGTGGGGCCTAATAGCTCGTAACAGCATTGGGTTCCTTATAGAATTACACACGTGGCCCAAGAGCTTGGGCGGAACCTGTTTATTGGATAATTCCTTTGCCCATGAAAAATATTCAGTTGAGAGGAGCGGAATGTGAATAGTTTACAATTTTGACCTATTCTTTTATGTGAATATTTTAGAAATTTTGATCTTCTCCATAATGTGAAAGACATTTTTTGCTGTTGTTGATGAAACACTAGTACATGATACATTCTGGATGCCCTGGATATTGGAAAACATTTGCTTTGGCACTGAAATATCATGGCCAGGCTTTCTTGCCAATAGAACTGCTGTGACTCTTTTTTAACTGGTAGAGTGCTGGAAGCCCATATTTGGGCTTTATTCTGAAGGACCACAACTTAAAGGCTTCATATTCTGTGGATGCTGTTCATATCACCCTTGAAGTGAAATTATTTAGACTGTTGAGATTTGCATTGTTACAATTTATGGGAGAGTGCCTATTGGCACTCTTCCATAAATTGTAACAAGGCAAATATATGTGAACAAATTTTGATGACTAAAAATAATTCAGCACTCTACCAGTTAAGGCTGCCTTTACCATTTCCATAACATGAAAGCAGACGACACTTGAAAAATATATTTTTAAAAATGTTAATTTTTTATCTTAAAAACACAGCTTATGATGCCTTAATTGAATTAGCTCAATGAGTTTTTTCCAATGAGAGATCATAAGCTATGTTTTTTTGCAAATTTTTTGTGAATAGCTGTGGCCTGTTATGAGTTACATATTACATAGCAATACTTCTGAAGCTGAATATTTTTCTCCCTTTGTGCACTTTACTGATGTCGGTTCATGAATGACATACACAGACATGATGGAATCTCTCTATAATAGAAATTGTATTGTATGGAGACAATTTCAACTACACCGTTAACAGTTACATTAACCCTTTCGTGCCTCATTGGCACGTGCCACGCCAGTGGTAAACTGACACTACAAACCCATCGGCATGCTGCACGCCGATGTCATAGTAACACATCTACTCTTACCTCAGTCCACGTGTGCTATCTCTATCAGTCCACAGAAGTAATTTCATGCCCGAATGAATTTAGAGTTGTTGCCCTTTAGTTGACTGGCTGCAGTTTTAGCGCATATTGCTCCAGAATCACAGTAATTCCATGGACGAACATGACTATCGATAACAACGTGGAACAGGATTCTGCGGTAGGCTTGCTGTGATTATGCAAAAAGTCGACTAATCATCGTTCGTGCCAATTGATCCACTTTAAATTTGAAAGTCGACTTTTTTTACTTTTTTTTACCCCCGCATGTATAACAACACCACTGCCTTGCCAGATTGTGATCATGCTGTATACACATGATGGGAACTTTTTCTGGATGTATAAACGACAGTGGTAGACCATATGGAGGTAAAGGAGGGCGGCCCCCAACCCCCCTCAAATAAATCGTCATTTTTCTAAGTCCGATTCGGAAATGTTTGCGGTAATTACCTCGCACTTTAATGATTTTTTTTTTTGGAAAATATGAAAGTTATTTTCAAGTATTACTGCTCTCGTCATGTCAACAACATGTCCGTATTTTAAACAACATCGTTTCCAATAACCATTCTTTGCTTATAAATCTTTTATTTTGAACAACACAAAATGAAACTCGCTGTGTTTGATGAAATTTCAGTATTTTGCATCACAAAACTAGAGTTATCACTCTTTTGTGTTGGAAATCACCGTTTCCCACCATTGATAAATTATCATGATTGTGTGTGCAGAAGGGGATTTGTGTGACTTTTTACATCCTTAGTGCCCTTACAGGGTCCAGCAGAATAGTCCTTGTAAGTTGTAAAATCCCTCTCCCTCGGATCAGGCCTAGTTCCTTCTGGCTGCTCACTGTTATGTTTCATCTGAATTTCGGGCGTCAGGGTATATTACTGTTTAACGGTATGGCAGACAATCGAACAGCTTAACAGAATATGGTCAATGAAACGTTCATTCCGACGTTCACCAAGCCTTATAATGTGGGAATGATGGATCGTTGACTATGTCACCATGTTATTTGAAATGTACACAGCCACACGCCCAGTTATACCTACCTTTAGGACCATTCAGCCATCTTGTTTTAGTCGGCCCTTTGTTAAAAAAACGTGGTTAAAAAAGTCGACTAATCATCGATTTTGGTCTCTGATTAATCGACTATGGAATTTCATAATCGCAGCAAGCCTATTCTGCGGTACAGTCTGGCTCAAATCAAGCTGACACACATGACACTACTATGAGTGTTGGGTGTTCAGATGATGAGAAAAAGAAGTACTGGTCAGGGACATGGCAAAATACGAGGGAGCTGGCATGGTCGTGGAATTTTCAATGGGAAAAATGCACAGATTTTGTTCCACTACATATCCCATGTTCTGAAGCTGGGAAGATAAATCTTGACTTACCTGACAATCCAAATGAATGGGACTTTTTATACCTTTATTTAACAGACGAGATGATCCCGAAATTAACCCCGTAATCCTAAGTCTGGGGGGTCGGTATGGCTCAGTCACGAAAGTGTTAAGGCACATGCAGTGCGACTACTGTCAGCGAGTTCAAAGGAGCCGATGCAACAGTTAACTTTCTCATCTACTTTGATATCAAAGTCTGTGTCAGTTATCTCAATATTTGTGTTTTTGATTTCACTCTGACTAGTCGTTATGGAAATCCAGAGTAGATGTTGGGCTATAATAGTGTCGAAAATGACCAGTCAACTAATCATTCCAACACAAGTATTCTTCCTTGAGAACTCAATCAGTAGGCGGTATTTATCTTGGAAATGTTTTTACCTCATTGTTGGCTGCCTGTACAGGCAGCCAACAATGAGGTAGAAACAATGTTAAGTCATATGCAGGTGTGTACCAGTACATAAGGTAGTAATTACGATTAAAAGTAATCTGAGGTTTTAACGGTTAAACATGGTTCATTAGATCTACACTGATTACCGAAGCGAACAGAGAATTTTTTATCAGATTACAACAATTTGCCCGGGGCGCGGTGGCGTCGTGGTAACCGGTTCTCGTCAGATCACCGAAGTTAAGCAACGTCGAGCGCAGTTAGTAGTTGGATGGGTGACCATTTCAGCGACTGATTCGTTCTCCGGCGTTGTGTCCTTGGGCAAGGCACTTAACCCTGATTGCCTACATGGGAACACGATGACACTGTGTACTAAGGCGTACTGCACGTCGATGGTGGGCATGTCTTCAACCAATCTAACCCTGCCTGTGCCGCGGTGCAGATTTCAGAGTTACGATGTTGGAGAGCTGACAGCTGCTCGTCATTGCTCGGTGGTTCTCTCCGGGTACTCCGGCTTCCTCCGTAAAACTGTCACCGACATGATATGACCCTGGCTGTTAATGTGTCGTTAAACCCTAATAAAACAAAAAACAAAAAACAATTTGCCCTTGAAACTGTTGAATCTTATTCTCTTGAAAATGAATTGCTGCTAAGATATTATATTTTGGATGCTATTTTTTTTCTTGGTTCATTCATGATTTTGCAATATTTCATTCATAAAATCTCCATCCACTTGTGTACATGTGTCATGACCAGATTACTGACAGATGAAAAGAGACCACTTTTGTGCTCACAATAGTATGTTAATTTTACAACAATGCAACAGTACTCTTATTACTCAAATGTTATTGAGGTCTCCTAGTCTTTAACTGCTTTCAACCCCCATGAGAACCCCATGGGAGCCCCAGGCAGTGGAGTAGTGTTTGTTACTGCAGGGAACAAGCTCTGTTTTACTGCTAAAATAGTACCCAGTGACCATTGCTTGGGGTGGAAGTCCTCTAAAATGGACAACACGGGTATAAACTATTGACTTACTTGGCTTCATCTCCTAGTTACGGTCACGATTAGCCATTGTGCAGAACATGTGACCGTAAACACAAATAGATAAATATATGAAAGTGACCTTATACACCAGTAAATAGATAAATAAATAACTCCTTGCTTGTTGCTGGCAAATATTCCTACCCTAGACAGAAAATCTCTTGCCACAAGAATAAATATAATTTTGGCACCTTTAACTAAATTTTCCTCTTTTATTTGAATCATATTGTCAATTAATGATATTTTGTGTTAAATTTTCTTGAATTTTTCATCTAATCTAGTCATGGCTGCTGTAAAGCAGCTATAACTAGATTTGCTGAAAATATTGTAAAAATTGTTAAAAAGACCTCATCAGTTTAAGACTTTGAACATCTCTACAGGGAGATGTGAGGACTAGATGGCCTGAGGTATAATAACTGCATGCTACCTTAATAATCATCCACCCAGTCCTAGTTAGAGAGATAGAACAAAAAGGATTGTCATTCAAGACTATGCTGTGGTTGATATAAAATGACAAATATTTCTCATTTTTTAACACCATTTGTCTTCCATGGAAACACTGGTCTACTTCGATATTTTCATGTATGTGTGTTGGCTAAAAATTTTGAAAGTTGGTGATGAATGGAGATTTTAGACCTTGCAACAGTGTGTGACAGCATTTCATCAGTTTGAAGGAAAAGCCTCCAGGATTGATCTGTGTTGTGTGGGACCAATCCAGCTGGCCTTGGTGCTGAAGAGATTGATTTCATGGTGTTGAGTTTAAATGATTTTTTCTTCTTTTGATTCTTTCCAGTCATCTAGTGGTAAGGAAGCCCTTGATGTTATCAAGGAGGAGTGTCCAAAAGATTATCACAAGGCTGTTACTGCATTTGGTAAGTATCAATTTTTGGCTGTAACAAGCAGCTCTATAAGTGGCAGTGTCAGTCAGTCGGTCTGTCTGTCAGTCTGTGTCCAACAAAATTTTAAATGTGCTAACTTTTAAAATACTTGGTGGAATGAATATTGGTAGAGTTATTGGAGAATGTTGTTAGAGTTATTGCTCATGATGGACTTGGGAATTTGTTTCATTTTTGCAATCCAGTGCAGCATAGGTGTGAACTCAAAAGTTTTATTATATTCACCCTCATAAGATAATACAAAAATTTCTGAAAATCATTCTTGGTATCCATTTACTCATGAGTTATACCTCATTGTAGCTGTACGTAATGTCACATAATATTTTTTGTCCTTGTTTATGCACTTAAATGTCAGATTTGAAGAAGATCAATATCTGAAGGATTTAATAAGAAAATTTACATTTTTTTTGTAAAGCCACTCTTGAAAATTGTTAGTTCCTCTCATCTCATCATGTTATAAATCGGGCATTTATTCAAAACCTGTAAATATCCACAATGTTTAGCTGCGATAAGCAGCTCTGTATGTGGCAATGTTTGTTGATCGTCAATCAGTCAGTCCATCAGTTGGTCCATCTGTTGGTCTATGACCAACAAGTTTTTAAACTCATGAACTTTCAAAATACCGGTGACATGATGTGTACTTTATTGGTATCTAACCACATGTTCAATGTAGGTTTTATTTGGTGTATTTTTATCAGTTACTGCACTTTTTTGCCTTGGTATTTGTTTTATTTTTACCATCAAACTCAATACAGTGGAACCCTGTTAATTGAATAGTCACTTTGCCAATGAAAATTATTCAATTAACAGGAATATTCAATTAACAGGGATTGTGTCACTTTCCTATATTGTAGAGATAAACTTAACATTTATTCTATTATATTTTGTTTGACAGAGCTCCATGAGCTCTGTCAAACAAGATATAATAGACTAAATGACTGTATTTTATGTACTGAGGCCAAATAGGTCTATAAACAAAGGAAAACTGGGAAGAGTCAGGGTAATTTCTCGACAGGTTGCAAGATTTTTTATTCAATTAACAGGAGTTTACTCTATAACCTATATTCAATTAACAGGTCAAATTTGTACTGGAGGTATGGTTTTGTGTTTGGAAATTATATTCAATTAACAAGGTTATTCAGTTAAGAGATATCCAATTAAGTGGGCTTCTCTGTATTGTTTAAAATACTTGGTGGAATGACATCATATTTGGTATGCAAGTGTATCTCGAACAAGCTATTCATTGAAAATAGAATATGTTTTCATTTTTGGAATTCACTAAAAACAAACCCAACGAGGGTTCTTAAGCTGAATTTGAATAGTACTGGCTGGTTTTGACCATTACAATGGGTAAAGAGTTGATATAGATGACATTTACACTAAGGCTGTACAGTGCACAGGGTTAGTTATTCAGTTAGAAATGAATTTTTTTTTAAAACCAGAAAGTGTGACTAATAAAAAATTGATAACTGCCATATCACATGGTACATGAAAACATACAATGACTAAGACATTAAAAATGCTTTGGGTAAGTTAGTTACATGTCGTTACAAAGTGAGCTGGATTCAAGGAACTATTGGAAATACTAATACTGGATTGTGGAAATTTTTTACAGTGAATTCCAAAAATGAAAACATATTCTATTTTCAATTAATAGTGTGTTCTCATTGGTGTATTGCCCCATGTTCAATGGAGATTTTATTCGGAGTATTTTTGTCACAGTTGTTGCCCATTTTTGACTTGGAATTTGTTTCATTTTTCACTTTCGTGCAAACTTATAATTTTTATTCCTCAAAATAGTAAGAAAATAATTATCGCTTTGTTTCATGAACAGTTTAACCTTTCATCCAATGAATCAGCCACATTCACCAATGTAATTTACAAATAGAGCAGTCAAAAAAATATTTTTAAAAAAAATTTTAACAAGCCATATCATGTGATGATTCCAGTGAGATGTCACATGATGTGGTTTTGTTGAAATATTTTGAAAAATGTGAAAAAAATATAATTAATTCTTTCAACATGGGAGACCACTCTTCCGGTCCAGCAACACAATACGTCATAATTTCGTTAAATAGGATGGCTATTAAATGACTGTGTGTGGTAGAACAATCAATATTTTCAACGTGCAGCCTGAAGGTTGCACCTTGAAATATTAATTGCTCTACCCCCAAATAATGGATATGGACTCTTTCAATTTCTGCCATTTAACCGCCATGGAAGATACCACCAGTGTTCAAAGGGTTATTATAACAAATCTTGAATACTTTGAATGTGAATACTTTATTTTGCAGCATAATAATATAACAGTATACAAGTATTAAAACAAAGTGAACTCGTATTATACTCCAGGGAGACAGCATAGTCAGAAGGACTGTCTTCCTGCCGTCCCCACATAAGTACTAAATTTAATCTTCACCACAGATTTCGCCTACATTTTGATTCACTGAAACATTCATATGTTAACTAGCATCTAGTAAGAAAAAAAAATTATGTAAAATTCATCTCTATTGAGAGCCCTCCCAAAAAGGTCCCAAGTCCACTATGGGACCACCCCGCTATACCATGTAAAGGCAGAGTACCCTGGGGCAGCACCATGGTCCACCATGTTACCCAGTATTGAGGTATCTCAATTTAATCATAATACTGTGTACATTGGATAAATTTAGACTTAAAATATCAGTCAAGGAAATCCTAACAAAAAGAATAGTCAGGTTATTGCTCAATACTCTCAATAAGTCATTTAAATTTGACTGTCAGTGTGGATGGACAGGAAATGATTAGTGTGAAGCGCTTTTTGATAGAAGTTTTTTTCTCATCTTTGTGCACTTATATTTTTTAAACCTTTATGTAACACCATTAGGAGATGACACTTGCAAAGTAATTTCTTGAATAACTAATGATTCACTGTTTTTGCTCATTGGAATGAGCTCAGCAAACTTGATGTAGTAAGTGTTTTTTTGTAATATTTTATAGAATTGACTGTCAAAAAGTATTGTCACATGCCACAAATAGACCATGCCGCTGTATCATGTTTATTTTTGTTTAACCCCTTGAGACTTTAATTATCCTGACATTCAAACGTCACTAGGAATTCAGTTTCTTCAACGTTTTTCAAAATACGTCAAATGTCGGAAAGTACAAATAACACAATATTTTTCACATTAGTGATTAACTGGTTGAGGGCTAGATTATTTTTGGTGGTCCTAATTTGTTATTCAAAACTTGTTTTATTACAAATTATTGGAGAGTGCCCAGAGGCACTCTCCAATGATTTGTATAAAACAAATTTATATAAACAAACTATTATTTGTGTTTGACTGAATATGAAATATAAGCAAGGAGAGTGTTGATCTTTGCTCCGGTATACTCATTTTTAAAAGCCCCGATAGTGTCTTCTAACACTCAACCAGTTAAAAAGTCTTGACAGCACGATTATATTAGTATTTTAAGCTGCGATAACATTTGGCTGAATGGTTATCACTGAGCACTATTCCGGAGAAAATAGGAATTTGAGGTTAAAACTTTAAAAAATCGAAAAATAATAACAAAACAAATGACCACAAAGTATCAACGTGCTGTTTGATTTTGTACGTAATAACAGGTACAAACGCATCAAAGGGTTAATTATGTTTAGTATGAATGAACATTACATTAAAAAAGAGTCCAATAGAGCAGGATTAGGTAGTAAGATAGAAAACAAAGTGGATGGAGTACCATAGACTGGAATCAATGACCCGAGGTTGTGTTATTCCTACAGTTAAAACTAGAAGTCCTGTCACGAATAGTGCGCTTATCTAGGCTTAATTGCGCGTTGGAATTGCGCGCAATTGCCATATCGAATGGCATCCAAAGCACGGCAGGCTCTCTTGGTTACTCATAGCAAACACATGCAATGTTTCTGCCAATGGACCTCCGGGTTACCCGGAGGTCCATTGGCTGAAACATTGCTTGTGCACAGGCCATATGTACAGGATTTGATAACATTACTTGGGCCATAACGCGTACATTAACGCGCATATCAATGTGCTATTTGTGCGCATTTCATGACAGGACTTCTAGTTTTAACTGTATATTTCATAAATGCTGAAGATGCACATGAAATCAAGAAACACTCCAGCAAGGGTTGTTGCATTCTGTCCCCCATACTTTACCCAACTTGTGTTCTGTATTTATACCACAATTAAAGTTAGAAGTGAATGAAGCTAAAATTTTTAACCCTTTACCTAACATGAAAAGCAGATGACACTTGCAAAAGAAATTCTTGAATAACTAATATTTTTATACTGTACCAATGACCCAGACATAGCTGGTGCTAACTCTTAAAAATATAGGGCCAAACACAAATTTTGCCCCCCAATCCCCAAAATTTGCATCTAAAACCAAAGAAAACATGTCCTGAATGGCCCTCCATACTTCACCTCTACTGCGCATGCACAGTGTCAAGGACGTCCCGAAATTTTGGGGATTGGGGGGCAAAATTTGTGTTTGGCCCTATATTTTTAAGAGTTAGCACCAGCTATGTCTGGGTCATTGGTAAGTTTAAAAAATATATAAATTACTATAAATTTTTTAACTTTTTTTTTTTTTGTCTCAAAAACATAGGTTATGACCCCTCATTGGAATGAGCTAGACGAGCTCGTTCCAATGAGGGGTCATAACCTATGTTTTTGAGACACAAAAAGAAAAAATATTGAATATTAATTGGCAATTTTTGAGAATAGCGCTGGCCGGTTTTGGCTGTTACGTTAGGTAAAGGGTTAAAGAAAAATCTTTTGGGCTGTCGTATAACCTTCTTGTTTGACGCTGTTTTGTGTTTAAGCCTTTCATTCATGCCATAATAACATCATTATGATGTGTAATGTCCATTCAGATTTGTTCTTACATGACGTTCTTTCCTGTAATTCAGATTCTATGTGTAGTGTATATAGAACATATCACAATGTCTGTATTTTATCACATAATGTTGAATATGCATGGCAGTGATGGTTTTATACTCTTGTAAAATGTATATGTTTAAAGACTTGTCTTAGCATGCATTGTATTTGTATAGTTGAATAAACTCAACTTGTTAGGCAGAATTGGCTGATTTGTTTGGTAAAGCATTTCAGTACAAAGTGGAAATTCCCAAAATCATTTTTATAAATGCTGTCATATTTATATAAATATTTGTTGTTTTCCATTTACAGCCAATGCAAAGGGAGGTAAGAATGACAAAAGTAGTGGCTCTGGTTCTCCAGAAGAGAAATACGCTGATGTATTATATAATAATTGTGATCCAGAAGATGGAGAGTTTGTAAATACATTAGTTGAGAGATCAGAGGTTTGTATTGATTTTTTTTTTATTAGGCCTAAACAAATTAAAAATCTGTTTCTCAGGCCCTCCTGCATGGTCCTTTTGGCTGCCGCTTGCTCTCTTTTTATAACCAATGTAAACTTAAAAAAATATAAATTAAATGGTTTATGTCTGATTTTTTACCCAAGTTAAAAAAATTGATAAATTTGTCCCTTGAGTGCAAGAAGGCTTTGCAATGCTTTAACATTGCAAAGCCTTCTTGCTCTCAAGGGACGAAATACACCACCATACACATGCTATTCTGTAGATTATTAAGCCTAAAACATAAACCAAGAACATGAACTTTTGATGGCAAAGAAATAATCACAGAAATAAAAAATAAAATAAAAAACCACTCGCCCACATGAAATTTTTCAAATAATGGCCTGAGAAACAGAAGATCTACTTTGTATGGCCTTAGATATGATTTTTTTCTCCAGAATTGCTCATTATCAAGCTCGATTGATATGACTTCAAATTCTTCTGATATGACACTGATCTATAGAGATTATTACCATTATGTGGATGTACAAAATATATATCCGAGTCAAGCTCTGAGTTCTAAGGGCAGATCACGACGAGTCAAAGACGAGTTGTGATCTACCCTTAGAACCCGGAGCGAGACTCGGATACATATTTTGTGCATCCACATAATGATAATGATCATTTTATCTTACAATATATTGGGGATAAGTCAAGAATGTAGACAAATATATAACGAACTATTTATTCGTACAGATGAACAAAAAGAAAAAAAATGGAAGTCATGCGAAAGGAACATGCTTGTATCCAACCCCCTGATACAAACATCTGTATCAGGGGGTCAGATACATGACAGTTGCGGAGATAATACAGACAAAATACATGTTGATTGTGAGATCTATGCCAGTATAAACCAAGCCAAGGTTGTGTCTCCTGATGCACCATTACTAGGTGCAACAAAATTGTTTACATCAAAATTGTTAACCATTGCTCATTGAACACAATCGGGAAAATTGGTGTTACCAGATATAATGGAGGAGTTTGAGATGAGTTGTTGTATGGCGAGGAATTAATGATGGCAGTTAAGTAAGGATTAGGCAGATGAAGAGAATAATGAAAGTTGTACAGAAATTTCATCGCAAACTAAGATTCAGAGTCATAAGTGGAGATTCATCGATTTGGGAGAAGAGATAATTCAGCTATTTGTGTAGCTTCCCCAATACTATGAAGCCCACTTAATTGGATATATTTTAACTGAATAACACTGTCAATTGAATATAATATCCCAACACAAAACCATTTACCATACCTCCAGTACAAATTTGACCTGTTAATTGGATATAGATTATAGAGTAAACTCCTGTGAATTGAATAAAAACTCTTGTAACCTGTCAAATAAATTACCCTGACTATCCCCAGATTTCCTTTGTTTATAGACCTTTTTGGCCTCAGTACATCCAACAGGCATTTAATCTATTATATCTTGTTTGACTGAGCTCATGGAGAGCTCTGTCAAACAAGATATAATAGAATAAACGCTAAGTTTATCTCTAGAAAACAGGAAAGTGACCCAATCCCTGTTAGTTGAATTCTCCTGTTAATTGAATATTTTCATTGGCCAAGTGGCTATTCAATTAACAGGGTTCCACTATAGCTTCCACATTTGAAATTTTACATGCCAGTAAGAATGATTCACAAGTGTGTTCAAATCAAGGTCGTGGGTCATAATTATTATGTAGGGATATGATCAGGCCCCATATTTTAACTCTCTTCACTCTGATGTCAAAATATCTAAATTTCAAGTAGCCATTTTTTCCCATAATGCACTGGGAATTTGACCAATTCAATCTTGTTTGACAGAGCTGAATGAGCTCTGTCAAACAAGATTGAATTGGTTAAATTTCTAGTTGCATGATGGGAAAAATTTGCAACCATAACTTTAGATTTTTCGACATCAGTGTGCAGGAGGTTAACACTGTTGATAATGGAAAAAACATTAAAAGTCTTCTTCACCCAAACCACTGGTCAGAATGCCATCATATTGTAAAAAAAATGAATAAAGAATGCTATGAAAGGTTTTATAATTTTGGGTAACACTGATAACTTAATAAATACCTAACAGGGGCAGAATTACAGAGAGAACCGTTTGGGAGCAGTAGTCCCCTTAGTGTTTCAGCTAGCCATATATTTTTCTTGCAGGATTTCACAAACCTTTTCCAGACAATAGTCTTAAATGTTTTGTGCCATGAATGCTATCGATGTTCTCGCGTATAAAATAACGTTCACCCAGTTGGCACTTGACTATAGGCCCTATGGTAAGATATGGACTGGAGACTTTACAATAGATTAACCCTTTCCCCAACGAATCGTCCGCATCCGTCCGCGTAATATGCAAATTCAGCAGTAGAAAAAATATTATTTTTAAAAAAATTTCAACAAAACCATATCATGTGACCCCTCATTGGAACGAGCTCGTCGAGCTCGTTCCAATGAGGGATCACATGATATAGTTTTGTTGAAATTTTTTGAAAAATTTGAAAAAATGATATTTAAAATAATAAATTTTGATATCGTCTGCGTTGGGTAAAGGGTTAAAACATTTGATATTTTGTTTTTATATTAATCAGTGATAAATAAAGCCTTCCATTAATTTCATTGATCAATTTCAAAACTAGACAGGTCATTCCAACGAGAGGTTACATGATATGGTTTTGTTGAAATTTTTTGAAAAATAATCTTTTTTCAACTGCTGAATTTGCATATTACGCAGACAGATATGGCCGATTCATTGGGTAAAGGGTTAAAGTGAACAAAACGGACGAGTCATATGATAAAAGAAAATATGACGAGAGTGTCTGTATATCCAATATATTTTCAGGTTGATTTGCCTGCAGTAAAGAAGGCCTACAAAGAGAAATATGGAGTAGATTTAAATACTGATATCAAAGAAAAATGTGATGGTCATCCAACAAAGAAATGTCTATTAGAACTGGCACAGAAATCTCCAAGCAAAGAAGTAAGTACTGTGATACCCACTTAATTGGATATCTCTTAATTGAATATCCGTATTTAGGGAATACAACTTTCAAAAACAAAACCTCTTACCATACCTTCAGTACATTTTGCCGTGTTAATTATACACCCACAAAACGAAGTTTAGGGGGGATATTTAGGAGTCAACTTGTCCGGTCATTGCCGTCATCTGTCCGTTGCACATGTAAATTTGTGGATCGAACTACTTCCACAGGTTTTAGCCTCATTTTCATGAAACTTCACAAAAATTATTAACATGATGAGGGGAAGTGCGTGACATAATTTTTTTCCAACTCAGTTTCAAGATGGCCAACTGGTGGCCATATTGGATTTTTTTTTACTAAACTTGTGGAGCGAACTACTTCCACAGTTTTAGCTGTATTTTCATGAAACTTCACAAAAATGATCAACATGTTGAATTATTTCCTGCTCGGTTTCGGATTTTTGGTTTTACTTTGAAAAATTTAATGCCTCTTTTCAGTCACCCACACTAGGTGATATGTCACGGTGGGGGTATACCGGGCAACAGACCATCTATAGTTACATATAGGTTATAGAATAAACTCCTATTAACTGCATAAAAAAATCTTTAACTGGCCATGGTAGAGTTCTGAATTAAGTTTAAATTTGTTCACAAGTCTTTGCCTTGTTACAATTTATGGGAGAGTGCCTACAGGCACATGTAACCAGGCAAATCCATACAGGCTAAATAATTTCACTTCTAAGATAACATGTACATCCTCAGCAAATAAAGCTGTTAAGTTGTGGCAACTGCACACCAGAATAAAGCCCAAATATGGTATAAAAAAAATTGTTTGTGTAGTACATTCAAGCCTGAAAATAATTTTCATTGTGCTTCCAGACAAAATGTGAGACACCAAATGAATCATTTAAGAATGATATCTGACATATTACAAAATGGAGTTTGAGTATTCGAAATAATGTGGTTTGGGTGTACATGTCATCTTAAAACTGCTCCGAATTCATCCAATCATACCTTGTTTGGCAGCCAAACAAGGTAGGGTTGGTTTCATTCTGAATTGGAAACTGAATTACCCTTCAGACATAATTTAGACACATGTATGGCTCTGTCAAATCGTATTTATTCACATGCTGTTAATACTCATTAGCTGTACAGTCACTTTCTTCACACTTCCCAACTTGCCAGGACCAGAAATCACAATAATCATTAATTTTAGGCTTGCTTGTTATGTACATGATTTCCAGCATGCATCATGTTCTGATCACTGAACTTCATTGATAATTTTGGCATCGGACATTTTGACTGATGATTATAAACCTCAGTCAGACATTGGCCTTTTTGTACCTGACATTGTACTTGTCTGACCACTTATTTTCTGTGGTATGAGTACAGTGTATCATTGGTTTAATCCTGACCTGCACCAGCTGTATTAATTAATGCATCATTAATTCTTTGGGCAAGTCATTTGATTCTGATTACCCAGTTGGGAACACACTACATGTAGCACTACATAATGTGATGTTCAGCACATACAATCATCCACTTACTTCCATCCAATGCTATCCCTGCTTGTACCAGGACAGTAAGTTGGAAAGACCTACAATTACCATTTCTCAATTATTCTCTCTGGGTACTTCAGCTTCCTCTACCCGTAAAACTGTCTGATATGATATAACCCTCAGGCCTTAAAATTCCTCTCAATTTATAAGAATCACTTTTGATTTTCATGAACCTTTGCTGCGAGAAGCAGTTTGAAGTTAATTTAGATTTTGAGAATACTGGTGTTCCCTCATGATTGTGGATTCAACCAATTTGGCCCCACAAAGTATATCTTCTGTTTCTCAGGCCATTTTTTGTCAAATTGCATGTGGGTAATTGAGCAGTTTTTCATTTATGTTTTATTTTTGTCATTATTTCTTTGCCATCAAAAGTTCATATTCTTGGTTTGTTTTATGTTTTAGGCCTCATAATTTACAGAATAGCATGGGTGGTGGTGTATTTCGTCCCTTGAAAACAAGAAGGCTTCGCAATACTAATGCATTGCTAAAGCCTTGTGTCACTGAAGGGACAAATTCATCAATTTTATTAACTTAAAATATCAGACATAAATCATTTAATTTATATTTTTTTAAGTTTGCATTGATTATAAAAAGAGAGCATGTGGCAGTCAAAATGACCATGCAGGAGGGTCGGAGGAACAGATTTTGTACTTTTTAGGCCTTAATAATCTCTAGTAAAAACAAAGTTCCTATTTACTTATTTACTAGAGTTTAACCCTTTACCCATCAGATCGCCCAAATCCGCCCACGTAATATAATATGCAAATTCTGCAGCTGAAAAATTGTTATTTTTCGAAACATTTCAACAAAACCATATCATGTGGCCCCTCTTTGGAATGAGCTCATCAAATTTTGAAATCGTCTGCATTGGATAAGGGTTAACCCAGAAGGGCCCATATTAAGTTCCAGTTTCTGTGAGAGTTTTTTGACAGGCATTCACATGCAGTACGCATGTTCCAACATGCTTGCTTTTAGTGATTTTGCTCATGCTGGTTACAGTGCATTGGCAGTGGCTTCTAATGAATTCTTGGCTGCCAATAAAGGCAGCCAAGACTTCACTATTTATTTATTATTTATTGGTGTTTAATGGCTAATCATGACCGTGACAGTTTTGGGGTTGGAGGAAGCCAGAGTACCCGGAGAGAACCACCGAGCAACGCTGAGCAGCTGCCAGCTCCCCAACATCGTAACTCCGCACTGCAGCACAGGCAGGGTAAGATTGGTAGAAGACAAGCGCACCATCGACGTGCAGTACACCTTAGTAAATGGCGTCATCGTGCCCCCATGTGGACAATCGGGGGTTGAATGCCTTGCCCAAGGACACAAAGCGGGAGTCCAAATTGATCGCTCAGATGGTCACCCATCCGAGGACTAACCAGGCTCGACGTTGCTTAACTTGGGTGATCTCATGAGAACCGGTTACCGTAATGCCCCCCCCCCCCCCCCCCCCCCCACCCCCAAGACTTCACTAAACACCACTGCTAAGGCACAGTGTTATCTTATTATGAAGGAGTAAAAGATAAGTGGAATTCTTGAAGCCTATAAAGAGACAGCATTTTCAGAATTTTGGGTGAGAATCAAATGAACATTTTGCAAGAATCAAAGTTGATTCTCATTGTTTTCATTGTGAGAATCAACTCTGATTCACACTTGAATGTTCAGGCCTGGACCACTGTTAAAAGTATCATTAAATAATCATAATAAAAATTATTTGCCTGAAATTCACACATGGTGCTCTATGGCGGTACAAAATTGCAAAATGCCTTATGGAACTAGGGCTGAAACGGTTAGCTCATTTTCACAACCGACTAACCGACAGCTATAACCGGTTAATATCCAGTTATCCGTAGCCATTATTTCATCGAATCTGGGATCGAAACTATAGGAATTGGAAAGCAGTATTCTCAGAACTATTCCATAGTGTGTGTACAAACGAACATTGTCGAGTACTCGACAACGTTCATTTGTATACATACTACGGAACAGTTTCTACGGTTACTCAGTACTCACAGAAATTGCCGATCATCAACTAAGTCTTGAAGCCAAAGTCGATTATTTCTCAATATATACAGCACTGCTTCGAGGTGTAACCTATCCCAAAGGAGATGCGGTAGATTTATTGTTTTTACCATGGAATGACGATCACTATCGATATTTTGGATAACTGCTTGATGTTTTTTCAATCGATTAGGTAGGTAACTGGTTTCAAACCGGTTATCCGGTTAACCATTTCAGTACTTTCTGGAATGAAAAAAGATCAGAGTTTGTTGCTGTGATTATAAATCTCTTGTGAGTCAGATAGGGTGGGGTTAAACCTCAAATAAACACACAAACAATCTGTACATGTCCTACAAAATAAAGTTAAAAATCTTTTTCTCAGGCCCTCCCGCATGGTCCTTTTGGCTGTTGCATGCTCTCTTTTTATAACCAATGCAAACTTGAATGGTTTATGTCAGATTAAGTTAATAAATTGATAAATTTGTCCCTTGAGTGTAACAAGGCTTTGCAATCCTTGTGCACTCAAGGACGAAATACACCACCACCCATGCTATTCTATAGATTATAAAACAAACCAAGAACATGAACTTTTGATGGCAAAGAATTAATTACAAAAATAAAAAATTAAATAAAAAAACGCTCGCCTGTATGCAATTTCATAAAAAAATAGCCTGAGAATCGGAAGATCTACTTTGTGTGGCTTTAATTTTATTCAGTATTATACGTAAAAAAAAACTTGTTACTTGACATTTCAGAAAGGACAGAAGAAGGACTCGAAAAAGGGTGAGGAACAAGAAAAGAAGGATAGAGAGGAAAAAGAAAGAAAAGAACGAGAAAGAAAGGAGAAGGAAGAGAAAGACAGAAAGGATAAAGAAGAGAAAGCTAAAAAAGAAAAAGAAGAAAAGGAGAAGAAGGACAAAGACAAGAAGGATGGTGCTACGGTAAAGCCAGCTGCAAACTTTAATGCCGAGGATGACTGTGAGAAATTGTACAAGGCAATGAAAGGTTTGGGTACAGATGAAGATACGATAATTGATATCCTATCACATAGAAGTAATGATCAGAGACAGGAGTTGAAGAAAAAATATCAAGAAAAATATAAAAAGGTAGGAGAAAAGTTGTTAATCTATAATTCTCTCTCTTATTTAGTCCACTTATGAAACAGATGTGTCTTGTAAAAATATTATACACTCAGCTATAGCTTATCAAGGAAATGTGGCCCTGTTCTTTACATATTGAGAAAATTACACTGAACAAGCTGTTAACCCTTTATCCAACGAATCGCCTGCATCCGCCTGCGTAATATGCAAATTCAGCAGCTGAAAAAATATTATTTTTCGAAAAATTTCAATAAAACCATATCATGTGACCCCTCTTGGTTAACAAGCTGTTAACCCTTTACCCAACGAATTGCCCGCATCCGCCCACGTAATATGCAAATTCAGCAACTGAAAAAATATTATTTTTATGAAAAATTTCAACAAAACCATATCATGTGACCCCTCTTTGGAACGAGCTCGTTGAGCTCGTTCCAAAGAGGGGTCACGTGATATGGTTTTGTTGAAATTTTTTGAAAACATTTAAAAAATGATATTTAAAATAATAAATTTTGAAATTGTCTGCATTGGGTAAAGGGTTAATTGAAAGTAGAATTTTAAGACTAATCTGTAATGGTGTAGCTGTGTTATCTGATGAAGGTCTAGAGCCAAAGGCTTGGCGAAGAGTTGTTACAATCAGGCTGGAAAATAAGGCATCTGACATTTAGAGAATGAGGTCCCCAGAGGGTGAATTTGATCCTGCTATCCCCATACAGTGGGTCAGTTTATCCTCTGGGTAACTTGTTCTGTTTAGTTTTGAGACCCTGATTCAGATTAAGGTTCAGAGGGTAAATTTAGTGATGCTACCCTGCTGTGCAGGGTAGCATCACTAATTCACTCTCTGGGGACCTCATTTTGCAGATGTCAGTCTGCTTATTTTCTGCCTTGGTTACGATGTTATATAAAGTTTTATGTTCCCTTATAGTCGGGCCATTTTTGCTGATATTGTGGAAAATAGAATATGCTTACATTTTTGGGTTTCACTAAAAAAACGTTCCACAATCTATTCCAATGAGGGGTCATAAGATGAGTTTTATTGCTTTTTGAGAATAGTACTGGCTGTTTTGGGTAAAGAGTTATTATTATGTTGGTTAACTGGTAGAGTGCTGGAAGCCCATATTTGGGCTTTATTCCCAAGGGCAGGTGCCACAACCTGATGGTTTCATATTCTGTGGATGTGCTTCATATTATTTTTGAATTGAAATTATTTAGTCTGTGGGGATTTGCCTTGTTTCATTTTATGGGAGAGTGCCACTATGCACTCTCCCATAAATTGTAACAAGACAACAAGACAACAAGCCATGGACTAACTTGGATGACCAAAAATAATTTAGCACTCTACCAGTTAAAGAGTTGGTATAGATGAGATTTACATTAAGACTGTACAGTACACAGGGTAAGTTACTTGGTTCATAATGAAAATATTTTTTATACCATAATTACCTATTCTACAATATATGAAAAGCCTATGACATAAATTTTTAGCTTTGCACACCAACCATGGTGAGCAATGGGATTTCAGTAGTTAAAAATAGTTTACACCTACAGTGGAACTATATCCAAGTTGACCTTTGGTGACGTCGACCTGAATGCAACTTGTCCAAATTTATCACACATCGCCTCACAAAGAGTGAAATTATAGTGGCAATTATTTATTATGTTTTTAAATGAGTTTACCCCATAAGACACCAAAACTTAACAAACATGTATTGTCTCATGTTAATAAAGCATCCATAAATTGAAATGGTATGTTAGTATGCTATTAAAATGAAAAAGGCCCTGTTTCATTTTCCATTTCGTTTCGGCGATAACATTGACAGCGGAAGTACTGCCCACCGATGTTCATGTAAACAAAAACAGATTCGCACGTATGGTGCTCAGTAAAATCGAGAAAAAATAACAACCACTCTTAATAATCTGATGATCATGGTATAAATAAAATATACCCAAAGTAGCTTGGTGTACCAAATGTTCACCACTCGTGGTGAAGTGGTGTTAACACCACTTCACCACCTGTGCTGAACATTTGGTACACGAAGCTACTATGGGTATATTCTACATATAACCAAAAAAGTATGATTAACCCTGTGCACTGCACAGGGTTAGTCATACTTTATGGTTACAGAAAATTGGTAACTGTCTTTTGACACACTACATGAAAATGTACCTTCACTAAACTGTGCATTGCTTAATAGAGATGACCTTATTCATAAGTTCAACTCTGCTTGACAGACTATAAGAGAGCCTCATTGGCACAAGGCCAGTTATCATCTTGTCATGCCTGGTACTCACCAGGCATCACTAATTGTTGGTAATCACATCATGGCAAATGAATATCGGGCAGCCATTAACCTGTTAACACTTTGTTTAGTGTTTTTGCATTACTGGTGGAATTAACTTTTGTAGGGCAGACTTTTTAGCAGACATTGTAGTGTCCAGCACATGTCATTAAACTCCAGTGACTTCAATCATTTACCATATTATCTGGAAGGAAGTGGACATTTTGAAAATACCTTCCTCTACCCCTCCCACCTCAAACTATCTGTCAAGCTGTGTTGCCCTTCTGTTTGCTATCATTATTTGTTGATATCAGATTTTATTTTGGTCCACTGCACTATGTCCCAATAATACTAAAATCATTGCCCTCTGATTGGTTGAGAGCTCGCTTAGTTTTTCTATGTTTAGTGCTCCAGTGGCATATATATATTACTGTCTGATGTCACCATGAAAATATTTGAAAAGAGGATAACAATGGGGGAGAGTTAAAGTGAACACTGCCTGTAAAATCATATTTTTCGAGGCCAGTGATCTTTCTATGAATATATACCCACACCCCACATATAGGTTCATGATTTGAACTAAGATGGAGTAATGTTGACTTTTGTCTAAGTTATTGATTTTTTGTTGGCATCATAGGGTACACAAGAGGTTTATGTACTAAATTTGTTATCATTATTACAGTTGCCTTGTTCATTCAAGTTGCCTTGTTAATTTCATGATGTGGGTTTTGGGTTATGGGTAGGATCTTTTTGGAACATATATGTTATTGTGATGAATTGACGGTAACATGGTCTGAGGTTTGCAGCTTGGAGTGTATGTTCAACCAAGATGTGAATGAAGCGTCTTGGTTAAACATAAGCATATAGCCGCAAACCTCATACCATGTTACCATCAATTCACCACAATAACTTATAATGTTTAGTGTTAATAATATTTAATATTTTTAGGCTACACTGAACAGCTTTATGACACAGCTGGTCCAGATTTTACATTAATAGTTAAATGGTAGAGTGCAAAATTATTTTTGGTCCTTAAAATTTCTTTGTGCATCTTTGCCTTCTTACAATTTATAGGAGAGTGTCAGTAGGCCCTCTCCTATAAATTGTAACAAGGCAAAGCCTAACAGATAAAATAATTTCACTTCAAAAATAATATGAAACACATCCACAGAATATGAAGCCTTCAAGCTGTGGTACCTGCACTTTAGAATAAAGCCCAAATATGGGCTTCCAGGACTCTACCAGTTAATAAAACAGTTTATTAGACATCCATTAAACTTTAAACCCTTGTATTTGACATAATCGCCGCTATGACAAAAATGTTTCTGTATTCAAATGGTGATGTACAAGTCGGAACTTTTTTCCTAGCACCTTTTATACTAGTTCCTTTCCGGTCAAGTTATTAGTTACGCTTCGAAAAGTTTCCAAATTTTGTTAAACAATTATCGATCGTCTGTCGCATAGTGTGAAAATGAAAACGTTAAAAGCAAAATAATGTCGGTTCACAACAAAATGAGATAATATTAAAAGACATTCATTTCCAACCACAACATTAACCCATTGGAGTGGATTGTGGAAAGGAATTTTTATTGAATTCCAAAAATCAAAACATATTGTATTTTCAATTAACAGCTTGTTTCAAATCAAATCTTGAAATGAACTGGACAGAAGATTTCTCCTCAAATCAAACAGTGAATCAAACTACAACCCAATGGTTGTGTCTGTGGTAGTAGGGTTTTGGAATTATTTCCCTATATACCATATTTGTAAGAAAGGCTATGGGTAATAAGCTGTTGTGTACTGTCACACATTAGTGTGAAGCCAACTAGGTATATAGTGTCACACATCCATGTGAAGACAACTGGCATTGCATGTGAAGGTCTGGATCCTGTGTGGTAGTATGATAAATATGCAAGAAAAGCAAATAATTCTTCTAGAGGCTCATTGGTTAGTCACCAGGATGAAAGATAGACCATAACATTTCCAACTGAAATTTAACATGCAAAGCCTCATCACATACCATATCACACTGTTAATTTTATCCTCTCAACTCTTCTCCCAGATAAAGTAAGCATGCCCCACCTTTAACTGGTAGCGTACTGAATTATTTTTGGTGAAAATTTGTTTTCCTTTATTTTTATTACACGCCTGTTCTATAAAATCCCCATCTACAGCAACACTACACCATGTGGAAAATAAAAATCTGTTCTGCACATATGTGCAGAACGGAAATCGTTGACAGACTATTTTTAAATAGAAGCAAAATTTCACTGGAATATTCTACAAATCATGCAATGCAATTTCAATTTGAATCGCAAGCGATAGCGTCCCTTGAGTTCCAATGTGTTCTATGTGCCAGTAGGCACATAGAACACAATGCAACTCAGGGGTTAAAATATAACACAGGTTTCCCTCACAAATTTGGTTGGCAATAAAAAGTGTTGTCGGTTTTAATAGCTGCCAAATGAATTGCCGAGTGTCCTTCTAATAATTGTTTTATAGATGTGAAGGCATGTAATGAACACAGAACGACACACGCCTACGACACATGCCTACAGCCTCTCGTTCTATCCTTCCATGCTGGCACTCGTACCATATCGATTAACCCATTCACACGCGTGTGTCGTTCTGTTTATGTCCTGTTACAGTTTATGGGAGAGTGCCTACAGGTACTCTCCCATAGACTGTAACAAGGCAAATCCTTTGAGACTAAATTATTTCAATTCAAGATAATATGAAGGACATCCTCCGAATGTGAAACCTTTAAGTAATGGTATCTGCATTCCAGAATAAAGCTCGAATGGGGGCTTCCAGAACTCAACCAGTTAAACCAGAAAAAGAAATATGAAGCATGTCTGAAATGTGTAATCTTCTTAACTCAATCTCATATTGTATCTGTATTTCGTGGCTATCAGTGAGATGCTATTACTTTGCTTCGCTTGCATTGTCTGCTTTTGTAATAAATTAATGCCGATAGGAAACCATGAAATGGTTTGCAAACACAACCAATAATGAAATGTCCGAGATAAAAGGGATGTGATGGATACAGTGTCACATGAGGCTCAGTAACAACGGTATCAGGCTTGGTTAAAGCCTTGTCTAATATTGTTCTCATTTTGCCTCATGTGACACCATATCTACTAACTAAATATCTAGTAATTTATATTATCATGCATCCATTAAACTGTAAACCCTTGTATAGTACGTGGAGAGTGGATTGTAACTAAATCACCCGTGGAGTGGATTTATCACCAAAGCTATAACTTTCAAATTTTGTACATATCGACAAAAACACAAGCAATGTTTCAGCCAATGGACCTCCGGATTTAACCCGGAGGTCCATTGGCTGAAACTTTGCTTGTGCTGGTTATGCTTTGCCACAAATTTGCAATTATTGCTTGGATGGAATCTCCACTCTGTGGGTGATTTAGTGATAATACACTCTCCACGTACTGTATATAACAGAATCTCCACTATGACATAAATGTTTCTGTATTTAACTGATGACATACAAGCCGGCACTGTTTTTTCCCACATCATTTTCGATTAGTTCCTTTCCCACCGAGTCATTAGTTATGCTTCAAAAAGTTTCCAAATTTTGTAATACCATTATCATTCGTCTCTGTTTCTCCCAACTGTTTTGTCTCATGTCAGTAATAGCCAACAAATGGTTAGGTGTGAATGGACACCAGCCGAAGAGAAACAGCGATACACATTTCAACAAACATGCCCAATAGAAAAGTTAACAAATGTAATTTAGACTGGTTCCCTAAAGGTTCTTTTGAATTTTTATCGATCCATTTGATCAGTAAAGCTTCAAACAAAAATAACAGACTCTTCACCTTTGGGTTTAAACATGGGAATTAAAATATTTGTTTATTTAAATGGATTTTAATGCATGGGGTTGTGTAATAAACATAGAACGTGATGTGTGTTTGAATCGGTGGGTGTTTTACATAACTTGTTGCAATGGCATAGACACATTTTGCTCATGCATGTGGCTCTTGTGAAATATGACTACGCCATTCCAACTCATTATGTAAAACACCCACCGATTCAAACACACATTGCATTCTGTCTATTTATGGATATTGATAATTCTGAGTGAAGAATTGTTTGATAAATAAAGGTTTAACACTTATTATATTTCTGTAGGATTTGGTGAAGGAACTTAAATCTGAGTTATCTGGTGACCTAGAAGAAGTTGTTGTTGGCCTGATGATGGATCCTAAAGAATATGAAGCCTCTTGTTTGTGGGATTCTGTTAAAGGCCTTGGAACTGATGAGGCTTCTTTGATTGGCATTCTTACCACTAAATCAGGAAAGGTAAGTATTAGTTACTCACAGTTATGTCTCACTTCAATGGAGAAGTTCTGTCTTTAATCAGGGTTCAGCTGAGTGGGCGACTAGGGCGAAGAAGTCGCCTTGTCATTCCTCAAGTCACCTTGGCTTACATTGGGGGCGAAATTCAAGTCACCCTCCAAAACTTCCTTGGGAGACTTGGCAGTTTACTGTATTTTCTTATGTTTTATTTCCCCTCAAAAAACAACACTTCTGCATTCACAAAAAAGTAAACACGGCTGCTGTTCAAATCCATCATAAGGCTCTGAAAATAGCCTAAACTAGCCCAATTTCAAAGACTTTAATTGTTAACCCTTTACCCAATGTATAGAGGATATCAAAATTTATCATTTTAAAGATTATTTTTTCATTTCTTTTCAAAAAATTTAAACAAAACCATACCATGTCACTCCTCTTTGGAACGAGCTCGTTCCAAAGAGGGGGAGCACATTGTATAATTCTCTTGAAATGTATTTCAAAATAATATTTCATTCAACTATATGATCGGTAAATTATGTGGGTGGATATGCTCTATTTGTTAGGTAATGGTTTAAATGACTTAGAGATCACATTCAAAGCTAGGAATCTGGAGAATGGGGGTGTTGTTCACGACCCCATAGAAACATATGTTGTCTGTCGGAAAGTATTTATTGTCCATTGGAGAAATCATTTGCCTCCCAAATGCCAACATTTTCTCTGTGGACAGGTAATTGGTCAGTCTGTCCCTCAGAATTCCCCTGTGTGATGTGAGCTGGACGGGAATGTACTTCACTAATGAAAGGTTTCTGAATGACTAAAAAATTAATAAATGCCATGGCATCCACTTCATGAAAATGAACTAAGTACATGATACCCTCTCCCCACTAACCTTTGAATTTATTGGAGGGGAACATCCCCCTTATCCTACAGTGATCTGTGCCTAGGGCTGCACGGTATATCGATAAAACGATATATACCGGTATTCAAACCAATATCGATTGAGTACTGGTGTAATTTCAAAAATATCGGTTTATCATCATTATTTATGTACCGACAATTTAATTTTCAATATGTCTTGAGTTTTTTAACTGTAGCCCTGAATGAATAATATAATCCCTTTATCCAAGGAATCGTCTGCTTGTGCCCTCGTAATATACAAATTCAGCAGTTGAAAAAATAAATTTAAAAAATTTCAACAAAACTATATCATGTGACCCCTCATTGGAACGAGCAGCTCGTTCCAATGAGGGGTCACATGATATAGTTTTGTTGAAATCTTTGGGGAAAATCTGATAAACTAATTTTGAAAATAATAAATTTTGATATCGTCTGCGTCGGGTAAAGGTTTTTCGAATCGCATCATCAAGGCATGCTAATTCGTTCCGACTGTAATGCCTCGAGTCTCGATTGTGGTACTTGTGTTCATATATCTGAACAGTTTTCGATATACCGGTATACCATGGTATTTTTTTGAATACCGATACCGGTATTCAGTTTTGAATATCGTGCAGCCCTATCTGTGCCTATGCCAATCAATTTAAACACAACATGTAAACTTGACATGTTCACCACAAACCCATCCTTACAAGATAAACATTGGAATGGGGTTTTCAAACCTGACCACAGTACATTGGAACCCTGTTAATTGATTCTCATTTTGCCAAAGAAAATTATTCATTTAACTGGTTAAGGGGTAGATTAGTTTTGGTGGTCTGAATTTGTAATAAAACAAATTTATATACCTCGTATTTACTCTATGTATTGGGACACTCTATGATTTGGGACACTCATTTTTTCCAGAAAACTATATTTTTTTTATTCTCCATAGTTTTGGACATTCAGGAGATTTGTTTCCAGTTGGCCTGTTGCTAGTAGCAGACGACACTCATAAAAAAAATTCTTGAGTAACTAAAAATTTTCATTTTTTGCTTCCAAAACATAGCTTATGATCCCTCATTGGAACGAGTGCAATGCGCTCGTTCCATTGAGATATCATAAGCTATGTTTTAGAAGCAAAAAATGAAAATATAAAAAAAAATTTGACGGCGATTTTCATATATAGTGATGGAAAACGAATCACACACAACTTTATTCAGCATCAAATCAAGACCAGGCTGTGTTCTTTCCCCATTTTCTAAGAATTGGGACCCCAGTGAAAATAATTATTTTTAGCTGTGCTGTCCGAATACATAGAGTAAATACGGGTAAGCAAAATATTATTTGCATTTTTCGGAATATGAAACAGGTGCAAGGAAAATGTTGGCATTTGATCTGATGCCCACATTTTTTTTAAAGCCCTGATAGTGGCTTCTAGCACTCAACCAGTTAACAGGAGTATACAATTAACACAGATTTGATTATTTTCATCTATTATAGTGATAAACTAAGCATTTATTATCCCCTGCTGACAAAATTGGTAGGGGGATATTAAAATGATGACATCCATCCATCTGCCCATCCATACATCCATCCATACACACTAACAAATGATAGGTTATGTGCCTAGTCATCAGTACATAGTACTGTTATGTGTCTAGTGTGATTTATGTGACTAGCCATATAAATTTGAACTAAACAAATCAGGGTTTATGTGGCTAAAAAAAATGGTTTTGGATGCTAAAAACCCCGTGGGAACCTCAGGAAATGAAGCAATGCTTCCCTAAAAAATGTTTTTTTTTAAGCTAAAACCCCTATGGGAGCCTTGGGAAGTGAAGCAGTGTCTGTTTACCCTGGTAAACCACCTCTGTTTTAAAGGTAGAATAGGACCCAGTCACCATTGCTAGGGGTGGAAGTCCTCTAAAATTGGAATATGGGTATAAACGGTTAACTGAACAAGCCAGAAAATAAGCAGACTGCCATCTGCAAATGAGGTACCCAGAGGGTGAATTTGGTGATGCCACCCTGCACAGCAGAGTAGCAACACTAAATTTACCCTCTAAAAACTTCAATCTGAATCAGGTTTTCCAACCTAAACAGAGAGAGGTAGCCAGAGGATAAATTGGCCCACCATATGGGATAGCATCAGCAAATTCACCCTCTGGAGACCTCATTCTGAAATGACAGATTGCTTATTTTATGGCTTGTAACTAAACTTGACTTTATATCCATGTTGCTGTAATGATTAGCCATTGTGCAGAAACAGAAACTAACTTAACTTTAATAGACACAACTTCATGCAGGTGGCATCTTGTTTGATCTGACTAAATCTGATCTTGTCCACTCACCAGAATATGACAACTCCAATAAATTAACCATTGCAATATGTTTCTGTTCTTTTGTTGAAATTTGAATATATTTACTTTTTCAGGAAATGAAAGAACTGAAAGACCAATATAAAAAAAGTAAGATACTTTAGTCAAATTTTCTTTTTCTGATTCATAGGCCAATATTTGGTCTGTCTCAAATCCTACAAATAACCAGTACTTCACATCTCTAATAACTATTGTTTGCTAAAAACTGAATTTATATGAAATTTGCAAATAACTGCAAGCTCTTTCAACTCACTAAACCAAGAAAAATGCACAGTTCAACTCGGATGTAATTCAGTAGCTCAGTGAAAGAAAGAGAACGAAAGAGAAAGAAGCCCACCCACACCCACCCACCACCACCCCCATATGGATTTTGTCAGGATTTTATCCTTCTGTCTGATTTTTTTACTTGCACAATTGCCTCTTGAGATAGAGTCAAGAGGATTCATGTTTCAGACATGTTTCTTGCTTCTGTTTCTTGATTTACTGGTTGAGTGCTGGAAGCCCATATTTGGTCTTTATTCTGGAATGCCGGTACCATTACTTAAAAGCTTCATATTCAGTGGATGTGCTGTAAGTACTCTTCTATAGACTGTAACAGGACAAAGAAAGGTGCACAAATTATGACCAAATATAATTTAGTACTCTATCAGTTAATCCTTTACCTAACATGAAAAGCAGGTGGCACTTGCAAAAAAATTCTTGGCTCATTTTTTTGTCTCAAAAACATAGGTTATGACCCTTCATTGGAACGAGCTCAGTGAGCTCGTTCCAATGAGGGGGTCATAACCTATGTTTTTGAGACAAAAAATGAAAAAATAATGAAAATTAATTGGTGATTTTTTATTTAGAATAGTGCTGGCCAGTTTTGGCCATTACGTAGGTTAAAGGTGGAACATGCTTTCTCTATCTGGGAGAAGAGTTGAGATCCTAAAATTAACAGTCAAATTTCTGTTGAAAATTATATGGTCTACCTTTCATCCTGGTGACTAACGGATGAGTCCATAAAAGAAACATCTGCTTTTCCTATATATTTACTGGTTACATTCGCACCTCTGACTTCAGAGTAAGAACACCATCTGAACATTCACAAAGCAATCACAATGGCTAATTTGGACCTTCCAATTAACTGACAGAATGCTTTGTCAGCTCTGGGCATCTCTTGCCCTCTCAACTGGACTCTCCAGACAAGAGGCAAGAGCGTCCACCTGACTCTGGAGTTTGATGCAGAGGCGAACACCACCACACCTTCTTCGGGGAGAGGTAGCACCTTTTGTGAGAGGACCCCCTCTCACACTGGTCGTCACCCGAAGAAGCCTGGACCTGGCCCTGAAAAGAGGAACAAGAAGAAGAGCCCATCAACCAGGTGCTGTGATGCCCGGCGGCTGGAGAAATTCCTGAAAAGGAAGAGAAAGCAGAAGAGAAGACAGATGAGGTCATTACCATTTCCCCACCCTTAACTCTGGTGACTCCCATCCTCACTCCAGAAATTCCTGAAAAGGAAGAAGGAAGAGAAAGCAGAAGAGAAGACAGAGGAGGTCATTACCATTTCCCCACCCCCAACTCTGGTGACTCCCATCCACACCCCCAGCTGCCTCTCCTCTGCAGGGCAACTTGGAGGATGGCGATGTCATCAGTGAGGCAGAGGCGGAAATGGAAACTGGCCCTCCAAAGTCTCCTAATCCAATCTCTCCCCTCCCTCTGGATCAGGAGCTGGCACGGGAACTTACTGACATGATGGCAGACCTGAGAAGTATGAGGGAAGACATCAAAAATACCACCAAGGAATCATCTGACAACAACAGCCTTGTGACGGCACTCCTGGAACAACACAGCAGCCACAACACCCCTGAAGCGGCCATTCTCAACCATTCCATCCAAGTTAGTCCTCCAAGAACATCAACAACCAACAACCACTAGTCTCTCCATCACAGCCGCCTCCACCAAAAAAGAAAAACAAGTGGCACAAATGTCGCTAATACAGTCAAAGAGGGTCGAAAGGGTCTTGCCCCACACTGTCCCTGCGTGCCTTCGGCGCGCAAAAACCATTTCATTTGCCGACATATTTATCACACAGCCACCCAGGATTCAGACCTTCACATGCAATGCCAGTTGGCTTCACATGGATGTGGGACAGTATATGCCTAGTTGGCTTTAAATTAATGTGTGACTGAACAAAATAGCTTTAAACACACAGCCTTTAAATAAATATGGCCTGGTATATAGAGTAGATAATTTTTAAAAAACATAACAACAGACATGACCATTGAAATGCAGTTTGATTCAGTGTTCAATTTGATGAGGAATATTGTGTCCGATTCATTTCAAGATTTGATTTGAAACGAGCTACAGTACAGTTGTCATGGGCTGGTCATAATCCACAGTGGCAGGGCAGTGATGTCCACGCATTCGTTTGCCAGGTAATAAAAATCATAATCAGCAAAATTTTAATTAATGAAGCACCAGGTTGTAGCTGGTGCCTCATTAATTGAATTGTTGATGATTATTCCTATAATTAGTGTTTGGCATCTAATATTACTGCGTATGTGGAAATATTGCCCACCCGTGGAAAGTGACCAGTCCACGGTAACCATTCTGTATTAATTAGTCTCCTATCGGCATTGCTGGAGGGGACTATAGGTTTGCACTCTGTCCATCCATCCGTCAGTCTGTCAGTCCATCAGTCTGTCAGTCACACTTTAGTTTTCCGGACTTTTTTTTGGGAAATGCTTCAACTGAATAATTTCATTTTTGGTAACCTACTATAGAACAATGACTTACAGATCAAGTTTGAGTTTCATGCTGATTGCATTATTCTTATGTGAGCTATGGCCCTTGGAAATATGGAAAAGTGCCAAAATATCAGTTTTCCAGACTTTTTTTGGAAACGCTTCAATGGAATTCATGCTGATCACATCCAGGTTACAACATTTGTATAATTATTAATGCTCATTAGTCCGGTAGGGGACATTGTATTGCTTCAGCGATACGTAAGCTCTTGTTGAAAATAGAATATGTTTTGATTTTTGAAATTCAATAAAAAAATCCTTTTCACAATTCACTCCAATGAGAGGGGAGATAATTAAAAAAAAACATTCAATGTTCGATTTGATGAGAAATCTTTTAGTGTCCAATTTGTTTCAAGATTTGATTTGTCATTGAGCAATATATTGTGATTTATCAGGCCCAAATACAGTACATGGGGAGTGGATTGTAAGTAAATCACCCATGGAGTGGGGTTATCACCCAAGCTATAACTTTCAAATTTTGTTCATATCGACAAAAAACAGAGACAATGTTTCAGCCAATGGACCTCCGGGTTTAACCCGGAGGTCCATTGGCTGAAACATTGCTGGTGCTAGTTGTGCTTTGCAACAAATTTGCAATTATTGCTTGGGTGGAATCTCCACTCTGCAGGTGATTTAGTGATAATACACTCTCCACGTACGTAGTTGATTCCTTCTCATTAATGAACAATGATTCTCTCTTATAACTACTAATTAGTAACAACTGGACATGCGAATTCTACTTGAGAACCCTAGGAATTGGAGTGGTGCTTGTTTACTGTGGTAAGCAAGTTGTCCCTTTTACCTAAAAAAAATCCATTAACGTAATTTACAAACTGAGCAACTGAAAAAAGTGTGTTTTCTAACAAAATTCAACAGAACCATATGTGACCCCCTCATTGGAAGGAACCCGATGAGCCCATTCCAATGTGGGGCCCTATGATGTGATTTTGTTGAAAATTTTTGAAAAATTTAAAAAAAATAATTGAAGTAAAAATTTTGATATCACGTGTGTTGGGTAAAAGGTTGAACAGTAAATATAAATCCATTAAGTAAATTAACTGGTTGAGTGCTAAATTATTTTCCAAAGGTGATTTGTAACATGAGTATTTTTGTTCGAAGATACAATGCTACCAGCAAGAGGAGCCTTAGTTTAGCAAGATTTTTGTTCATTAATAATTGTTTTGTTACTATTTATTGCCTATTGGCACTATCCAATAAATTGTACGAAAACAATTTTATATGAACATTATAAGTTATTGTCATGAATTGACGGTAACATGGTCTGAGGCTCGGAGCTTATGTTCAACCGAGATGCTTCGCATCTCGGTTGAAAATACGCTTCGAGACGCAAACCTCAGACCATGTTACTGTCAATTCATCACAATAACGTATATGTTCCAATAGACACTACCCATAGCCGAAAACCTTCATCGTGAAACACGAGAGGCTTCTTTACTAAACTTGTGATCATTAAAAGTTGCCTTGTTCAAGGCAACTTTTAACAATCACATGTTTAGTAAATAAACCTCTCATGTATCCACAACGGCACTGGATAAATAAACCATATAAACTCATTCCATCTTAGTTCAAATCGTAAATCGGTTTATAATTTAAACAACACTTCATCCGGAACACCGTCTGCTGCACATGTGAAACATTCAGAAAAATGAAGCGGCTTGCTAGTCACTGTGTTGATGAAGCAGTTAAGAAAAGGATGACGTCATTTCAAATATTTTGCATTGTGACGTCAGACGGTTACATTGGCCACTTGAGCTGTAAACATAGAATATACTAAGCGAGCTTTCGTCCAATCAGAGGAAGAGGATTTTAGTCTTATTGGAACATATATTTATCTACTGCTGCACAAATGACAAGCTAATGTATACACTGTAAAGCCATTAAAGTGGCTTTGAGCACTTTTCAGTAGAGGCATGATAGTGGCTTCTAGCACTCTACCAGTTAATTTTCAAATTTAAGTAATTCCTGTTATGGACTCACTATTATTATGTTCCAATAAGACTAAACTCTGGCCCACTGATTGGACAAGGGTTCACTAAGTGTATTCTATGTTTACGGCTCCAGTACCATATGTTACCATCTGATGTCACCACTCAAAATGTTTGAAATGAGGTTTCCCATTCGGAAATTATTCTGTCGATGGAGTGAATTGCAAACCGCTTCACTTTTGTAGATTTTTCACATGTGCAGCTGATGGCCTTTCGAATGAAATATTTTTAAATTACAGATTGGTTTATGATTTCAATTAAGATGGAGTGACTTCGACTTTCGTCTGATTTATTGATTATTTTTAAGGTATGCAAGAAGTTTATTAACTATACTTGTGATAGCTAAAAGTTGCCTTGTTCATTACACGATGCTTATTTGGGCTATGGATAGGGTATTATTATGTCTCAAAGTTAGTTTGTCCAATCAAAATGCTGGAATACCTTCTAAAGATTCCACCGTATCGGGTTACTCACCTGATATTAATTAATATCAGGTGAGTAGCCGCCATTACTATTTTGATGCAATTCCCCTCACTTCGAATTTTCAAAATCTGAATTAAAACAAAATAAGAGAATTTAGGTTCCGAAAATATTTTCAAGATACCGTATTTTAAAACGTGATTTAAAACATTAAATATGTAAAAAGATGGGCAGAAGATAATATTTGTAGTCTGAAAAGTTCTCTGTTTTACGACTCCTTCAGTCACTGTTTGGATCGGGTTTTTGAGGTGAAAAGGGTGCTCCTATTTTCAGAAATTGCAAAATCGGCAACATCAACATCACTATAAATAATAAATGAACAAACTTGTTTTTGAAACATTCCGATCAAACAGAATTAACAGAAAGTCGGTGTGCGTTTCAGATTCAACTTCAAAGTTCAAGTTGCATTATTGTTATTGTTTGCTCTACAGTAAAAAAGTGATTTTTAATGTTCAAAACTGCTTTATTAGTCCTTTTTAGGTAGTAACAACAGTAAATGTACGCAAGGGGCCTCCAGATTATGCCGAGTTGGCAAGTAGCACTGATCTCAGTGGCAAGCAGCGATTCGTTTCATTTGTAAACAAGTACGGCAATCGCCCTTCGCAAAGTGATGATTTGTTTACAATTACCATGGTTACACATACCGGTGCCTGTTACTGTTCATGATTCTGCGCGGTGCTATCAGTAGTGGTTCCTGAAAAATAAATTCTGGGCCGTTGTTTGTTTATGGAGAAAATTATTAATCACTTGATTTACATGGACATTCGACATAATAAATATGTTACATGGCGTGTAGCTGGCTGATACATTTCCATACAAGGCTCTGAGTGTTCATATCAGGTTCGGCTTCGCCTCACCTGATATGAACACTCATCGCCTTGTATGGAAATGTATCAGCCAGCTACACGCCATGTAACTTATATTATTGGAACATATACATTAACTGTGATGAATTGACAGGAACATGGTCTAAGGCCTCACAAAGTAGATCTTCTGTTTCTCAGGCCATTTTTTGTAAAATTGCATGCGGGCGGGCGTTTTTTTATTTTATTTTTTATTTTTGTAAATATTTATTAGCCATTAAAAAGTTTATGTTCTTGGTTTGTTTTATGCCCCATAATCTACAGAATAGCATGGGTGGTGGTGTATTACATCCCTTGAGTGCAAGAAGGCTTTGCAATGCTAAAGCATTGCAAAGACTTCTTGCACTCAAGGGACAATTTTATTAACTTGGGTAAAATATCAGGCATAAACCATTTGATTTTAATTCTTTTAAATTTGGATTGGTCATAAAATGAGAGCATGCGGCAGCCAAAAGGACCATGCGGGAGGGCCTGAGAAACAGATTTTTTATTTTTTTTTGCCTAACTAATAACTAAAGGTTGTTTGCAGCTTCACATCGTGTGTGAACATAAGCTCCGAACCGCAAACCTCAGTCCATGTTACAATCAATTCATCTCAATAAATTATAATGTTTTACAGCGTACAAGAAAGACTTAGATAAAGACATCAAGGGTGATACAAGTGGAGACTTTCAAGAGTTGTTACTTGAGTTATCAAAGGGTGAGAGGAAAGATGGTGATAAAGTGGACAAGAAGGAAGCTGAGGAGGATGCTAAGAATCTCTACAAAGTATGTTTATCAGTTACCATGACACCTGGAATAAATTTCTCTTTATCATCTAAATACAGTGGAGCCCACTTAATTGGATATCTCTTAATTGTATATCCCTGTTAATTGAATATAATTTTCAAATACAAAACCATTTACCATACCTCCAGTACAAATTTGATCTGTTAATTGCATATGGGTTGTAGAGTAAACTCCTGTTAATTGTATATATATTTTTGTAATATGTCGGAAAAATTATTGTGATACACACCAAATTCCCCTTATTTATCACCCTTTTTGGCCTCACTACATCCAATACAGGCATTTATTCTATTATATCTTGTTTGACAGAGCTCTATGAGCTCTGTCAAACAAGATATAATAGAATAAATGCTCAGTTTACCTCCAGAACACAGGAAACTGACCAAATCCCTGTTAATTGTATAGTCCTGTTAATTGAATAATTTTCACTGGCAAAATGGATATTCAATTAAGAGGATTCTACTGTATCTGCATTTCTTTTGTAGTATTTTTGTTTCCCAAAACGGTATTTCTAACATACTATTAATTGAAAATAGAATATGTTTTCATTCTTGAAATTCACATTAAATAAATGTCCACAATCCAGTATAAGTATTTCTGTTAGTTCCTTGAATCAATCACTCAATGTAACATGTAACTGACTTATCCTGTGCATTTTTACAGCCTCAGTCAGTGTATATTTTTATGTAGCATGTGATACAGTAGCTTATCAACTAATCCTGTACAAAGCCCAAGCCTGAAAATAATTGTCCCCAGAAAAAATTTTCAGGGGACTATAGAAATCAGCGGTGTCTGTCCATCCATCCGTCCGTGCGTCCATCCCGCTTGGTGTCCCCATGATAACTCCAGTTTGGATCATTTGATTGGAACCAATTTTGGTATGTGACCTTCTTAGCCCAAACCATAGGTTAAGTTCGAATATGGGTTCGGCCAGATTATTTTTATTAGAAAATTTTCGACTTAGAAAATTCCAGATTTGTGGTGTCCAGTTGATAACTCCAGTTAGGATTATTTGATCGAAAGAATTTTGGTATGTGACTTTCTGGTTTTCATTATGCTTCCAGACAAAATGTCAGACACCAAATGAATCATGTCTGTCATTTAAGAATGATATCTGGCATATTACAAAATGGAGTTTGAGTATTCAAAATAATGTGGTTCAGGTGTACATGTACCTTCATCTTAAAACTGCTCCGAATTCATCCAATCATACCTTGTTTGGCAGGGCTCAATGAGCCCTGCCAAACAAGGTAAGATTGGTTTCATTCTGAATTGGAAACTGAATTAACCTTCAGACATAATTTAGATACATGTATGGCTATATCAAATCATATTTCTTCACATGCTGTTAATACTCATTAGCTGTACAGTTACTTTCTTCACACTTCCAAACTTCCCAGAACCAGAAATCACAATAATCATTAATTTTAGGCTTGCTAATTATGTACATGATTTCCAGCATGCATGATGTTCTGATCACTGAACTTCATTGATAATTTTGGCATCAGACATTTTGACTGAGGGTTTTAAACCTCAGTCAGACATTGGCCTTTTTGTACCTGACATTGTCCTTGTCTGACCACATATTTTCTGGTATGGCAATGCCTATGGTGACATAGGTATAGAGTCATGTTGGATCCGTCGAATGATAAATCATATTCATCTTTGGAATCATATTGTTAAATTGCCAGACCATAGGTTAACCAAAAGAGTATTTTATTGGGACCTAGCAAAAGTGGCTAATAGTTTGAGATTTTTGTTAAAAGATATCTTTTATGAACTAGAATTGTCAACAGTATTTGATAATACAGACGTATGCAATATTGCAGACTTTGAAACAAAAATCAAAAAGACAGAAGAAATTAAATGGAAAACTAGCTTGGCTTTTGTTCCGAAATTAAGAACATATAAACTTTTTAAAAATAATTATGAAACCGAAACGTATGTTCTTATGAATATGGATCGGTCACATAGATCTATTTTTGCTCAATTTAGATGTGGTATTCTTCCTCTAAGAATGGAAACTGGTCGTTTTAGAAACGAAGCGTTAAACCAACGAACATGTACACTATGTTTGTTAAATGAAATAGAAGATGAAATACACTTCCCTTTAAAGTGTGACTTCTACACTGAAAAACAGAATGCTCTACTTGACTCCCTCCCTCTAAATATAACCACATTGATACAACAAAATCTTCTCCAGGAAGCTTTCATAAAAATAATAACTGAGCACACACGTCAGTATGCTATCTTTGTCCATGACGCGTATATGAAAGGGAAGAGTTTTATGTACAAGTAACACACTCCAGTATTTAGTACTCATGTGGGAAAATTTTTTTTGTTTTGAGCGTGACATATAGGTCCAACAGGGCCGGGTGCGCAATGTATTTGTTTTAATCATCATTTGTTAAAATGCACATGTCATGAAAATAAATGATTATACTACTGCCTATGGTCAGCCAGTGTATGTTAGTTTACCAGCTAACTCTGTAATGCACACAGGGTTAAAGTCATTCTTTTCTTTCTGGTTATAAATAAGATCATCTCTATTATGTGACTAACCATGTGCATTGCACAGCCTTAGTGAGCGTACAGTACGTGGAGAGTGGATTGTTACTAAATCACCCATGGAGTGGAGTTATCACCCAAACTATAACTTTCAAATTTTATACATATGGACAAAAAACACAAGCAATGTTTCAACCAATAGACTTCCGGGTTTAACCCGGAGGTCCATTGGTTGAAACTTTGCCTGTGCTTGTTATGCTTTGCAACAAATTTGCAATTATTGCCTGGGTGGAATCTCCACTTTGCGGGTGACTTAGTAATAATACACGCTCCACGTACTGTACATTTTCATTTTGTGTATAACATGGCAGTTACCATTTTTTGTAAGCAGAAAATGTGCAAACTTCTGGTTATAAAAAATTATCAATATTAACTGAGTAACTAACCCTGTATTCGTTACAGCCTTAGTGTAAATCTCATCTTTGGCAACACTTTACCCAACATAATGGCCAAAACCAGCCAGTAATTAGGGCATCGCGATTAATCGATTGTCGATCGGTCACACCAAAATTGATTAGTATATTTTTATACTGTACCAATGACCCAGACATAGCTGGTGCTAACTCTTAAAATATAGGGCCAAACACAAATTTTGCCCCCCAATCCCCAAAATTTGCATCTAAAACTAAAGAAAACATGTCCTGAAAGGCCCTCCACACTTCGCCCCTACTGCGCATGCGCAGTGTCAAGGACGTTCTGAAATTGGCGCCATTAATCATTCTAAGTTTGGCCCTTCATCAGTTAACATCTGACTGATCTTTGTGCTTATAAATCTCAGTTTAAATGATGCCAGACACATAAATATTAGTGAAATGGTGATTCTAAGGAGGATAGAGAAGGAGGAGAGGAAAAGATTGTGTGACAGAATATTATCAGGGCTGTAACTTAAAATTTTTTAATGAAATTATGTTAAGTTACCTATTTTCAAGGCAGCAGCCATTTTGTTGTCATTCTGATTATTTAGTTACACTGTTTTTTTTTTAAGTGTTTTCCTCTCTCCCTGTCCTTTAAGTTCCCCCTTGCTATTCTCCCATGCTTTTGGCATAGTTTTTGTAATTATTATTACTAAATTTTCTTGGGAGTTTTAGCTGAATAACAGAATGAATTCTGTTCTTTCCCCATGTTTACGTCTTCACCTAGGGGTGGTTAGGCATTGTGTTCTGCATCTACCATCTGATGTTCTGCAGTTTCTTCCCTGGAAGTCTCTGTTTTGCATCAGATAGTCTATTTTTGGTAACTGATTTCGGGCCTGGGTGCCTGGAGTCTTATTGTAGTGTTTTTACACTCATTGTTTACATTTTCAACAGCCCTCTGTGTGAGGGGGGGATTTCTAAAAAATAATATCTTGATGTTATTTTAATCATAACTAGATACATTATTATTGTTCGTAAGTGTTGAATAAATTGTTTAAAATATTTTTAAAATTTTTGTCCACACTTAGGCTTGGGATCCATTGGGGCTCAACGTTACTTTTCAGAAACTTGGGCTGTTCTGAAAAAATATTTTTTCAAAATATTTTGATTTCAATTATTTTTTCTATATCAATGGATCATATTATTATTATGTATTTTGATTGCCAGGGGTTAGTGCGAGTACCAGGACTTGTTTTCTTTTCACATTGAAAGGATATTGATCAATTGTTTTAAGAGGAAGTCTTCCTCTGACTTTATTATCATTCTATATGTGGTCAGTGTACTCGCATTAACTCCTGTTCTGTATCGTATGATTTCGATGATAATATGGGAAGCGTATGTCACGGTATGTTGTTGGGGATTTGGACACTCCGGTCCTTTCCCCGCAGGGTCACTCTACTTTATCAATTTCTATTTCAGACGATCAAGATTAGGGTGATGTATCTGTGATGTCTTCCAACAGTGTGCCTCCGTCGTCACAATTAATGAAGGGCTAGCGGAAAAGTGCTCATGTAAATACGCCAATTGCCTAAGAGGACCCTAGTAGGTTCGACGGCCTTTGACGTCCGCTAGCTCGCCCGGTGTAGCGTCCATTCACCGAATGGTTCGGCAGCCGGGTTCGTCCGTTGCGGTCTAGAAGGAATTTTGGGGTGATGCGAGCACTATAAACTAACCTAATGCACACCCAGTGACGGCGGATCGGAGGGAGAACGCAGGAAGCCTTTTAGTCCGGTTCATAGCTCGTTCCGGTCCATCCGGACGGCAAGCGAGAGAGGCCCCTCTCTCGTTCAACAACATCTGGCCCCAGATGTTGTGGTACAAAATGTGTCGTAAGCGGAGCATACGTCCGTCGCTCGGGACGCTCCGTTGTATAGGCAGTCCGCTGAGACTGCTAAGGCTTCCTCTTCTCGTCAGCGCACACGACTGCACCTTGGCTGCGTGACCGCCGATATATTACCAGCTTCGCCGATCAAGGATTCTTCGGCGACCAGGTCACACCATCCGGTAGCCAGGGACACGAGGCCTGCAGACTCCGGACGTTCGCATAGGAAGTGTGCGGGAGTCAACGTACACGGAGCTTCCGGCGGCAATGCATTGTAAGACCGCTACTGCACAGGCCTCGGGAACGGACGTGCTTTCCTTAATAGCACAGTTTATCGCAGCATCCCAGCATCAACTGAATCTGTCGCATATATTTTATCCGACGATGCTGGGTCGGGACGCTCCGCGGAAGCGGGTACGGACGTCCGAAAGTTTCATCCGGTCCGACGGGATACCGAAAGGGATTCGGAGGATTTCGAGCTTTCCCTTTCGGAACAACATATGCTGTTGTGTATGTCATCTGACTTGGTCTTCTCCAGCTTCTTTCGTCGGACCAGAATGCTGCGATGCCGGATAAGAAACTGATAGCGTCGGTGGACTTAGAAATTTTTGGTTCGGTTCAGGGACATCGTCCCTCAGTTCCGACATAGTCCAATAATGTCACACAAACTTTTGAATTATTGAACGACGCTATATATATTATTATTTTATGCTTGTTAACCAAGCATTTCTGGTTTCTTGTTCGAAGAGTTATGGAGATGTCTTTCAAAAGTGTCGTCATAGTTAATGAAGAGTTAGCGGCAATAAGTGCTCATGGAATATGTCTATCGCCTACGGAGTGACATTCGCTAGCTCACCCGGTGTAGCGTACATTCATCGAATGGTTCGGCTGCCGGGTTCGTCCGTTGCGGTCTAGGAAGGAGATTTGGGTGATGCGAGCACTTTAATTACTTTAGTACTCACCCAGTGACGGCAGATTGAGGACAGATCGGAGGAAGCCTGTTAGTCCGGTTCCTGGCTGGTCCAGGTCCGTCCGGGCTGTGAGCGAGAGAGGTCCCTCTCTCGCCCAACAACATAGGGGACCGCATGTTGTGGTTCAGATATTTTACGTTCGGAGCATATGTCCGTTGGTCGGGACGCTCCGTTATATTGACAGTCCGAGAGACTGTCTTTAATGCTTCCTCATCCTCACATCAGGGCACACGACCGCACATTGGCTACGTGACCTCGAGTATCCGATCAGTTTCGGCATTCAGTGATTCCACGGCGAATAGGTCGCGCCATCCGGTAGCCAAGGGACACGAGGCCTATACACTCCGTTCGCTCGCATATTGGTAGTATGCACGGGGTAACGATCACGGAGCTTCCAGCGGCAATGCATCGTAAGACCGCTTCTCCTCAGGCCTCAGTGACGGACGTGCTATCCGAGTTAGCACAGTTGTTTCGCAGCATCCCAGCAATTGACAGTTTCTCGGTCGAATCAGGAATTATCCGACGGCGCTGGGTCGGTGCGGTCCGCGGTTGCATCAGGTACGGACGACCGAACGCTTTATAGGGTCCGACAGGATGGCGAAAGGGATTCGAAAGATTTCGAGTTTTCCCTTTAGTAGTATCGGAAGATGCCTTTCATATCTTTTGGCATTATCTTCCAGTGATTATTATTTCGGACTTCATTGCTGCGATCTTGGATAAGAGACTTATAGCGTCATTGGACTCGGATTTTTCGATCGGTTCGGGGACATTGTCCCTGACTTACCGACGTAGTCCAATATTGTCATTACAACATGTGTTTTATTTTTCGACGCTATATATATATATACAAGCCTGCTACTAAGCATGATAGTTTAGTTTCTTGTCCGCGTTGCTCATTTCTGCCATTTTATCATTTATACAAATAGTTTATTTTGGCAGAGCAGGGCATACCGAGAGTTCATATGCGTCTAGACGGTGTGATTAAAAACTGCATATATTCTTTTTCGCCGTTTATGTCTTTTCCAATTTCAATGTTGGGAACGACATTATGTATAGTAGACTTAACTTAGACGCTTTATTATACGTAATCCGCCTTACTGAGGCGTTATCATTACGTCTTCAAGAAAAGATTTACGGGATATTATTCTCAATGTAATTTCTTTTGAGGGAAGTAGTTTGTTCACGTATAACTCCGCCCTTCAGTGGCTGATTGGAGTTAGTTAGACGTGACGCAGCCCTAGCTACATCCACTCGCGTGGATAGTAAGGTTAAGAACTCTCTCAGAGTCGCTTCGTTCTCGGAGGAGCTTCTCTTCGACGGCAACTTTTCGGCAATCCATGAATTGCTCGATTTACACGTTCTCTTGTCTATCTAGTGTTACAAGAGATTCAGACTGGGGCAAACATTCGGTGGTTGACTCAGAGAGTGCCGCCGCAGTTGCCGGACCCGAGTGTGGCTGTTATGACGGTTGCCAGTCATACAGATTGGGATGTTATACTGATCTCTACGGATTCGAAGTGCCTGGGTCTTTGGGTTCCGCAGTCTTTTAGCAATCAGTTTTCTTCCGCGGAATAATGTTTTTTAGGCTTGCTTTATGTCATTGCATGAACATTATTCAGAAACGCATGCCCAAATTCCTGTCCTTTAATTCGACAGTAGTGGCGTATCTCTGGAACCAGGGAGGCACTCTTTCGTTTCCGTTATTCAATTTAATGGAAAGAATCCGTCTGTTGGGTATAGTACACCAAGTTCAGTTTTGGTCCGTCATATTCTGGGTCGTCTGATTGTTTTATCGGACTCCCGTTCTCTTACGGGTCGCTTGTTGCTGTCAGAATGGACTCTCAACAAACAAGTATTCAATCAGATTTGCTATCATGGGAGCGCCCAATGATGATTTATTTATGACACAGCTTGCTAATCAATTGCAGACGTATGTGTTGGCTTGTCCAGATCTCTGAGCTAATATTCTTAACGCTCTATTGATCTATAGGACGGAATGATAGGATACGCGTATCCTCCGGCGCTGTTGTTTTAGCAGGTATTGCTAAGATAAACAACCACAATACATTTCTGTTGATAGCATCTCTATCTTCACAGAGATCATGAGTAATTTTCTCTCTTGTCTACTGTGGGTTTTAACGTGAAATCTTCCTCTATGTGAGGATCTTTTTCACTGGGTAAATCGTGTCATCTTTATCACAACCTGCAAGGTCGCAACCTTCATGTATTCCGTTGTGTGGTCCGTATTGCATTGTAAGCACTGTACTGGACGAGCTTTGGACGCGATTTCTTGCTATAGGAGATCCTCTTCTTCGCTATTCTATGCGGCTAAAGTGGAGGCTCTTCCGTCGTGGTGTAGGGATCATTATGTTCATATTGTTGATCCCTCCATACTACTCATTGCTATTTTTTAGTATACTTGTTTCACAAGATCTACTGCAGCCTGTTATTATTTAGGTTATAGGTTTATATTACCTCATACCTATGCACTCTACGATAGTTTACAATTGAGTCTTTTGTCTCTTTATCTAAAGTCAGTTAGTAACTTTTTGATAAATAGACTTAGAATCTTTAGATTAAATTCCTATACGGATTTTAACTTCGGTTCTTATTTAGCTAAGTTATCATTTGAGCCTCTGGAAACAGTAGTTTTCAAATTCTGACCTTTTAGACAGTAATTCTGTTGGTTTCTCTTTTACTGTAGAGTCAGTGAGTTTCATGCACTATCGATGGATGATTTTCACTTTCATAGTTTCGGAATCAATACTTCCGTTACTATTTAGGTTGGATTGTTGCATAAGAGTTAGGCTCCTATTATCCGGAACCTATTATTTTAAGGTCCTTCCGTCTTCGTATGGGCATAGGCCTTTACTCTTTCCGGGTACAGTTTATGTATTTATAAACAGATTTCTGTTTATTACTATGGGCGTAAGCTTCTTCTGTCTTTGATGTCTAGTAGAAGGACGTTACGCTCCATTTTATTGTTAATGGATTCTATTAACTATCGGTACTGCTTATAGTATATCATTGACTTAGCAGTTGTGCTTAAGATTTCGGCTCATGAAGTAAGAGTTCTTCTACTTCTTGGGCTTACATTAATAGTGTCGCTATTATAGATTTTTGAAGGCCGCTCATTGCGCTCAGCCATTCACATTCATGAATTTTATCTCAGAAATATCGAGTCCATTTCTGGAGGCCTCTATTGTTAGGTCTATTATCTACTGCTCAGAATGTCATTCACTTAACAGTTGCTACTATAGCTAGGTAGGCTGTCTGTTTCGGCAGTGTCTCCGTTCGGCTGCCCTCTTCGCTCTGGGCTATTTGACCCAGGGCAAGAAAAAGGGGGGGGGGGGGGGGGAGGGTGTTCCCTTGGGTCACCTGTTTTACTATGAAAACAAGGGGATACCTCCTCCGGAGTTAGTAATTCTGAGCTGTTATTGGGATGGTTGTTTAGTGAGAAGTTTAGGTTTTTAAAATTCATTCAAGTCTTAGTTTTTAAAGTATAGCTTTTGAATATTGCATATGTCAACGGACATGATTATGCAATCCTCAGACACTTTTAGGAGTATAAGAGTCTCTATTCTCTAGACTTACTTTATTTATTGGCTTACTTTAAAAATTATTAGTATAAGGATTATATTGGATATTAATAGAGTACATGGATGTATGAAGCTCAATTTTAGAAGGTGTTGTATCTTTCTAATTTATCATAAATAAGAAAGATACATGTAAGGCCTATTACTTCTTTTTCCCTACAGGGGATGACTCTATTTTATTTTATTGAGCGTATTCCATTTTGCTCTATGTCCTTGGCCCTCCAGCCTTTTTACTATTCAGCTATGTCTGGGTCATTGGTACAGTATAAAAATGTTAAAAAATTTATAGTAATTTATATATTTTTTATACTTACCAATGACCCAGACGGGGATGGCCCTCCCAGGAGTTGGGAACTCTTACCTCCCCGCTGAGTACATAGCGCTTACCAGGCACTGGTTATTAGAATGATTAATGGCGCCAATTTCGGAACGTCCTTGACACTGCGCATGCGCAGTAGGGGCGAAGTGTGGAGGGCCTTTCAGGACATGTTTTCTTTACTTTTAGATGCAAATTTTGGGGATTGGGGGGCAAAATTTGTGTTTGGCCCTATATTTTAAGAGTTAGCACCAGCTATGTCTGGGTCATTGGTAAGTATAAAAAATATATAAATTACTATAAATTTTTTAACTTTTCGTTGTCGAAGAATCGGTAAATTTTAACCCATTCAAGACGTTTAATAATTAACAAAACATTGGATGAAAAAACTATTGTTTCTAAAGTTAAAAGGTCAAGAACGTCGACATTAAACCTCAAGAAGTTGTAAGAAGCATTTGTCTTTTAGGTGCATAAAAAAGCTTTGATGTTCTGAACTTTTGGACCGTCAGTGTAATAATCAAGACCAGTCGGCAGTTGCGAACTTGTGAAGTTCGCAACTGACAACTGGTCTTGATTATTACACTGACGGTTCAAACGTTCAGAACATCAAAGCTTTGAATGTACCTAAAAGAGGATCGTCTTCGTTGTTTAGTTAAGGTAGGTCAAGTGACTTGAACATCATTTTTAATGACTTCAAAGAGAGGGGGGGGGGGGGTCATCTAGCTACGATTAATTGATTATTATCGATTATTTCCGACGATTAATCGTTTCCTAAATTAAAAAATCGTGACAGCCCTACCAGTAATATTCCCAAGAAGCATTTAAACTCAGCATATGGAATGCATTGTGGAAAGGCTTTTTATTGTGAATTCCAAAAATGAAAAAATATTCTGTTTTCAATTAATAGCTTGTTTTCTTCCTTTCTTTAAACCTTGAACCCTGTGAGAACATCTCATTTGGATTACTGCAATTCTCTTTTCCTTGGTTTACAACTCATATTGCTGCAGCAGCTACAGAGAATTCAGAATATTGCTGCTCGAATTATCAGCGGTGCTAAACGCTTCGATCATATCACTCCTATCTTGAAGAATCTACATTGGCTTCCAGTCCAAAGTCGAGTGCATTTTAAAATCCTCCTACTAGGATTTAAATGCATTCATGGTCTTGCACCTGAGTGGCCTTCTCTCTCTCCACACAACCACACGCTGTCTTCGTTCTTCTGACAATTTGTCACTGACTGTACAGTACGTGGAGAGTGGATTGTAACTAAATCACCCATGATGTGGAGTTATCACCCAAGCTATAACTTTAAAATTTTGTACTTATCGACAAAAAACACAAGCAATGTTTCAGCCAATGGACCTCCGGGTTTAACCTGGAGGTCCATTGGCTGAAACTTTGCTTGTGCTGGTAATGCTTTGCAACAAATTTGCAATTATTGCTTGGGTGGAATCTCCACTCTGTGGGTGATTTAGTGATAATACACTCTCCACATACTGTACCTTTCACAAGATCAGTGCTGGCGAGCGAGTGGGCTTTCTCAGTTGCTGGTCCACGACTCTGGAATGCATTGCCCCAGAATCTTCGGTCACAATCAAGTTTACCCACCTTTAAAAAACAGCTTAAAACTCCTCTATTCAAATTACTTATTTCATAATTTCTGCAAACACAATCTGTTAAACGTTTTAGAGCACCCTAGGTGGTTTCATGCTATATAAAATTAAGTATTATTATTATTTATTATTATTATTATTATTATTTGATTCAATATCAATGGCCTTTGGCAGGGTAATGAAATTTGCCTCCAGACAGTCTAACATGGTCACAAGGCCAATTTGTTCTGGGTTAGAATATTAAAGTCTGATATAAAATAATGATACTTGGGCCTTCCACTGATTTGTCATGGTCCCCCCATGAGTAGGCCAACATCAATACCATGCCTACTAGGAGGGTATGCCATCCCCCCACTGTCTCTCCTAATCTCCCAGCATGCACATACAAACTGTTTTATAATTTTACCAACAGATGCCTTCTCAAATTTCCCCAACTTTAATATTGACCTTTTCCCTAATATTATCTCTCATCCACTTAATCTCATGTTTTCATCCCACTTTTCCATTAGTTTCTCAAAGAGTCCAGTTCTACCAGGCAAGAATTTGGGGCAATCTAAAATTAAATTACTTCTAAGCTGCCCATTTAGCACTATCTTTCTACACCTTTCCCAATTACCTCCTCAACTCCAGTGACTTTGATTTCAATTTGAACAACAATGACCTCCTAAAAGAACCATCCAGGTATTCGTAAGTAAGGTACATCTTTCTTGCATAGCCCATCTAACAAGCCTTTGACCGAAAGTTCATCTGGCCAGTTTCTTTTGCAATCTTCAAATATATTGGATGCCATTATATGTTGGCTCATTTGATTATGCAATATTTCAGGACAAACAAACCAAACTAGATCCAAAAGATGACACATTCAAGAAGCTAATGACCAAAAAGACTGTTCCACAGATAAAAGCCACTGCTGATGAATACAAAAAAGTGAGTTGTTTTTACTTTCAAGTCAATAAAAACAGAATGGACAGTTTTCATCTTTTTACCCTTTACCCAACGCAGACGATATCAAAATTTATTATTTTAAATATCATTTTTTCAAATGTTTCAAAAAATTTCAACAAAACCATATCATGTGATCCCTCGTTGGAACAAGCTCGAAGAGCTCGTTCCAACGAGGGGTCATATGATATGGTTTTGTTGAAATTTTTTGAAAAATAATATTTCTTCTACTTCTGAATTTGCATATTACACGGGTAGATTCGGCCGATTCGTTGGGTAAAGGGTTAGGCATACAAAAATAAAACAATTGTTTCTCAGGCCCTCCCACATGGTCCTTTTGGCTGCCGCATGCTCTCTTTTTATATCCAATTTAAACTTAAAAAAAATAAAAATTAAATGGTTTATGCCTGATATTTTACCCAAGTTAAAAAAACATGAATTTGTCCCTTGAATGCAAGAAGGCTTTGCAATGCTGTAGCATTGCAAAGCCTTCTTGCACTCAAGGGATGAAATACACCACCACCCATGCTATTCTGTAGATTATGAGGCCTAAAACTTGAAGTAAGAACATAAACTTTTGATGGAAAAGAAGTAATTACCGAAATAAAAAATAAAATAAAAAAACGCTCGCCCGCATGTAATTTTACAAATAATGGCCTGAGAAACAGAAGAACTACGTTGTGTAGCCTTAAATGGTGAATGTAACCCATTGAGGTTTATTTTATTGTTGAGTTGCAAAGGAGTTAAGCTCAACTCAGTGCTTGATAAAAGTGGGTGGGCAGTGCAGGCTTACGTCAACAATTGGTTTCTGGGCAGTCCCTTTATTTCTATTCAATACATAGCTGTCAAACGTACAGGAAGAACAGTATTGATTTCCAAGTTTGTCAATAGGTCGAGACCCCTGTTTCGTACAGAGGAACCTCTTTCTAACAATGGCACCTTTTGGTTTCTGGGCAAAAATATTAGTTTTATTCACCACAGCTGAACAAAACTTGCAGAAAGTATTTATGTATAAAAAGTAAAGAAGCCTTTTGATTTTGGAGTCTGTTTCTGAAGGACAGAGCTTACAGGACTATTGCTGCTTAAAAAGCTTTGAGAAGAAATGGTTTGGGACAATAACTTTAGTTCTATTTGAGAAACGTCCTTCTGTGAAAGGGAAGAACACTAATGATTTTAGAGTCCACAACTGTAAGTTTAATGGTCATGGGACTATTATCATAGAAACAGCGGTCAAAAATTGGTTAACCCTTTATCCCAACGCAGACGATTTCAAACTTTATTATTTTAAATATCATTTTTTAAATTTTTTCAAAAATTTTCAACAAAACCATATCATGTGACCCCTCTTTGGAACGAGCTCGTTCCAAAGAGGGGTCACATGATATGGTTCTGTTGAAATTTTTTGAAAAATAATATTTTTCCAGCTGGTGAATTTGCATATTACATGGGCGGATGTGGGCAATTCGTTGGGTAAAGGGTTAACTTATTACATTGACAGCTTTTTAATCATATTCACATCTGTGATATGTCAGATGTGACTGTTAACCCTTTACCCAATGCCCAGGATATCAAAGTTTAGTACTTTAATTTATTTTTTTCAAATTTAAAAAAAAAAAAATCATCAAAACCATACCAGATGACCCTCATTGGTACGAGCTCAACAAGCTTGTTCCAATGAAGGGCAACATGAGATGGTTTTGTTTAAATTTGTTTTTCAACTGCCTAATTTGTAAAGTATTTGGGCAGGTGTGGACATTTTGCTGGGTAAATTGTTAATAGTTAACCCTTTGAGACTATAATTATCCTGACGTTCAAACGTCACTGGGAATTCTGCTTCTTCAACATTTTTCAAAATGCGACGTCAAACATCGGAAAGTACAAATAACAAAATATTTTCCACATTAGTGATTATCTGGTTGAGGGGTAGTTTATTTTTGGTAGTCTGAATTTGTTATTCAAAACTTGTTTTATTACAAATTATTGGAGAGTGCCCACAGACACTCTAGAATAATTTATTATAAAACAAATTTATATAAACAAAATATTATTTGTGTTTGACTGAATATGAAATATAAGCAAAGAAAGTGTTGGCTTTTGCTCTGGTGTCTTCATTATTTGAAACACTGACAGTGGCTTCTAGCACTCAACCTGTTAAGAAGTCTTGACAGCAGGATTATATTAGTATTTTAATCTGCGATAACATTTGGCTCAACGGTTGTCACTGAGCACTACTCGGTAGAAAAACGGAATTGAGGTTAAAACTTTAAAAAATCGAAAAATAATAAAACAAATGACTCCAAAGTATCAACGCACTGTTTGATTTCGTACATCATAAGACGTACAAAAGTATCCAAGGGTTAAATATCAAAATTTGTCTTGTGTATTTGTGATCGTCTCATTGCCTTTTTTTCACTTTTGAGCATGCAATCTTTATAAGGAATCGCCCATTTTGCATAGGAAATGCTCAGTTTTGGAAATCATATACATTATAACCTTTTACTATGGTGGAGCCCACTTAACTGGATATCTCTTACTTGTTTATCCCTGTTAATTGAATATAATTTCTCAATACAAAACCATTTACCATACCTCCAGTACAAATTTGATCTGTTAATTGAATGTAGGCTATAGAGTAAACTCCTGTTAATTGAATAAAAAATCTTGTAACCTGTCGAGAAATTACCCTGACTATCCCCAGTTTTCCTTTGTTTATAGACCTATTTGGCCTCAGTACATCTAATAATGGCATTTAATCTACGATAACTTGTTTGACAGAGCTCTTGGAGCTCTGTCAAACAAGATATAATAGAATAAATGCTAAGTTTGTCTCTAGAATACAGGAAAGTGACACAATCCCTGTTAATTGAATACTCCTGTTAATTGAATAATTTTCATTGGCAATGTGGCTATTCAATTAACAGGGTTCCACTGTATTGTCTATAATAATGGATTGATCTGGAACTCTGAATTTCTTCGCATAATTGAAGAGAAATTGTTGGTACAGTGGCACCCACTTAATTGGATATTTCATAATTAATATAGTCTTTTAACTGTGACAGTTTCCACCAATAAGTGGTAAATAGAAGGTCTGAAATGTTTTTTACTGAATTTATAAACAGGTCAGTATATTCAATTTGAGATAAGGTTTCTTTCAGACCAATCAAATTATTAGGGGGAGGTTTTTTAACCCTTTACCCAACGAATCGGCCGCATCTTCCCACGTAATATGCAAATTCAGCAGTTGAAAAAATATTATTTTTCAAAGCATTTCAACAAAACCATATCATGTGACCTCTCGTTAGAACGAGCTCATCGCGCTTGTTCCAACGAGGGGTCACATGATATGGTTTTGTTGAAATTTTTTGAAAAAATGATATTTAAAAAAATTAATTTTATATCGTCTGCATTGGGTAAAGGGTTAAACCCTTCACAGCAGTCATGACTTGATTTGATGAACATTTTTAACCCTCGAGGGCCTGGAGAGTTTTTTACACATTTTTGCTTTACTTTGACATTCCACATCCTGTGACTTTGCTGTTGTTTATTGGCAAGTCTTGGCTGCCTATATAGGGTATCACGGGAGCGCAGTAGCTCAGTAGGTAGAGGTGCAGGCTGCAAGCCGAGAGGTCCTCGGTTTGAATCCCACCTGCGGCAACCGCGTTGTGTCCTTGGGCAAGACACTTCATCTCCATTGCCCGCGTGGGGGCACGATGACACCATGTACTAAGATGTACTGCACGTCGATGGTACATATGTCTTCAACCAATCTAACCCTGTCTGTGCTGCAGTGCAGAGTTACGATGTTGGGGAGCTGGCAGCTGCTCGTCGTTGCTCGGTTCTCTCCGGGTACTCCGGCTTCCTCCCCCCGTAAAACTGTCACGGTCATGATTAGCCATTGTGCATAAATATGTGACCTTAAACATAAATAAATAAATAAATAAATAAATAGATAAATAAATAAATAAATATAGGGTATCAAGACTTGTTTAGAAAACAACTGCCATGACACTTTGAATCTAACTTCCAAGCTGGCCCCAAAACTGTATGTTTGAGAACTGTTTTTGTAGAAAAATGTGATTACAGTCAGAATTAGGCCTTAACCCTTTACCTAACGAATTGCCCGCATCCGTCTGTGTAATATGCAAATTGAGCAGTTGAAAAAATTAAATTTTTCAAAATATTTCAACAAAACCATATCATGTGGCCCCTCACTGGAACGAGCTCATTGAGCTCGTTCCAATGAGGGGTCACATGATATGGTTTTGTTGAAATGTTTTGAAAAATTTTAAAAATGATATTTAAAATAATAAATTTTGATATCGTCTGCTTTGGGGAAAGGGTTAAAGAAAATATTTAACAGATTAAGAGTTCACCATGGATGAAACAAAGCATAAAGAGGAATGCAGGTTCTACATATTAAGAAAATGTGGAAGTTTTTTATGCTTTACAGTACATTCCCCCTGGGAACCCCTGGAAGTGGGGACATGCTTGTTTATTGTTGTAAATGGGATCCGGAACCAATGCCTGGAGTGGAAGTCCTCTAAAGTGGGAAGCATCGGAACAAATTATTGACTAAATTTGACTTCACATCTATCTTGTGGTCATGATGTAGCCATAGATGCTGACAGTGCCCTTAAACATCAATAAATAAATAAATATTTCATAATGGGCTTTTGTCTTGTGGGTTTGCTGGGGGAGTTAGGTCTGAGTGAGATTTTATCTGAGTGTGACCATAAAGGATTGGCTGGACTTGACTTCCACATTGTGGTCACGATTGGCTCCTGTGCAGAAATATGTGACCTGAAACGCCAATAAATAAATAAATCTGAGTGAGATTTTGTGCTATAGTTCCACTTTGTGAAGATTCTATACCCATCATGGGTAATATTAGTTTTTTCCAGGGTGTATGGGAATTTACACCAGTTTGGGAACTCATACACCCTGAGGCGTGGAAAACACAAGGATAACAGATTTATTTCCAAGAATTTTGGTGTACTTAATACTTTAACCTACATTGCGGGCAAAAACTGACAGAAAATTTTTACTTTGTAAGTTTCTTAATAAATAAAACCAGACAAATATGGATGTCATTGGAACTGGCTCAATGAGCCAGTTCCAATGACATCCATATCTGTAATATTTTATTGCACATAAATATTAAATTTCCTGTATTTTTATTTTTGTTCTAAGATAACCGAGCAGAAGGTATGAATTAGCATTTGAAAATGGGTACTGTTTTTTTTAGCCATATAGCTTGCTATTATATATTCTTATTTTTACACCGTGGTTAACCACAGTGTAAAAAAAAACCTACTGTGGATTGCAAGTTACACCGTACCTCTTAGCCAATCAAAATGCAGTATTTTGTTTCATTTGGAAATAATGATCAGATATCACGAGACAAATAAGGATGAATATTGCAAAACTATACAAACTAGAATATTATTCTCCGTTCTTCTCAGTTTTGAAAATGAGCAATGTACAGTTTTGTAATTACAAAAAGTAGTATTTTTCTTGATCGGATCATGATCAGCTGGCGACTCACTTACACATCTTAGATTGTGATTATATAAATAAAATATCACAAAATGAAGACCAAATAAAGAAAAACAAATGAATATATCATATTGGAATCAGTATTCCTAGATTTCTCTCCTGATGGGTGTGCTTCCACAGTGCTGTGGGGTGAAAAGTCCACAGATAATTTTGACCAGATTGTGACACACTCACGTGATCTGGTTGAGATTATCGCTCCACTTCTGTGCTCACAGCACTGTAATAATTTGTTAGAGGGTAGAGTTCATAATCTTAACCATTTGCGCCTTTAATTATCCTGACGTTCAAATGTCACTGGGAATTCTGTTTCTTCAACATTTTTCAAAATGTGACGTCAAATGTCGGAAAGTACAAATAACAAGATATTTTTCACATTAGTGATTAACTGGTTGAGGGATAGATTATTTTTGGTGGTCTGAATTTGTTATTCAAAACTTGTTTAATTACAAATTATTGGAGTGCCCATAGGCACTCTCCAATAATTTGTAATAAAACAAATTTATATAAACAAAATATTATTTGGAATATGAAAGTGCCCTAGTCAAAGATGTTGAGGCCGAGTGGTTGTAGCGTGTGCATTGTATAGATCCAGTGTTTTTCCTGATGTTTTCTTGGCCGGGTGCTCGATTCACTATCAGGGTTTCCTTGTATCATTTCAATGACTCAGACGGAGAGCTCATTCGCTGTATGGTTGGTGGAGTTGTAATGGATGGCCACCGGTTTATCAAGTTTTTTCTTGATATCATAAAGGTGTTCTTTGATTCTGATATGTAGTTCTCATTTCGTTTCGCCTATGTACTGTGTATGACATTGTTTACATGTAATTATATACACCACATTTTTGTGGCGGCATGTAACTTTCCCATTCAGGGAGTATCGGCGTTTTGTTTGTGTGCTTTTGAAGTGTTTTCTTGTGTCTATTAACTTGCAAATGGTGCGGTTATTATCTGTGCAGGGGTCAGTTTGGTGTGTAACTTTTCCAGAAATCTCAGGTTTTCTGGGAGGATAAATAGTTCTAGCTCTAACTAGTAGGTCCTTTAGCTTTTTGTTCCATCTAAAAGCGAGGAGGGGTGTGTTTTTTTTAAAGTTTTGGCAATCGTCACTTTCGTTGAGAAGGAACCAGTATTTTTGTATTGTTTTTCTGAAAAGTTTTATGCCTGTCGGGTGGTTGTTGGTAACAAATGGGATGCGGTTGTTTTCCTTTTTGTTGGAAGTACTGTTGAGTAACTGAGTTCTAACCTTGTAAATATTATTTGTGTTTGACTGAATATGAAATATAAGCAAGGAAAGTGTTGGCTTTCAGGTTTTGTGATGCCTTCTAGCACTCAACCAGTTAAGAAGTCTTGACAGCAGGATTATATTTATATTAGTACTTTAAGCTACGATAACATATGGCTCAACAGTTGTCACTGAGCACTATTCGGGAGAAAATAGGAATTGAGGTTAAAACTTTGAAAAATCAAAAAAATAATTACAAAACAAATAACCACAAAGTATCAACGCGCTGTTTGATTTTGTTCGTCACAAGACAGACAAAAGTATCAGAGGGTTAAGATTGGATATATAACAGTTCAGCATACTACTTTTCTCCCTCAAATGATTTTTTGTCATTTTTTTGTATTTTTGAAACCTCCAAAAAGACTTGTTAAATTTTTTGTTTTGTTTCCATTTTCAGTTATCTGGACAAGATTTTGATAAACTTATTGACAATTCATTTAAGGGAGATACAGCAAAGACATATAAAGCAATATGTAAGTAATTACTTATTTGTATATTGACTTCATGGTAGAAGGGTATATCAGAAGCAGGGACCGACCTGGGCATGCGCCAGTGCGTATTTGGTTCTGAAACATCAGGACCTGGCTCTTAAATCTCAGAAATAGGCTTCTCAGTTGGCGCGTAACTTCTCAGATCATATTTTGATATTCTTTCGATGGATAATCGAGAGAGACACTCTTACATGTATTATATATATGATTATCATTTATCATTGTTGTAGAGTGCTTAAGTTAATACTTCAAGTCTTAATTACCAAGCATTAATCATCACTAAATAGGCAGCCAAGACTTGATCAGAAACCACAGTGAAGATTAATGTTTGCTATAGGGTACTAAATGAAAATGATGAGAGCTATTACATACTTGCAGTGTGTGTTACAAACAGCAGTGTGACTCCATAAATTGAAATCTGGCACATGAATTAAAAAAATAGGCTCCGAGGCTAGAGCGTATTTTAAATAGTCCTGATCGGTCCCTGCAGAAGGGTATATCAGCCCATGCATTTAGTCAGTAGAGATCTGTATTGGAGGTCCCAAGTTCATTTACTGACCAGAGAGATGGAAATTCGATGAAAGCGATAGTGCACAAATGTTCAGTACATACTGGTGCCACCATGATTTGGCTGAGTGGGAAAAAGTTTGAAAAATGGCTCAACTAAAAATGTCATTACTATGATTCTCAAGTATTTATGGGTGTGCCAGAAGGTGTTAACAAGTGCATGAGGGATGGGTTTGAGGAGGGGGAACGATTAAGATATTATGCCTTCAAGAAAGCTGACAACAGTCAACATTACCTTTATGTCCTTTGTTAAAAGTTTATGTTAACCCTTTACCCAACGTGACAGCAAAAACTCGCCAGCACTACTCTCAGGAATCGCCAATTAATTTTCATTATTTTTTCATTTTTGTTTTAAAAACATAGGTTATCACCCCTTGTTGGAACGAGCTCATTGAGCTCGTTCCAACGAGGGGTCATAACCTATGTTTTTGAGACAAAAAATGAGTTATTCAAGAATGTTTTTTGCAAGTGTCTGCTTTTCATGTTAGGTAAAGGGTTAAACATATATTTTATTGCTTTGTGTTTCACCTGTCGATTTATACAGGAAATTATAAATAAGTTGTTAAACATTTCAGTGAAATCTGGAGATACAGAAGATTTCTATGCTGACAGTTTGGAATCCGCTGCTAAAGGTTTAGGAACCAATGACAACCTTTTAATGAGCATCATCATATCTAGATCAGAGGTAAGTAATTATTATCTAACGAGATGGCATGTTAATTAGAGGTTCATACTTGGTTAGTTTCATAACGTCCAAGATATCAGAACAAGGTAACTTCATACAGTCAAAACTAGAAGTTCTGTCATGAAATGTGCACAAATAGCACGTCAATCTGTGCGTTAATCTATGCGTTATGACCATAGTAAGGCTATCAAATTCTGTACATATGGCCTGTGCATAAGCAATGTTTCTGCCAATGGACCTCTGGATAACCCGGAGGTCCATTGGCAGAAACATTTCCCGTGTTTGCTATGAGTAACCAGGAGAACCTGCCATGCTTTGGATGCCATTCGATATGGCAATTGCGTGCAATTACTACGCGCAAATAACCCTAGATAAGCACACAGTTCATGACAGGTCTTCTAGTTTTAGCTGTATTGGCCTGAGACCAAAGGTCAAAGGTACCAAAAGATTGATATCTTGGTCAGTATAAAACTAACAAAGTAATAACCTCTTTATTTATTAAACAAAAACAAATAATTAAAAAAGTGTTCAGGTTAGGGCTGCACAGTATATCGATAAACCGATATATTATATACGGTATTCAAACCAATATTGATTGAATATCGGTGTAATTATAAAAATTTTGGTTTATCGTCATTATTTATTTACCCACAATTTCATTTTCAAGATGTCTTGAGTTTTTTAACTATAGCCTCGAATGAATAATATTATCCCTTTATCCAAGGAATCATCTGCTTGTGCCCTCGTAATATACAAATTCAGCAGTTGAAAAAATAATTTTAAAAAATTTCAACAAAACTATATCATGTGACCCCTCACTGGAACGAGCTCGTTGAGCTCGTTCCAATGAGCGGTTGAGAGGTCACATGATATAGTTTTGTTGAAATCTTTGGGGAGAATCTGATAAACTAATTTTGAAAATAATAAATTTTGATATCGTCTGCATTGGGTGAAGGTTTTTCGAAACGCATCATCAATGTATGCTAATTCGTTCCGACTATGATGCCTCGAGTCTCGATTGTGGTACTTGTGTTCATATATCTGAACAATTTTCGATATACCGGTATACCGTGGTATTTTTTTGAATACCGATACCGGTATTCAGTTTTGAATATCGTACAGCCCTAGTTCAGGTCTGTGCAGTGTTCTGACCATGTTATTGTTTCTCATTCATTTCACAAAGTCCAATATTTTCTCTTCTCCTAGTTCAGCCATCCGAGAAGCTGTGACTTTCAAATAGTCTCTTACTTTTTATTGTCCCCCGACCCTTCGGGGGACTATTGTAATCAGCAGTGTCCGTCCGTCCGTCCGTCCGTGCATGCGTCTGTGCGTCCATCCGTCCGTCACACCCTTGTCCGGATGATAACTTTAGTTTGGATGATTTTACTGAAACTAAATTTGGTATGTGTCTTACTTGGCTGGAAATGCAGGTCAAGTTCGAAAATGGGCACGCTCCACTGATTTCTACTGGATTTATTCCCCTTTTTCGACTTAAAAAATACAGTTTTTGTGTTGTCCGGATGATAACTTTAGTTAGGATCATTTGATTGAAACGAAATTTAGTATGCCGCTTATTTGGGTGGAAATGCAGGTCAAGTTCGAAAATGGGCATGCTCCACTGATTTTTACTGGATTTATTCCCCTTTTTCGACTTAGAAAATACGGTTTTTGTGTTGTCCGGATGATAACTTTACTTTGGATCATTTGATTGAAACGAAACTAAGTATGTGGTTTAATTGGTTGGAAATACAGGTCAAGTTAAAAAATGGCCATGCTCTGTGTATTTTTACAGGAGTTATTCCCCTTTTTCGACTTATAAAATACACTTTTTGTGTTGTCCGGATGATAACTTTACTTTTGATCATTTGATTGAAATTAACACCCTTAACCTCTCATGAAGACCATGCTCTTGGAACAAATTGCATCCTAACAGCTCCCTTGAATTTGCCATCTTGGTCGGGGGACCAGGGGCATTGCCCTTGTTATCATTGGGCATCATGTTGCAGACATAAAAAAATCATCACCATTGATATCTGTTGTTGATGTTTGTTTATTGAGGCTTAATGACACTTTCAAACATCCAAGTTCACATCATGTTGGAGAGTTTTAAGGGTGGAAGAACCCAGAGGACTTGGAGAAAACTACCAAGCAGTACCAAGCAACTGTCAAACTCTACAACTTACTGTACACATGCACTGTTAATGGTGGTTGAGGGTCAGTGCACAATCAATGTGTAGTGTTCAACTGATGATCAGAATCGGCCACCCCAATTGGCCGATTGCCCAAGCCGATTGTGGGCAGTCGGATGACAACAGCAATGGCTCCTGGAACATTGGTTCAGCTGATTGTTGCCAAGCATTTTTTTGTGATGATTCTTCAACCACATTTTATTATCTTCTGCAATTGTTCAATTGTTAATGTAAAATGATGTCAATGATACCATTCAATAATGTTGAGAAACGACCACAATGTGTATAGTTAATTTCTCTAGATGCCTCTTTATGGGATATACAAGTTGAACGACATATAAAGCTTACAATTGAGCATACTTGAAGCAATCGCCAGTTCATACAGGAAAAAGTGATGGTTGCACTCCATTGACTCAGGTCGCTGTAAAATGACCAGTCACGTGCACTTGGGCGGTGTACGTGGCTCTGAGAGCCACATATACCACCCAAGTGTGAACGTCTGGTCATTTTACTCTGGCCTGAGTTAACCACATTTAACATTGTGAAATATGTTCAATTTATGTAGTTCTTTCAAGCGTCGACCCGTCAAGTAGTGCACTGTATTACAATTGTAATCGGCCGAGTCGAGTGTTAGCTAAAAAAAAACAGTAATCAGTCAGTGGTGATTTTTGGTAATCGGTTGAACACTATCAATGTGCAGTATGCCTTAGTACACAGTACCAGCATGCCCCTACATGAGTAGTCTGGATTAAGCATCTTGTGTCGACCTTTCACTTTTACGTCTCATGTTCTAACCACTGAGTCACCAGACTTCCATCTGTTGTTGATCAGAAAACGATAAAGTCACATTGATGCACATCATATGTAGAGGATTTGGAAAGTGTTTTGGTCACTTGATATTTATGAAATGAGTCTAACAATTTTCTGTTTTGTCGAGCCTCTTGCTCGGCAAAACAGAAAATTTGTAGATGAGTTTCATAATATTGTGTGACGAAAACATGAATTTCATATTCTGTTCATCATATAACACCACATTTACCAAAAACACATCTTTTAGATAGAAAAGAAAGGTTACAGAATGGAATTTCGCTTTGAACGTCATGCATTTGACTGTGATGCATCACATCTGCCTGCAATCATACATCATAACTGCATTAATTTGACACAGATCTTTTTGGTGATAACCAATCAGAAACTGTTCTTTTGAAATTGACCAATCAAATGAACTGAAGGTTTTATGAAGCACTAATTAATATTTATCAAAAATATGAAACAGTAGGGGAGCATGGTGGCTCAGTGATAGACTGTTGGAATTCTATAGGTCCCGAGTTCGATACCCGTCTGGGACAACCTTCATTGTGTCTTTGGGAAAGGCACTCTATCCCGGTTGCCAATATGAGGCATGATGACGCCATGTACTAAGGCGTACTGCACGTTGATGATGCATATGTCTTCAACCGCTGTAACCCTGCTTGAGCGGAGTTTGAACAGAGTCAGAATGTTGAGGAGCTGACAGTTGCTCATCGATGCTCGGTGGTTCTCTCTGTGTACTCCGGCTTCCTCCACCCGTAAAACTGTCACGGTCATGAATAGCCATTGTGCATAAGTATGTGACCTTAAACACCAATAAATAAATAAATAAATAAATAATAAATATGAAACAGAAATAAGCCAAGAAATATGAAGAAGTCATATGATAAACTTCAAACTATTTCATGTGTTTGTAGACTCCAGGCCATGGGAGAGGCTGATGTGAGGAATAAATTGAATTGTTTTTGTTTTTTTTAATTCAGCCACCCATTATTGAAAAGTTTTTTAAAGATAAACTAATAATGACCTGCTCAACATTGTTTCTGTTGTTTTATTATTTTTAAAGATTATTTTAGCCATCTACCTAATGCACATGATGTCAATTTTTTTATTTTAATTCGGTGGATTACTATCATAAACAATTGGTTTCCGGAGGATAACTTGATAATGGTATGACCCATGTTCATGAAACTCCATAGGTAGGTTGGCCTCGGTGAGAGGAAGAAACCTATTTATTTTGGACTTGCTAGGTCATGGGCAAGGTCACAGTGACCTTGAACATACTAAATCATAAACAATTGATTTCTGGATGATAACTTGACTATGGTTGAACCCACGTTGATGAAACTGCATCTGTAGGTTGGTCTCAGTGCGAGGAAGAAGCCTATTCATTTTGGACTAGCGGAGTCAACGGATAAGGTCGCAGTGACCTTGAACAGACTAAATCATAAACAATTGGTTTCTGGATGATAACTTGACTATGGTTGAACCCACATTCATCAAACTTCATACAAAGGTTGGTCTTGGTGAGAGGAAGAACTCTATTTATTTTGACTTGCTAGGTGAAAGGTTAAGGTCACAGTAAGCCTGAACATAGTAATCAAAACAATTGGTTTCCATACGATAACTTGATAATAGTTTGACCCACATTCATGAAACTTCATAGGTTGGTTGACCTTGGTGAGAGGCAGAACCCTATCTATATTGGATGCACTTGGTCACAGGTCAAGGTCACAGTGACCCTGAACATAGTAAATCGGAAACAATTGGTTTCCTGATGATAAGCTGATAATGATTAAACCCACTTTTGTGCTTTCACAGCTCGACATTGGATCGGTGATCCTATTTTTCAAAATGTTAACAAAACCATATGTGACCCTGCATTGAAATGAGCTCACGGAGTTCATTTCAATGAGGAATCACATAATATAGTTTTGTTGAATTGTTTTGGAAAATAATTATTTTTCAAATGCTCATTCTGAAAATTACGTGGGCAGATGCAGTCAATTTAATGGGTAAAGTATTAATCAGTATTGTATTACTCTGTATTGTAGAACGACTTGGCTTTCATCAAAGAAAAATACAAAAAGAAATATGGCAGATCACTTGGGAAGATGATAAAGAGTGAAACAAGTGGAGACTACAAGAAATTATTGTTAGCACTATCGGATGAGAAGTAAGCCATTCATTGTTCTTCATTCAATTGAACCCCTTTATCAGACTGTGATATCAAATATGTTATATACTGGTCAGCTTGTCATAGCTATTGTGATTTTACAGGTACACCTTGTGATTAGAGAATAAGCTTCCAATGTTGAATGAGTACCAAAAATATGCCTGTTCTCCATTAGAGACTCTCTCTCCATATCTATATTAAAATCCGTCCAACTTTAGGTGCAAAAATTAACAATTCATTACATTTTAACAGATTTATTGCTGAGGCTATTTGAGAGTTCTGAGTATTGTCATTTCTATAATTTCTTTCTGAAAGCTAGTGCAGGTCTGTTGGGAGACACAGTGACAGAAAGGACTCTATCCAACTTTGTGTCACACACCAACATATATCACTGGCAAAAACTAAAATATACTGTGATGCAACTCGCACATATTTTATGAGTAAGTTAAAAAATTCCCATTTTCTTTCTAATGATAGTAAGTTTCCCATTTGAAAGAGTCTGGGCCACATTGCTAAAATAGTCCGGATATTCCTGCAATTGTTTTCCATTAGTCCATTTGAGAAGATTCTTAAGAAATTGGTCCTTGAATCTCAAAGACAATTTTTTTTTTTTATTACCTCACTTTATTCTCTAAGAAAGTTCCAGGTAGACAATGAATGCTGTTAGAACAATACTTTGCTCACTGTTAACCCCTAAAGGCCCATTTCCGATTTTTATGACCTTCAACAGGTGCCCTTAACATGCCATCATGTGGAGGTCCTGTTGACAATACACAAATTAGGTAGGCAGTGGTTTCCAGTCGAGTCTTGGCTGCCTAGTAAGGCAGCCAAGACTTGACTAGAAATCACTGCTAAGCCACTGGACATATGGAAGCTGTGGGCTGGTGGGAATTCAGGATACTTGTCCAGGCCATTGAGGGTTAACACTGTTGGCTGGAAGAATAATTCCTTTTCGAAAGTCCTACTCAGAAAGGTTTTTAAAAAAATATCAACTAACTACCAAGATAGAAATGGAGACAAAATTTTTCATAGTTTTCACATCAGTTGTGATTCTAAATTTGCTGAAAGTTATGTGATGGACGTTAGACAAACAGTACTCAAGAGCATTTTAATTTGGAATTCTTAAGTCATTAAAATGAATCTGATGTACTCTGAGAAATGAGTATTACATCATGTCTCAAACAATAGTAGTAGGTATTCAATACCTTTCACATGTCATTTGTATCAGAGAATAAAATTTGATACAATAAATCTTGCCATCGATGCCAAAAGTGACCTTAAATGCCAGTGACAAAATTGATCCAGTAAATCATCACAAATTTAGAAAAATATTTGCTTGTGCATAATCTTATAGCATTTAGTTATATGAGTCACTGAATAATGTTTACCCTTCTTGCCAAACGTTCTTTACTTAATCTTTTCACCCAACTCATCCCACTTTTCAATGACAGCAGATGAAATATGAAATGATGTTCTTGAAAATCAATGTCATAGAAGGTCTGTTGTCAGAATTTAATTTTTCAATAAGGAGAGTTATGTATTGAGTGTGCCTTTTTATCTCTAGGAATCTAGAATTTTGTTTTCACTTCAATTAATATTATATTTTTTTACCATTAGTAAACAGTTGAATTTCTTTTTTGTTTACAAGGCTTGAAAAATTTATCCAAACAGCTAGCTGAATTTTCCTTCCATGTTTTAATTATCCCCAGCTTTGAACGTATCATTTTAGCTGCAGTATACCTATCCAATATTCATTTTTAGCTTCCATTATATATTAATTTTAAGTCTAGCCAAATACAGAATGAAGGGAATTGTTACCCTGTAACTTCTTGATATGAGAGTATAATTGCTGATAATATTCCCAATAGTAAACATTCTGACCTCCCTGAAGTTAATATTTGTTATACATGTAGTAAACATTCTGACCTTCATAAAATTAATATTTGTTATACTCATAAATTCCATCACCTATTTTTGTGACAATATCCACATTATGTTCCTAAAAGAAAATTAAAAATATATACCCAAGTTGTAAAATTTAAAGCAATACTGAAAGATTCTTGAATCTGCGTTCCAATTGAATTTGTTAGCAAACTGCAGACATGCAATCGAATAGAATCAGCTATGATGAACGATGATCATGTGTGTCAATTTTTACATATTTGACAGATTGGGAAAGTCAGGAAAACGATATGATGAAAAAAAGCAGTTTCCCAAGAATTCTTACATAGCCACGCCCTTGGTTAGCCATCTCCAATCCATGTGAACGGTCAGTCGGTTACAGACCTTTAGATCAGTCTAATTTGGGCACAATGGCAAATATGAATGTTAACTTCAAGGTTGGAGAAAAAGCACTAGTATTTTCTTTTTCTTGGCATCTGTTTTAAGATTTAGGTCCCCATCTTAAAATGAAAATTCTTACAAGGCAAAGACATGCAACAAATTTTGCCAACCAAAAATAATTTAGCATTCTAGCAGCAGGCCTGAAAATAAGCAGTCTGACATTTGCAGAATGAGGTACCCAGAGGGTGAATTTTATGATGCTGTCCCATACAGTGGGCCAATTTATCCTTTGGGTACCTCTTTCTGGTTACTCTTGAGACCCTGATTCAGATTGATGTTCACAGAGGGTAAATTTAGTGATGCTACCCTGCATAGCAGGGTAGCATCACTAAATTCACCCTCTGGGGACCTCATTTTACAGATGTCAGTCTGCTTATTTTTTGGCTTGTCTGCCAGTCACTTGAATACTCACTCTTTTCCTGATAATATTGGAGCAAAAAGAGTGGTATATTCATTAAAGATACTTCTGTAATCAGGTCCATTTCAAAATGTTGAACTTGTAATCCCATCCACAGCATAACATGGTGAAAATGAGAAGTCATGAAGGTGATTATTTAGTCGATTTAATTCAAGAATCGATTCAAAGTAAAATTTCTAGATCTTAGAATGGATACTTTAATCCTTTACCTAACATGAAATGCAGACGACACTTGCAAAAAAAATTCTTGAATAACTAATTTTTTTTCATTTTTTGTCCCAAAAACATAGGATATGACCCTTCATTGGAACGAGCTTGATGAGCTCGTTCCAATGAGGGGTCATAACCTATGTTTTTGAGACAAAAAATGAAAAAAATAATGAAAATTAATTGGCAATTTTTTAGAATAGCGCTGGCCGGTTTTTGCCGTCACATTGGGTAGTATCCAGGAAATCTCAGAATTTGATGAATCCAGTTGCTTAACCCATTACCTAATGAATTACCCATAAATACCCTGCAATATATGCAAAGTTTTCTTTCAAGACAAAATGTATTAATATGATAGAATTAGGATCCTTAGGCTAAAAAAGTGTGCTGCACTAATGAATTAGTTAATGAGAAACTAGAAATTATTATTAAAACTTGTGTTAAGAGAATGGTTCAGTCCTGTATGGGCCTGGAAATTTTCAATTGTGTCTAAATGGTTCATAATTGTTCTTGTGCATATCGACTGTAAATCTAATTGGTGCAATGATGCAACATTAATTTCCCAAATTCATTGTTCCCTTAATCATTTCCAACATGTGTGGCAAGTTGGGGTACAAGATTAAGACTGTAGTAAGTCTTGAGTGGCAATAAATATTTCGGCCTGACTGATATCACCATTATGATTGTCTTGAACCCAAGTAATGTCATGTTGACATTTGAGTGCGTGGAAAAGTATCCACGATGGGTTCTGGATGTGAGATGGGGGAATCTCACTCTCAGGGCTACAGTACGACCACTGTGGACTGGTCTTTTTCCATGGGTGGGCAATATTTTCACAGACGCAATAATATTAGATTCCAAACACTAATTACTGGAATAATCATCAAACATTTAATTAATGAAGCACTGGGTAAAACCCAGTGCTTCATTAATTAAAATTTTGCTGATTATGATTTTTATTACCTGGTTAATGCATGCACGGACATCACCGCCCACGCGTGGATTACGACCATTCCACGGCAACTGTACTGCAGATATTTATGCCAGACATATGTCAAGCCTCATATCAGATGCAAATATCATACCCCTTGGGTGAGATTTTCCCATCGTACACCAACACCCATCAAGGATAATAATTCTCTGAATACTAGGGGGGCTTGGGGCTCATGCCTCTTGGAGGGGAGAAAAATGATCCACAGTTGGTTCTGGGTGTGAGATGGGAGAATCTCACTCTCAGGGCTCAATAATTGTGCCACATATCAGGCTCAAATATCATGCTCCTTGGGTGAGATTTTTCGATCCTACACCTACACTCATCACGGGTAATAATAATCTCTAAACTCTAGGGGTTGGGGGTTGGGTGGAGGTTCATGCCTCTGAATGATGAATTATGTTTGATAAGATTTTACACGGCAGAAATTTAATCAAATTAATTTGTGAGTAGGGCTGTCACGATTTTTTAATTTAGGAATCGATTAATCGTCGCAAATAATTGATGATAATCGATTAATCATACCTAGATGACCTTCCCTCTCCCTCTCTTTGAAGTCGTTAAAAATGAAGTTCCAGTCAGTTGACCCACCTCAAGTAAACAACGAAGACGATCCTCTTTTAGACATCCAAAGCTTTGATGTTCTGAACTTTTGAACCGTCAGTGTAATAATCAAGACCGGTCGGCAGTTGCGAACTTCGCAACTGCCGACCGGTCTTGATTATTACACTGACGGTTCAAAAGTTCAGAACACCAAACCTTTGATGAATGTACCTGAAAGACAAATGCTTCCAACAGCTTCTTGGGGTTTAACATCGATGTTCTTAACTCTTTACCTTTGGAAACAATAGTTTTTTCATCAAATTTTCTTTTAATTATTAAACGTCTAAAACGGGATACAATTTACCGATTATTTGACAACGAAAAATACTAATCGATTTCGCCGTGACCGATCAATAATCGATTAATCATGACAGCCCTGTTTGTGAGTTGATGAGTTGCAACACAAATTAATCTTTTAATTTATGTGCATAAGAACAATTGTCACTTTCATGTGAAATACAATTTGAATGTTGAAGGAGGAAGGAATGAACTCATTATTCTCCATAAATTTACAGGTCCACCTGCTCTAAAACATTACATGCTTTGCTTTATGAAACATTAAGCTTATCTAACATAAATAACTAATTTTAGTCATCATATTTATCGACACGCTTTACACTGAAGTAAACCTTTAGTGGTGAACGAAGTCTTCAATTTTCTACAATACTTTAACCACCACGATATAGATGAAATTTGCCAGAATTTTAATTTTCAGTGCTGTTTAACCCTTTACCTAATGAATCAGCCGCATCTGTCCACATAATATACAAATTCAGCAGTTGAAAAAAAAAAAAAAATTTCCAAAAATTCCAGCCAAAGCATATCATGTGACCCCATCATTGAAATGAGCACAACAAGCTAATCCAGTGAAGGGGCCACATGATATGCTTTGGCTGAAATGTTTTGAAAAATTTCGAAAATTAATATTTAAAACAATGAATTTTGATATCATTTGCATTAGGTAAAAGGTTAATCTTATAATTTTAGAGGATATGTTTCCATTCATCACCTCCTCATGTAATAGAAAAATTTAGGATTCATGCTGATAACATATTTGGAAGTGAATTAATTTAAGTGAATTAATTTTATATTTATATTTTAGCCTGACTCAGACAAAATTCAGAAAATTAATTTCTCAACAGCTGTCAAATAATTTATTATATATTGTCATAGCTGTTCAGAAAAGTTAGATGTTTTAATCTGATTTTAAATTGGTTAACTAGTCAGCAGTGGCTGAATTAACCTCACTTAATATTGTTTTTAGAAAATAAAGCTACATAACAGTCACAATACATTGGAATGATGTACTTCAGAAACACCTACAGAGTTTCACGTAGTTTCACTGTGTTTTCACCAACAAAGATGTGAGTGATCAAAAAAGTGTTCTCTTTCTCCTTAGTACTTCCATTTGGTGACACATTTAAACTCATTGATTAATTTTATAAATAAAACATACAAATCAAGTAAAACAAATAAAAACTGTATCTGAGATACAATGTTTTGTTGGGTTTTTTCTAACAAATGAAATTCTAAAATGTGGGCAGAAAAAGAGACAAAACATTCAGATTATGACCCAATCTCAATTCAATCAACTTTTTCTGTGAAGATAATATTTCAGATAACATCACAACTTCCTTAGGGTGCAACAAGTTGCCATCCCAGTGCAGATAAATTGTGTACAAACCTGTAAAAAGGACAATAAAAATTCCACATGGTGGACCTCCATCATAAACCTGTGTGGGAGGAAGTGTTTACACTTACTATGATCTGTTAACCCTTTACCCAATGCAGACGATATCAAAATTTATTACTTTAAATATAATTTTTTTTTAATTTTTAAAAAAATTTCCACAAAACCATATCATGTGACCCCTCATTGGAACGAGCTCAATGAGCTCGTTCCAATGAGGGATCACATGATATGGTTTTGTAGAAATATTTTCAAAAATTTAATTTTTTCAACTGCCCAATTTGCATATTAACGCAGGCGGATGTGGGCGATTCGTTGGGTAAAGGGTTAAAGGTCCACTTATGGAGGCAGTTGAAGGTAAGCAATGCCCAGTTGACATCTTTGATCACAGAAATATATACAGTGGAACCCACTTAATTGGATATCTCTTAATTGTATATCCATGTTAATTGAATATAATTGCCCAACACAAAACCATTTACCACCATACCTCTAGTACAAATTTGACCTGTTAATTGAATATAGGTTATAGTGTAAACTCCTGTTAATTGAATAAACAATCTTGCAACCTGTCGAGAATTTACCCTGACTCTCCCCAGTTTTCCTTTGTTTATAGACCTATTTGGCCTCAGTACATCTAATACTGGCATTTAATCTATTATATCTTGTTTGACAGAGCTTATAGCGCTCTGTCAACAAGATATAATATAATAAATTCCCAGATTATCTCAAGAGTATAAGAAAGTGACACAAATTCTGTTTATTGAATTCTCCTGTTAATTGAATTATTTTCATTGGCAAAGTTACTACCGTATTTACTCTATGTATTGGGACACTATGATTTGGGACACACATTTTTTCCAGAAAACTATATATTTTTTATGCTCCAAAGTTTGGGACATTCAAGAGATCTGTTTCCAGTTGGACCATCGCTAGTAGCAGATGACACTCATAAAAAAAATTCTTGAGTAACTAAAAATTTTCATTTTTCGCTTCCAAAACATAGCTTATGATCCCTCATTGGAACGTGCGCAATGCGCTCGTTCCAATGAGGGATCATAAGCTATGTTTTGGAAGCAAAAAATGAAAATATAAAAAAAAATTGGACGGCGATTTTCGTATATAGTGATGGAAAACGAATCACACACAACTTTATTCAGCATCAAATCAAGACCAGGCTGTGTTCTTTCCCCATTTTCTAAGAATTGGGACACCTGTGAAAATAATTATTTTAGCTATCCCAATACATGGAGTAAATACGGTACTCAGTTAAAAGAGTTCCACTGTATTGTGATAAGAGTTACACACTCGTGTCCTTGAAAATCCCTGAAAAGTTTGTGGATTTCCCTGAACTGTGATTTAATACGGAGTCCTCACACAGAATTATTTAAGATAAATACACACTAAAGGATACACTGCTTGTGTAGTTGTGTAGTCCACTCTAACGGAAGTGTCTTGGTATTATATTTAGGAGACTAATCAAAAATGTAGTCAGCTTCAATAAAATTCCATGATGTAACATTTGGGCACCTAATTTTATGAATATTTAGTTTTTAATAGTTATTTTCACTGGAATTGAATTTTCAACTATGGAAATCAGAGGTATGAAGAAATTTAGTGAATTCAGATATTTGTCACAAACAGCTTCTTAATTATCTCCCCTTTAAACCCAGCCTTAATGATGGAACTGAAGTTTTAGGAGGTTTTAAGAATAGGGTTCACTACAATTGTGGGGTTGTTTTTGTGTGCCTATGGGGGTAGTATATGATGTGTGTAGAGACTTTGCCCAATTATTTTTTCTCAAAACTATTTTTTATGTTGAACAAAATCTTGGAAACATTTGCTCAGGTGCCATATATTTTTGCATGTTTTTTGTGTGTGTATTATAGAATTTGTGTGACACCTTTCCTATCACTACTTATGCACCTTTCATCGGATTTTGTCTGCACAAATCCAACTCTTAACATATCTTCTATGACAAGTGATAAACTGGCACTCTTTATTGGTGAGTAATAAAACATATTTATTTTACAACAAGAATGTATTTTCCCCAAGTAAAAACATCTAGACCGAATACAAATCAGTATTGAGGGTAGCAACTGGACGTGCAATCATACAATTCAAAAAGAGAATGTTTTTTACTTACACTCATTGAAAACTGATTACAAATACAACCACATGCCACCATAATACAATAATTAAGTTATATATAAATCATCAACTCAACGAAATAAATTGGACTGTATCAGTTTTGGCCATCATGATATTTTTATATAGGTCTGCAATGCGTTAAACCTGAAAAATAAAATGAAACACACGGCTGAAACATGACTATAAACCTCAGCGGTTATACAATAGTTAGAACAATGAATGGTGATTACATCATGCATAGCTCAAGAACGTAATACTATGACACTGCCATGATCTTCATTCATAAAAAAATCAATTTATATATGCCAACTGAATATTTAAGATAAATTGTTTATTATCAAGTGGGTTTCCGAGATGGTGTACTGATGTAAAAGAAAAGTGATGATTTTATCAAACCCCCTAATTCTGATTAATCCTTTTTATACCATAATTACCTATTCTGCTATATATGAAAAGCCTAAGACATAAATTATAGCTTTATACACCAACCGTGGTGAACATACCAGCAATGGGATTTCAGTAATTAAAATTTACAGCAACAGTGGAACTATATCCAAGTTGACCTTTGGTGACGTCAACCTGAATGCAAACTTGTCTAAATTTACCACACATTGCCTCGTGAAGAGCGAAATGAAAGTGACAATTATTTATTGCGTTTTTAAATGAGTTTACCCCATAAAACACCAAAAATTAACAAACATGTATTGTCTTATGTTAATAAAGCATCCATAACTCGAAACAGTATGTCATTATGTTATTAAAATGAAAAAGGCCCTGTTTTTTTTAGTCGAGTTGTGACGAAGTCAAACTCGACTTATAGTTTGGTGAATGGCGGGCGTCCGGGCGGGCGGGCGGGCTTTCGTAAACAATTGGTTTCCGGATGATAACTTGATAGTGGTTCAACTCACATTCATTAAACTTCACACGTAGGTTGGTCTTGGTGGGAGGAAGAACCCTATTGATTTTGGACATGCTACGTCGAAGGTCAAGGTCACAGTGACCTTGAACGTAGTAAATCTTAAACAATTGGTTTCCGGATGATAACTTGATAATGGTTCAACTCACATTCATGAAACTTCATAGGTAGATTGGCCTTGGTGAGGGGAAGAACCCTATTGATTTTTGACTCGCTACGTCAAAGGTCAAGGTCAATGTGACCTTGAACATAGTAAATCGCAACAATTCCTTTCCAGATGATAACTTGATAGTAGTTCAACCTACATTCATGAAACTTCATAGGTGGGTTGGCTTTGGTGCAAGGAAGAACTCTATTGATCTTGGACTCACCAGATCAAAGGTCAAGGTCACAGTGACCTTGAACATAGTATATCGCAACAATTGGTTTCCGGATGATAACTTGATAGTGGTTCAACCTAGAGTCATGAAACTTTACAGGTGTGTTGGCCTTGGTGCGAGGAAGAACCCTATTGATGTTGGACTCACCAGGTCAAAGGTTAAGGTCACAGTGACCTTGAACATAGTATATCGCAACAATTGGTTTCCGGATGAGAACTTGATAGTGGTTCAACCTAGAGTCATGAAACTTCATAGGTGTGTTGGCCTTGGTGCGAGGAAGAACCCTATTGACCTTGGACTCGCCAGGTCAAAGGTCAAGGTCACAGTGACCAAATTGCAACAATTGGTTTCCAGACAATAACTTGACAGTGGTTCAGCCTATAGTCATGAAACTTAATAGCTGCATTGGCCTTGCTGTGAGGAAGAACCCTACTGATCTTGAACTCGCCAGGTCAAAGGTCAAGGTCACAGTGACCTTGAACATAGTAAATCATAAACAATTGTTTCCAGATGATAACTTGGCTATGGTTCAATCCGCATTTATGAAACTTCATATGTTGGGTGGCCATCTTGAGAGGAAGAACCCTATTTATTTTGGACTCGCCAGATGAAAAGTCAAGGTCACATTGACCTTCAACATAGTAACTCGTAAACAATTGGTTTCCAGATGATAACTTGATAACGGTTTGACCCACGTTCATGAAACTTCATAGGTAGGTTGGTCTAGGTGAATGGAAGACCCCTATTTATTTTGGCATTACTAGGTCAAAGGTCAAGGTCAAAGTGACCCTTCACATAGAAAATTGTAAACAACTGGTTTCTGGACGATAAGTTGATAATGATTAAATCCACTTCTGTGCTGTCACAACGAAGCCAAATTTGAGCTTATGCCATGGCCCGTCGGCCGTCTGGCCGTCTGTCCGTCAACAATTGGATACGGCTCGGGCTAGAGGTCGTATTTATGAACCGATCTTTACGAAACTTCTTGGGTACCTTTGTTATGACTGTGGGACGAGAACGAGTGTTTTTGGGTGCGGTCCAAAATTCAAGATGGTTGCCAGCTGCCATTTTGTACCGACGATGCAGAAATCTGTTTTTTGTACAGAACTTCCATATGAAAGCTCTGATTTGAATAATTTTTTGTATGAATGTTTAGTACCATGGGATACATCACATATAATATGTTTTTTTTTCTTGTGCGTAAATTATGCAAATTAGACTAACTTTGATGTTTTTTGGTGTTACTTTCAGCACTGTAAGTGCAAATGCCATTACGGCTCGGGCTAGAGGCCGTATTTATGAACCGATCTTTACGAAACTTCTTGGGTACCTTTGTTATCACCGTGGGACGAGAACGGGTGTTTTGGGGTGCGGTCCGAAATTCAAGATGGCCGATGGCAGCCATTTTGTACGAAATTTGGTGCAATCAGATTTTTGCACAGAACTTTCATATGAAAGCGCTGATTTGAATAATTTTTTGTGTGAATGTTTAGTACCATGGGATACATCACATATAATACGGGTTTTTTTCTCGTGCAGAAATTATGCAAATTAGATGAACTTTGATTTTTTCAGTGCTGCTTACACACAGTAAGTACACATGTGAATACGGCTCGGGCTAGAGTCTGTATTTATGAACCGATCTTCACGAAACGTCTTGGGTACCTTTGTTATCACCTTGGGACGAGAACGAGTGTTTCTGGGTGCGGTCCAAAATTCAAGATGGATGCCAGTGGCCATTTTGTATCAAAATTAGGTCTAATCAGTTTTTTGTATGCAACTTCTATACGGCTCAGGCTAGATGCCGTATTTATGAACCGATCTTTACGAAACTTCTTGGGTACCTTTGTTATTACCGTGGGATGAGAACGAGTGTTTTTGGGTGTGGTCCGAATTTCAAGATGGCCACCAACAGCCATTTTGTACCAAAATTAGTGCAATCAGTCTTTTGTACAGAACTTCTGTATGAAAGTTCTGATTTGAATAAATTTTTGTATGAATGTTTAGTAACATGGAATACATCACATATAGTAAGGGTTTTTTTCTCGTGCAGAAATTATGCAAATTAGATGAACTTTGATTTATTCAGTGCTACTTATACTCTGTAAATGCACATGTCAATACGGCTCGGGCTAGAGGCTGTATTTATGAACCGATCTTCACAAAACTTCTTGGGTACCTTTGTTATCACCTTGGGACGAGAACGAGTGTTTCTGGGCACGGTCCAAAATTCAAGATGGCTGCCAGTGGCCATTTTGTACCGAAATTAGGTCCAATCAGTTTTTTGTCACAACTTCTACACAGCTCATATTTGTGAACTGATCTTCACGAAACTTCTTGGGTTCCTTTGTTTTCACCTTGGGACAGGAATGAGTGTGTTTTGGGGTGCCTTTGTTATCACTGTGCTATGAGAACAAATATTTTGGGGTTCAGTCAGACCCACTGTGGGACTCAAAGATTTCTTTTCTAGTTTAGCATCTGACTGTCACCCACCTTTACAATACTTTACCTATACATTTGTTACAGGCAATGCTCAGTATTTATGTACAGACCGTTACAATACTTTATATGTACCTTTGTTATCAGGTCATTACCTAGATGTTTGTCATTGCTGTGTCACATACTATACATGTACATGTCTTTGTCTTGACAAGTTGAGCTACAGTGTCATTGACACTTTCATTTCTATTTTGTTTTGGTGATAACATTGACAGTGGCAGTACTGCCCACTGATGCTCATGTAAACAAAAACAAATTCTCACAAATGTATTGCTGCTGCTCAGTAAAATCGAGAAAAACTAATAGCGATTCTTAATAATCTGATGATCATGGTATAAATAAAATATACCCAAAGTAACTTGCTGTACCAAATGTTCACCATGCGTGGTGAAGTGGTGTTAACCGTGCCAAAGGCTCGTGGTTAACACCACTTCATCACTCATGGTGAACATTTGGAACACCAAGCTACTATGGGTATATTCAAAAAATCTAAATCACTCAGTATCAAAATTTGTTATTTTTTTTTCTTTCACAGAATTTCAATAAAACCATGTCAAAAACCCCTCATTTGAACTAGCTGGTTTAATATTTTTTGAAAAAAATTCATTTCAACTGCTCAGTTTGAAAAATATGCAGGCAGATATAACCAATTTATTAGGTAAAGGGTTAAGCCGGGGAAAGAATTTCAAAAACATTTGCGAGAATCAAAATGACATAATTTCCATTATACTGTTCAGAAATATATTTATTAGAATCATGACAAGAATCAGATTCTCAAATTCGTGCCATAATCACCCCCTATAAACTCAAACAGTACTTGTGACAGCACTCATGAAAGGTTATTAAATTTTTTACAGCATTCAGAAAATATTTGATAAATTTTACACTGATTTTGAAATATTGCTATCAGTACTAAACATCAATACATTTATCTTAATTTTGGTACAAAATTTATCTGTTAATTCCATATGGGTTACATAGCAAAACCCTCTTAATTAATTAATTAAAATTTATTGCACTCTATCAATTTGCATTTGCCCATTAATGAGATAGAATGTTCTTCCAAAAATAAGTATTTAAAAAAGTAAGCACCATAAGGCCCTTCAAAATAGATCTTCTGTATCTCATGCCATTTTTGTAAAATTGCATCTGAGTGGGCTTTTTCATTTTATTTTTTATTTTTGTAATTATTTCTTTGACATCAAAAGTTCATATGCTTGGTTTGTTTTATGTTTTAGGCCTCAAAACCTACAGAATTGCATGGGTGGTGGTGTATTTAGTAACTTGAGTGCAAGAAGGCTTTACAATGCTAAAGCATTGCAAAGCCTTGTTACACTTAAAGGGCAAATTTATCATATATTATAGTTATCTGTTGGAACAAACTTATTGAGTTCATTCAAATGAAGGTCATAAGTCATGTTTTCCAGTCAAAAAAATGAAAAATTTTAGTTATTCGAGAAATTGTCTACAAGTATCACCTGCTATTTAAGTTGGGAAAAGTGTGTTTTATAAAAAAAAGGAGTACACTCAACTGATGGTACAAAAATGTCATTTTAACGTGGTGTCTTGGATAAAGCTAAAACAGTTTAAAATAAATGAAGTCATACCTGGGTGTACTAGATTTTCAAATCAGTCTGCATTGTATATAGGACAACAAGTGGCAGGACAGGGCTATCCAGCACTGCCCTGAGAAGCAGATTTTAAGGCCTTAAGTTCTTTAAGTACTCTGGCATAATTAAAAAACTGTAATAATTTTGATGCCACTCGTATTCAGGTTTCATCTTGCAGAGTTGGAAAAAATTCATCCCAGACATTTTTAAACTTATGTTATGTAGTGCAAGTGTTATGTAGAATTTTAGAATTGTCTTTAGAATCACAACAGGTGGCAAATTAGTATTCAGAAGATGAAATGTATGGGGAGGGTGAAATACATGTACTACAAGAATGCCAACAAAGTGAACTTCCTTCTTTGGTCAGGCAAATTTTGTGAAGATTAAGAAACGTCTGCAGAATTCAGCTGTGGATCTCCAGGTTTAACCCTTTAAACTCGTAAGACCGATTTTGCGGTCCAAGGCATAATTTTGGCCTATGTATTTCTTATTATAAGAGGTCTATAAATGGGGCATTGATGATAAAATAATAACTGCAGTCTGCAGCCAGACGGCTGCAGACTGCAGTTATTACTTTATCTGCCCTGTATATTGATATTGGACTGATCCATCTGACTGTAAGTGTACACAAAGGCGATACCATTCCAGGAAATGAGAGTTCAAAGGGTTAACTTGGACGTCTAATAGCTGAAAGTTTGCTTGTGGTTATTGTGTATTTTCAAAGGATTTGGGAGTTTTTGCCCAAGTGGAAACTCCTCTTTCAGCCTTTCATCATAAAATTCCTTTCTCCCAAAACTATCAATATTGGCTGTTCATTTCTTCCTTTAACCCTTTACCCAATGCAGACGATTTCAAAATTTATTATTTTAAATATTATTTTTTAAATTTTTTCAAAAAATTTCAACAAAACCATATCATGTGACCCCTCTTTGGAAAAAGCTCGACGAGCTCGTTCCAAAGAGGGGTCACATGATATGATTTTGTTGAAATTTTTTGAAAAAAAATATTTTTTCAGCTGCTGAATTTGCATATTACGCGTTCGGTTGCGGGCGATTCATTGGGTAAAGGGTTAACCAACTGGATATAAGACTTCCAACCAAACAGATAATGCCATGTTTTTTTCTTGTCGACAATAAGGGTTTTAATAATGTTGTTCCAGTGTAGAATATTCTTAACTGATAGCATCCAAAGATCTTCACTGTTGCAACCTCAGAAAGAAAAGCAATGCTTTGTTTCTGCAGTAAACGTGTTCTCCTTTTCTTTTAAAGACTTAAATTTGGCAGCCTGGGATGTCATTCAGCAAGTTGCCACATCCGAATTAGTCTTGTGCCCATCAACATGGATGGTAAGAAGTGACTTGAAATAAAGTTAAAAGAAGTGACTTGAAATAAAGTTAACCAAAATCTGCAAATGAAAAATGAACAATATTAGAACAATTTGGCTTTGGCTTTTTCTCAATCAATTCATAATATTTTAACAGTTCTAGAGTTAGTTTTCAGAGGTATTTTGGTTAGATTCATATTCACATCAAGTATCATTCAGTGTTTTTGCAAGCAATATATTCTCTAATTATTAGGTAACTGACCTGAATATAAAGAGAAAAGTTTTCTCAGATTGTATAGAGAACAGGGAAGGACTGATAGAGTGGAAAGACCTCCCTGGGTCTGTGGTCACATCTTGATAGAAGAAACCATGTCATGTCTTTCAAGTTATGATTTGAGAGTATATCATTACCATGTCATTTCTATAACTTCTTTATTGTCACAGCCAAACTGAGCTAGGCCAAATAAAAGAAATTCATTCGTTCTTGAGCAATTAATTGTTCATAGCAGTGGGGGCGAGGCTTTTATTTTTACTTTTTATTTCCATTTTATTTGACAACTGATAGCGTACTAAATTATTTTGGGTCAGAAAATTTGGTTAACAGGTTCTTGCCTTGTTAAAATTTATGGGAGAGTACCAATAGGTTCTTTCCCATTAATTGTAACCATGCGAATCCATACAGGCTGAGTAATTTGACTTTATAGGTAATGTGAAGAACATCCACAGAATTTTTAGCCTTAACCCTTTACCCAACGAATCGCCCGCATCCGCCCTCGTAATATGCAAATTCAGCAGCTGAAAAAATATTATTTTTCGAAAACTTTCAAACAAAACCATATCATGTGACCCCTCTTTGAAACGAGCTCGTCAAGCTTGTTCAAAAGAGGGGTCACATGATATGGTTTTGTTGAAATGTTTTGAAAAAATTTTAAAAATAATATTTAAAATAATAAATTTTGAAATCGTCTGCATTGGGTAAAGGGTTAACCCTTTACCCATTGTAGAGAATATCAAAATTTATTATTTTAATTAGTATTTTTGTTAAATTTTTCCAAAAAGTTTCAACAAAATCATAACATGTGACCCCTCATTGAAACAAGCTTTATGAGCTTGTTCCAATGAGGGGTCACATGATATGGTTTTATTGAAATATTTTGAAAAACTTTCATTTTTTCGACTGCTCAATTTGCAAATTACGTGGACGTATGCGGGTGATTCGTTAGGTAAAGGGTTAAGTTGTGGTACCTGTACTTGAGATAAAAACCCAAATTTGAACTTCCAGAACTCAACCTGTTAATGATGAAATACAAAATACATTTGTGTTCAGTTATATTTAAGCGCCTTTTCTGAAAATTAAGTATTATCCACATAATATTTTGAGTTATTTTCTGCAGAACAGAGCAAACTGAATGTTATAAAACAAATATCATAAATACAACTATAATTTAATCCTGCTTTAATGTAAAAGATGTGTAAAAATAAAAATACATCAAATAAAAAAAGTTAAAATTTGATAAAGCTAATAAAAAGTTCAACAAGGCAGTTTAATTTCAGAGAGGGATTTTCTGAAAACCGAAACTGTTTTTCGGTAAGTTTGCAGTGTGAATTTGTTTGGAATTTTGGCAGAGTAGAGATGAGCTTTTGATGTGCATGATTTAAATTTCTGTAAGCCCATTAAGTATTGAAATGCCAAAGACCATTTTAGCAGCCCATAATTTCACAACACATTCTTAGGGTTGCTTTAAGGTCAGTTTATGTTGTCATGTTACACAAATGTAGAATTTTACATCATTATAAGTGCCTTTTCCCATAAAATATCACAAAATTAAGTAAAGTATCAGTGAGGCCAAAATTTTATCTCTCGAGTAAAAGATGAAAGATAAGGAATTTGTTTTTATTAATTAACTTAAGAGCTTCTTCTTGAAGTACTTTTGGCATACTTCAGTTTAGCATTTCTCCTGTTATCACATGGTCAGCTATATTAGCAAGCTTCAACTGGTTGAGTGTTAGAGCCACTATCAGGGCTCACCTGAAAAGTGCTGAACACCTCCATTGAGGCTTAACACTGTTTGCACTAATTTGTTGTTGGCTCAGCACTGGAAGAAAAATATTAATGCAAAATTGTTTTGTTACAATTCTTTGGAGAGTGCCAACTGGCACTCTCCAATAAATTGCAACAAAACAATTTTTTATGAGCAACACCTTGCTAAAATAAGGCTCCTTTTGTTGTATTGTGATATCTTGCGTTACAAATGACCATCAAAAAGTAATTTAGCACTCGACCAGTTAAGATTGTTTACCATTAAAAGTAGATGGAGCAGTGGCAAACTATGGCCAACTGGACACAAAGTCCCATGAAGCTGAAAACATTTTTCAATGAGTTTGGGAATAATAAAAGTTAAGTACAAATGAAGATATAACTAAATGTCCGTTCGAAAAGAAACTGCTTTTCGAGTAACAACAGTTGTAAAGCTTGATAAACTCTGTATGAAATTGGACATGGTGCTTACAGACCTAGTTGTTTAGATGCATTTCAAGATAATCATAGAAGAACCATATAGTATTCAAAATAAAACTCCCCAAATCAGTGTCTTGTAAAGTATTAATCACATTGTTGCCTTTGTCACAGTGTTAATCACATTGTTGCCTTTGTCACAGTGTTAATCACATTGTTGCCTTTGTCACAGTGTTAATCACATTGTTGCCTTTGTCAAAGTATTATTCACATTGTTGCCTTTGTCAGTTAGGACAAAAATATATTTTAAAAAAGTAGTATTAATAATATTTTTATAATCTAAATAAATGTGTGTATGTTTGTATAAATAAATTAAATTGTTGCAAAGGTATACAGTATGTGAGGAGAGGATTTGCCACTTAAACACCTGTGGAGTGGAAGTTATGAATCAGTCACAAATCCTGACGAAAGAATGAATAAGTATAAGAATTATAGGATGTGTGATGGTAAAGAAATATAAGTTTTCACCAGCAGCTGAAAGCCACTGGTGAAAACATATTTCCTTGCAGTCAAGAATGAGGCAATTCTGGTACCTTCTCAAAAACATTTGGTATATTTTTATTATTATATATTTGCATTGCAATAGTATAATTGCAATTGCAATTGCAATTAACCCTTTGGACCCGAGAGACTGCTGTTCAGGCTCAAAGCCTTGAAACATCATAATTTTATCAAGTATGATGGTTGCTCAGTTAACCCTTTACCCAATGCAGACGATATCAAAATTTATTATCTTAAATGTATTTTTTTCAAATTTTTCACAAAGTTTCAACAAAACCATATCATGTGACCCCTCGTTGGAACGAGCTCGACGAGCTCATTCCAATGAGGTGTCACATGATATGGTTTTGTTGATATTTTTTGAAAAATAATATTTTTTCAACTACTGAATTTGCATATTACTCAGGCGGATGCAGCCGTTTCGTTGGGTAAAGGGTTAATGTGTATGGGGTTGACCAATCAATATTTTCAATGTGCAGCCTCAAGGCTACACATTGAAAATATTAATTGGTCTACCCCTAAATAGTGAATCTGGACCTTTCCAATTGCTGTTTTTGAACTGAGTTGGAAGATACCATTATGGAAAAAGGGGTTATTTATTAAGGTTCAATGACACTTTCACAGTCAAGGTTATAATCGTGTCGGTGACAGTTTTACAGGTGGGGGAAAGCCAGAGTACTGGGAGAGAACCACCGAGCAACGATGAGCAGCTACCAGCTCCCCAACATCATAACTCCGCACTGAAGCACAGGCAGGGTTAGATTGGTTGAAGACATTGCACCATCGAAGTGCAGTTCGTCTTAGTACATGGCATCATTGTATCCCCATGTGGACACCAGAGTTAAGTGCCTTGCTGAAGGACACAATGCGGGAGTCCAAATCGATCACTAGATGGTCACCCATCTACGACGTTGCTTAACTTCGGTGATCTGACGAGAACCATTTACCGCAATGCCACTGCGCCCCTGGAAAAGGGGTTAAAACATCAAAATGGCAAAAATGTTTAATGATATCTAACTAAACGTTTTGTATGATACACATCATTTCAGGAGAGATACTTTGTTATATTTATCTGACAATAAATAATGAAAAATATTTGTTAGCATTTCCCAATATCTTAAGAAAATATATAATAAAAAATGCACAAGCAGTATTTCATCCAGTGGACCTCCAGGTTCCAAGATTCCACCCAGAGATCCATTGGCTGAAATGGAGAATGCAGTGGCTTAGTGGTTATGGCATTGGACTTCAAACCAAAAGGTCCACGGTTCAAGTCAGGTTCCTCCACCCGTAAAACTGTCCCGACATGAGGCTATCCTGGCTGTTGAAAGTGTCGTTAAACTCCTATAAAAAAAATTGGCTGAAACTGAACCTGTATCTCATGGATTTCTGTTTTGGATTATGAATTATTTCCTGAATCAAAGTCCACTCTGTGTTATTTAGTGGTAATACACTCTGTACTGTATGCAAAGGAAGATTTTCATTTTTTTTAAACCAGTAAAACCTCCACAATATCTAACTCTGGTAGATAAATCACAAACTATACAAACACACAATCAGTGTGGGAATGGTTTTGTCATTCGTTCCTTTGTGAATTGATGATCTACAGTACGTAGAGAGTGGATTGTAACTAAATCACCCACAGAGTGGAGTTATCACCCATGCTATAACTTTCAAATTGTGTACATATCGACAAAAAACACAAGCAATGTTTCAGCCAATGGACCTCCGGGTTTAACCCGGAGGTCCATTGGCTGAAACTTTGCTTGTGCTGGTTATGCTTTGCAACAATTTTGCAATTATTGCTTGGGTGGATTCTCCACTCTGCGGGTGATTTAGTGATAATACACTCTCCACGTACTGTATGTGTCCCATAATCGTTTTTTTTTTTTAAATTAAGTAATGTTTATGTGAAATTACCTTACAATGTTTGATGATGAATTTTATAGTACATGTTACTTGTATATGATACAGATTTGTCACTGTCTCATTAAGCCATTAAAATGTTCTATTTTTAGTAAAAGCAAAGCATGACTAATCGATCAAAATCTTTAAGTGAAGTCTTTTAAATTTTAAACTTAAAAACCTAGACGGCTAGTTATTGTTTACAGAATAAAGCTGCAGTTACCATAGTTTCGATACAAATTTAATCGCATGTAGGTTAGAGTAAACATGTTTTAATTGAATAAAACTTCTTATAATTTGTCGAAGAATTTCTCTAGTAATTTGTCTTAAGAATTATTTTCCCGACCACAGAATAGCGAACATTTATAGACCAAATCTCAGAACATCATGTGTTGGAATTTAATTTTTTATATCTTGTTTCAACAACCCCCCCATGCTGCTCTACCATGGAAACCATGGGATGTGGATCAGTGCTTGTTTAGGTGAACAAGTTCTGCTTTACTGGTAATAACAATAGTACCAAGATCTAACACCTGGGGCTGAAGTCCTTGGGTGGCATAGGTATGTCAATTGGCTAAACTTGACTTCATAACCATGTTGCAGTCATGATATAGCCAAAGAAGCTAAAAGTGACCATAAACACCAATCCATAAAGCTTAATGAACGATATTGAACACGATATAACAGAATAAATTCCTATTTTATTACTGAAATACAGGAAAGTGACCAGATTCCTGTTAATTGAATATTCCTGTTAATAGAATATTAACATGGCTGTAGAATTAAATTATTGTTAATCCACCTTACTGATTTTGTTGGGTATTTTCTCATCTTGCATTAAATGGTATTATTTTCTTTACGCATACAGTACAATCACCGTTGACTGGTCATAATTCATGCATGGGCACTGATGTCCACGCATGCATTTACCAGGTAACAAAAATCATCATCAGCAAAATTTTAATTAATGAAGTACCAGGTTATACCCAGTGCTTCATTAATTAAATTTTTGATGATTATTCCTATAATTAGTGTTTGAAATCTAATATTATTGCATCCATGGAAATTTGCTGACCCGTGGAAAGTGAATGGTCCACGGCGGCCATGCTGTATATTTATGCATAACAGTCTGAGTGGGTTACTCTTAACCCACTGAGTATTTTAATTATCTGAAGCAGCCATGACTAGATTTGATGAAAAATTGATCTGAATTTAACTCTAGAAACCATTGTGCAAATATCCATGCAATTTACAGAGGAAAAATAAAATTAAATGTGCCCAAATTATACTCATGTTAGTGGCAAGAGAAATCCCGTGTTGGCAGGAATATCTGCCAGCAGCATGCAAGGAGATATAAAGTAAATTGGTACTTCAAGAAAAAATATTCATCGGAGATAATAATCTAATAATAGCAAATATCCAGTTGAGTGGGACCCTATGTATCTTGTGCGACTTCCAACACAACATTTCATATTAAGCACTTGACTGTCCTCAAAAACATTATCACTTAACAGGCTTCTCCAAAACAAATTATTCACTGGTAGAGTGCTGGAAGCCCATATTTGGGCTTTATTATGAAGGACCAGAGCCACAATTCAATGGGTCCATATTCCGTGCATGTTCTCTGTATTGTCTTTGATATAAAATTATTTAGTCTGTGAGGATTTGCCTTGTTACAATTTATGGGAGAGTGCCTGTAGGCGTGTCTCTCGGTGTGCCTGTAGGCACTCTCCCATAAATTGTAACAAGGCAAAAACTTGTGAACAATTTCTGATGACCAAAAATAATTTAGCACTTTACCAGTTAATAAAATATGTCCCTGTGGGAACCCAAGAAGTGAAGCAGTGCTTGTTTACTATGGTAAACAACCTTTGTTTTACTGGTAAAATAAGACCCAATCACCCATGCTTGGGCGGAAGTCCTTTGAAATGGACAACATCGATATAAACGATTCACTTAACTTGCTTATCTCCATGTTGTGGTCATGATTAGCTATTATGCAGAAATATGCGACCTCAATCACCAATAAATAAATAAATAATAAAATATAATTTTTTATTACCAAAAACTTTTTAATTTAGAATTCCTTATGCATGAACAGTTTATTTCTACCAAATACCTAATATTAATATGAGTGTTTATTTTTTGTTGTAAATATAATCACCGAAATTTGTTATCATTACTGTTTTTTGTGTACTTTCTTCAGTTGAAATTGTGAGTCAGGTCAAGATTTTATATATCTGATGTGATGATATCTATTTTCACAATTCCTTTTGCGAGTTCACAAATTGATTGTTCCTTTATTTGCAATGATATATTCAGGCTTGTGATATGAATAGTTAAAGATGCTTGTAAGATTTTAAAAAGCTTTCTCAGTGCATGCTTTTCTTTTTTTTTTTTCTTTCTGCAATTAGTTACTGCTGCTGAGACCCTGCGGGAATCAGTTTTTGCAGCCAGTGACATTACCCGCTTATTTAACCCCTCCTCAGAACTCTTGACTTCAAAGCCCCAAAGTGACTTTTCCTCATATTGCAGCTCAAAAGTTGATCAGTTATATCTTTGGTAGAGCTAACTAAGCACTGTCAAAAGAAGATAATATTGGGTGAATTTCTCAGTTTTACTTGTGCAAAAAAGACTCTTTTTTTCATACTATTTGGGTCCTTGGAGATTATGACAACCTTACTGAGCTTATATCATAAGGTTTATGTCACGTGTTTTAGTTACATTACCAATCTCTGAAAAACATCCTTAATTACATTCAATTTTAGCCAACTGCATTCCCTGTGAGAACCCTGGGAAGTGAAACAGTGCTTCTTCATTGTACTAAACAAGTTATTTTTACTGGTAGCATTTGACCCAATGATCAATGTACTCTGCAGTGGACAGCGTATATATAATTGAAAATGATTAGCTAAAATTGACTTCATTCTTGTGTTCTGGTCATGATTTAGCCATATCTGCTGAAAGTGACCTTAAACTCCAATATATAAATAACATAACACATTGCCTTAGAAATCCTCCCATTTTCCCAGCTATACGCAACATTTATGATTCAAATTGTGTTTTTTTTTCTCTTTGGCAGACCATGTTGTGTGTCCCCTTGGGTATACTCTTGGTATGCTTCTCTTGGCATTAGCTTGTTAGGCTTGTTCCAAAGAGAGTGTCCATAAAAGAGAGTTTAGAAGAAAATAAATTTTTTACTGCAACTCGTGACCAGTGATAAATGTAAAATCAGTGGCATCCTGCTAGCGAAAAATCTGGGAGGGGGGGGGGGGGGGGGGTGGATCAGAAGCACCATCTAAGCAGAGCACCACCATTGGTTGGCGCATAGTATGCCCAAAACTTTTGGCAAAAATGCCTCCCTGATTGCCGGAAATGGCACTTCCCAGGCCTTCACCGAAAATATATGGGGGGGCGGGGGGGGGGGGGGGGGGGGAGGGGGAGCCCAGGCCCCCTGTGCACCGTTGGCATGATGCAACTGTGTAAAATTAATAATTTAATATGACAACTTCAATCAGCTTCAGAAAATCAAATTTACAGGGTTACAATCTATGTAAAATCTATAAGTGCAATCACTTTAACTGGAGTGTGCCATCCGGATGCAATAAATTCACTTCTAAGATAATGTGAACCACATCCACAGAAAACCTTTAAGTTGTGATACCCACACTAAGGAATGGAGCCCAAATATGGGCTTCCAGAACTCAACAGTTAATGCCTCAGAAGGCTTTCATGGATTGTGAAGATTCTTGTAGGGAAAGATCACTTAATATTTTAGGATAAAAGTACAGTTACAATTTTAACCCTTTACTCAACTCACATGATATCAAATCAAGTCTGAAAATAAGCAATCTGTCATATGCAGAATGAGGTCCCAAGAGGAGGGTAAATTTTCTGCTGCGATCCAAAACAGGTCAATTTACCCTGTGGGTACCTCTTTCTGTTCAAACCTGAGACCTTGATTCAAACTGAGGTTCACAGAGGGTAAATTTAGTGATGCTACCCTGCTGTGCAGAGTAGCATCACTAAATTCACCCTCTGGGTCCCTTCTTTTGCAGATGACAGTCTGCTTATGTTCTGGCTTGATCAAAATTTATTATTTTAATTATTTTTAAAAGAAATTTTCAACAAAACCATATCACATGACCCCTCATTGGAACGAGCTCAATAAGGGGGTCACATGATAGGGTTTGGTTGACATTTTTGACAAATAATATTTTTTCAACTGCTCAGTTTGTAAATTACGTGGGTAGATGGTGCCAATTTCTTAGGTAAAGGGTTAATCCTTCCTTTTCAACACATTTTATAGAAGATGGCCAGTTATTGTAACCCTTTACCTAACATAGTGGCCAAAAACAGCCAGACAATTAACTAGAATAAACCTAACATATCTCTAAGTTTCTGAATAAAACCATACAAATATGGATATCATTAGAACCAGCTCATCGAGCTGGTTCTAATGATATCCATATTTGTATGGTTTTATTGAAAAATTTTGAAATTTGTTTTAAACAAATGTGAAATTTTATTTATTTTTTAAAAATGCTATGTTAGATAAAGGGTTATGTAACTCAATATTTTCCCCGATGAAAGATTGATTTTAAGCTAATCTGACAAGCGTCTTTAAATAAGATTCTACATTCTGTACAATGTACCTTGTAGTGTGATGTGTAATTCCAGCATTGAAAAGTGATGTTCTTTTTGCATGAGTAATTTTACCTTCTCAAAGGAAGCAATGAGTCACTTCATATTTTGATGAATTGTGGCATGCTAACAGTAGCTTAACTATGATTATGTAAACCAGATATGATGCCCACCTTCTGAAGTGATCTGAGGGACGTATCAGGTCCGATTGTGCGGCTTCATTATGCAACACTCAAGAAAAGTTTGAATCAACCATGCAAACTCCAAACATCTGAGGGGAAGAGCCAGAAATGGCTGCTTTCTTCTTCATTGACTATACCAGCTTCTGAGATTGGATATTGGATAGCTCCCTTTGTGAGCTTCCCAAGAGTCATTGTCAGGACCTGGTATTATTAGCAAAGAAAAAGCAGGTGAAATTTTCTGTTAGAGTTGACTTTCTTGTAGGAGTAGCAGTTGGCAAGGGGAAGTTAACTGCTTTAGGAACCATAACCTATTCTAGAATCATGGCCAAGTTATATCTTTTAGGTGGTGGTATGCAATTATGTGGTGTATTGATGGAAATTTGCCACATGATAGTGTATCTAGATGAGAGAATCTCCATGGGAACTCTAGGAAGTAAAACTGTGCTTCTTTACCGTGGTTGGGACGTGGTGGCATTGTTCTCATCAGATCGCCGAAGTTAAGCAACTTTGAGCTTGGTTACTCCTCGGATGGGTGACCATCTGAGTGATTGATTCAGACTCCCACATTGTGTCCTTTGGCAAGGCACTTAACCCCGATTGTCCACATGGGAGCATAATGATGCCGTATACAAAGGCATACTGCTTGTCGCTGGTGCGCATTTCTTCCACCAATCTAACCCTGTCTGTGCTGCAGTGCAGAGTTACGATGTTGATGAGCTGGCAGCTGCCCATCATTGCTCGGTGGTTCTCTCCAGGTACTCCAGCATCCTCCACCCAAAAAAATGTCACCGACACGATATGACCTTGGCTTTTAAAGTGTCGTTTTTTAAAAGTTAAAATAAATAAATACTCCACTGTAGTTGAAATGTTCTGTTCTACTGGTATCATAGGATGTGGAAACCAACAATTTATCCCCTGAGTTCCAATGTGTTCTATGTGCCAGAAAGCACATAGAACACATTGGAACACAGGGGACGAATTGGGTGTAATTGATCTGTTGTGGGTAGCATACAGGACGGTGACTGTAAAATTGATCTTTCATCCCATTTCATCTGTGGGTTAAAATATTAAACATAAAATATCATATTTTGTTGGCAAGTGTTGATAAAATGTATATGCAAGCCTGAAAATAAGCAGTCTGACATTTGCAGAATGAGGTCCCCAGAGGGTGAATTTGATGATGCTATCCCATACTGGGGGCCAACTTATCCTCTGGGTACCTCCTTCTGTTTAGTTTTGAGACCCTGATTCAGATTGAGGTTCACAGAGGGTAAACTTAGTGATGCTATCCTGCTGTGCTGGGTAGCATAACTAAATTCACCCTCTGGGGACCACATTTTGCAGATGACAGTCTGCTTATTTTCTGGCTTGTGTATATGATGTCAACAGATTATAGAAACACATATATGGACACCGTCTTTAAAAAGTTTAAAAAATTACAAAACAATACCAATATTTTGAGAGTGCCAAGATCATTATGCCTTCCTCACAAACATCTTGTCCCTTTGGTTTGCACCCTTGACCACCAGTAATATATAGGGTCTACGAAGGAAGTTTGTACTTGGTTGTTGAATGGTTTTCCTTTACTTCAAAAGTTACATTTAGAACCAAATCTTTAGAGGTGAACTAGAGATGAAAATTGCAACCTCTTTGGAAGCTTTGCTGAAATTGTTGTTTCCTGGAAGTTGTTTCGAAGTTCGGAAATGGGTCCTATGTTCCTACAGTTAAAACTAGAAGTCCTGTCATGAAATGCACACAAATAGCACGTTGATATGCACGTTAATATACGCGTTGTGGCCCAAATAAAGCTATCAAATTATGTACATATGGCCTGTGCACAAGCAATATTTCAGCCAATGGACCTCCGGGTAACCCAGAGGTCCATTGGCAGAAACATTGCATGTGTTTGCTTTAAGTAACCAAGAGAAACTGCTGTGCTTTGGATGCCATTCGATATGGCAATTGCGCACAATCCCAACGCGCAATTAAGCCTAGATAAGCGCACTATTCGTGACAGGACTTCTAGTTTTAACTGTATTGTTGTATTTGGGTTTATGAGACAGATAACAGTACTGACCATCGGTGATTTTTTTTTTAAAAGTACAGTACGGCTGCTGTGGACTGATCACTTTCAATGGGCAGGCAATATTCCCATGGACTCAATAATATTAAATTCCAAACAGTAATTAGAGGAATAGTCATCAAAAATTTAATTAACTCAAATTTCACTGATGATGATTTTTATTACCTGATAAATGCATGAGTGGACATCACTGCCCAGGCATAGATAATGACCATTCTATGGCGACTGTACTGTACTATACCCTGGATCTGACTTAAATTAAAATTTCTTAATTGAATAACTGTTAATTACACATAATCTCCATACACCAAACATTTACCTGACAACAAAACAAATTTGACCTGTTAATCGCATATAGCTTAAGTGTATTTAATTTCTGGTAAATGAATAAAAAGATTTGTGATCCATTAAAGAATTACTTTGGTGACCACAGACTTCCCCATGTTTAATAACCTCTTTGGTCTCAGTACATCCAATATAAGCATTTACTTTTTATGTCTCTTTTGACAGATCTCTGTGAGCTGTATCAAATAAGATATAGTAGAATAAAACCTCGGGGGCGCAGTGGCTCAGTAGGTAGAGGTGCAGGCTGCAAGCCGAGAGGTCCTCGGTTCGAATCCCACCTGCGGCAACCACGTTGTGTCCTTGGGCAAGACACTTCACCCCCATTGCCCATGTGGGGGCACGATGACGCCGTGTACTAAGGCGTACTGCACGTCGATGGTACGCATGTCTTCAACCAATCTAACCCTGCCTGTGCTGCAGTGCAGAGTTATGATGTTGGGGTGCTGGCAGCTGCTCGTCATTGCTCGGTGGTTCTCTCCGGATACTCCGGCTTCCTCCACCCGTAAAACTGTCATGGTCATGATTAGCCATTGTGCATAAATATGTGACCTTAAACCTAAATAAATAAAACCTCAGTTTAGGAATGGAATACTGGAAAATGTCCAAGTTCTAATTGTTTGAATATTCATGTTAACACCAAGAAACCAAAGTCAAGTTTACTTGACAATGATCTGTTATAGCAGGTTCAGACACGAGATGACCTTTGCTGTCAAAAGTATCATTAAACCCCAGTAAATAAATAAATCATAGCAGGTACTCTGGCACTTACAGTCTGGATATATTACCTCTTTTTATCAATACTAAAGTGTAGCGCTATATATATGGCTTAATTTGCTGGCAAGTATATTCATGCTAATATCAGTTTTTAGGTAAAAAATGGCAGTAGCGAAAATTGCAGTGACAAAATGGTAGTGACAAAAATAAAAAGATTAGGATGAAATGGTTGCATTTGGAATGAAATCAAAAAGATTAAATTACTTAAAATATGAGAAAATGTAAGATGAGCAGCTATAAACCTAAGTAATTTTTATTAATAAGAAGTTATCTGCTGAAAATAAATTTGGTAGAGTGGCACCTTCATGGTGTTTTTTTTTTCTTTTTCTTTTGTGTTTTTATTAATATTGGAAACTATAATTTAGCCCTGGGTCAATTATTAAAACATTGTCAAAACTAGTTTAAATCAGAATAAAACATTTAAATCCTGTACATTTCATGGATTTGAATAGTTTTCGATGCTTCAAACACCTTGCCTCAGGTTAACCCTAAGATGACGAGACCTTTTTTTCCCACACTTTCTGGTATACCAAATCTTCAGAGATTTATAACTCTGTAATGTTTTCTAGTGAAGTCTACATTTTTTTCATCACTGCCATTTTATCCAACTTATTCAGTTTTGCCATTTTGTCACAAAAACACTTTTGTAGCTGACATTCTTGTCACTGCCAAATTGTTGCTCTCATTTTCATGGTACACCTAATTACTCCTAATATCAATGGTATTCACTTAGCAGTGACTAATATTTGCAGTAGAATTATAATATAGATGCTTATTGATACATGTATTAAGTCCATAGTACTATTCTTCCATCCCTCTAGATGTGCCAGGATGGTAGAACTCTGACATACACACTAAAAATAGTTTATCCCTGAGACAAAAATTTCACATAGGTGTCTGTGTGAAACATTCATTGATTTTCATCTTCTCTAGATTAGTTCTGCCATCTTTATAAAATAAACAGTGCATGAACAGCTGGTTTCATGAAGTGGAAAACAATTTGCTTGCTAAAATGCATACCTGCCATTCTGCTAGACACTTTATAGATGACACAACATTAACCATCTCTCAAATGATATTCAAATTTAATTAAATTCTTTGCATGGTTGTCAGATAAAGTCATGCCAACAACAGTGGTTCCCGGAAAACAAATTTAAAAAAATAACATTCTATATGCTGTGAAAATTTCCTACAGAAATCCTTTTTATTCAAGTCATTGAAAAAGTTTTAAATAACAATTCGATAGTGAGGGCATCTTTCTGAAACTGTTTCAAATGCAGTCCTTTTGATAGTGATGCAGCATTGAAGAGTTTAACCACTACTGACTTAAATTCATTAAATGAAATCAAAGTAAATAGAAACAATGAAGTTGAGAAAAAAAAATTCTTTGGGGGAAATACTGCTTTTAAACTTGTTTTTCAGTCATAGATAATAATGGCTGACAGAATGAACTACTAACCTTATTGTTGAAGGTACCCAGACAGGTGATTCAGTGAGGTATAGATAAAAGCCCTATTTAATTAGAATTAAAACATCTAGACAAAATACAAATCTGAATTTAGGGTAGCAATTGCTTGTATGATCATTCAATTCAGAAAGAGAACGTTTTTTTATATGTACTCATTGAAAACTGTTTACACATGTGGAGGCGACTGTTTTTGATTACAGTAATTAAATGATAAATAAATACCAACTCAAGGAAATAAATTAGACTAGATCATTTTTTCCATGATGTTTTAGACATAGGGCAACCATGGATTAAACCTGAAAAATAAAATGCAGAAACACACTGCCGAAAAACTACTATAAACATCAGTGGTTATAGAACAAGTAGAACAATGAAAGGGGATTATGTCATGCACAACGAAAGAACACAATACAGTGGAAACCACTTAATTGGATATCTCTTAATTGTATATCCCTGTTAATTGAATATAATTTCCCAACACAAAACCATTTACCATACCTCCAGTACAAATTTGACCTGTTAATTGAATATAGGTTATAAAGTAAACTCCTGTTAATTGAATAAAAACCCTGAAAACCTGTCAAGAAATTACCCTGACTCTCCTCAGTTTTCCTTTGTTTATAGACCTATTTGGCCACAGTAATCCAATACAGGCATTTAATCTATTATATCTTGTTTGACAGAGCTCATGGAGCTCTGTCAAACAAGATATAATAGAATAAATGCTAAGTTTATCTCTAGAATAGAGGAAAGTGACTCAATCCCTGTTAATTGAATACTCCTGTTAATTGAATAATTTTCAATGGCAAAGTGACTATTCAGTTAACAGGGTTCCACTGTACCATGATGGCATGATCTCCATCATAAAAAATCAGTTCAGAGACGCTGAATAATTGTTAAAATACATGCGAACCATTCAAGAAAGGGAGGAATATTGCAAGATAAATTGGTTGTTACCAAAGTGGGTTTTTTGAGGTGGTGCATTGAAGACTTGTCCTCGCCTTTGGGTCATATATGCATTCATCCTAACAGACTCATCGATATATACCCAGAGATGAGGTCTCAACTTCAATACACTGTCTGGGAAACCCACATGGTGGTAATACAGTACAGTCGCTGCGGATAAGCCATGTGTCGGCTGTGATGTCCACGTATCCGTTCTGTAACCAGGTAATAAAAATCATAATCAGCAAAATTTTAATTAAATTTTTCATGTTTTTTTTCCTTTAATTAGTGTTTGGAATCTAATATTATTGCATACATGGAAATATTGCCCACATGTGGAAAGTGATCAGTCCATGGCGGCCGAACTGTAACCTATATATATATATATTTCATTCTATACAAAACATGTTTATTAATTAAGGTAGAAAATAATGGTCTTTGCTTACCACTATTTAATTGAAAGCTTTTCACACAAAAATCTAAGCCTAACAACATTTTCTAGAAAATTTTACATAAATTTCTTTATATAAATATGGAATAAATAAGAAATTAAAATGAAATATTTACATATAAAAATAATTTTTAAAAATATTATGGAACTATTATCATTTTTATTATACCCCCGCCCGCTAGGCGGGGGTATGTAGGATTTCTCATGTCCATCACTCCGTCTGTCCGTCAGTCCTTCTGTCGCAAAATTGTTTAATGGAGGGTACCATCATGCTGTAATCAACTCCTCCCCCACTTTTCAATTCACATAGTTGAAACTTCAGAATATGATCATACACACAATGAAGATGTGCAACATGTATAAAGTCTTGCGAAAATTTTGTTTTTCAAGGGGTAATGTTTATTTTTAAGCTGAAAGTAACTTTGCACTACATAAAAAGGAGCGGCAAACACACTTATCAGTTAAAAAAATTTAAATACTTTTAATTTAATACCTAAATTACAATTTTGACCTTTTATAATTGTAATATAAATACGTGTTAATTGAATTAAAAGCTTTACAATAAACTGTAGTAATTCCAGCTTAAGTATTTAATTTTGTCCATCCATCCATCTGTCTGTCCATCCATCTGTCAATCCCTCTGTCCATCCATCCTAAAATTCAATCATCAATAACTTGTTGTGTAGGGAGGTGGCGGGGAATCTTTTTGTGTCATTCTGAGATGACACTTTCTCTAGTTTTTATCATCGTTTTACTGTGGGGCTTCTATCTGCAGTAAGTTTTGTTTGTTAGGCTTTTCTCCATAGGGCATTGGTCCTTCTCTATGTTAGCAAAATGTTTTTAGCATCATTGTTTGAAACAAATCTCAAATGTAGGTCTGAATTGAGAAAGAGATGACAGTTAACCTCTAAAATTATTACTTAATATCCCCTTACGTAATAACTTTCAGGTCAGCTTTATGCGGCAGATCATGTTCAGGAAATGATATTAGATATTTCAGTCAGATTGTTGACATCCATCAGATCATGTAAAGTGGACTTCTTTTCAGTCTGGTCTCAGGGGTTAATTTCCACATTCCTTGGTTTTGGTTTAATATCTCACATGAATTTGCAAGTTTTTAATAAGAGGTTGATTTTTTATTTGCCTTTTATTCATTAAAAGTTGATCGTTTTGTTTGCTAGTCTAGTTTGCTGATGTAATTTTCAGTTGATTTTTTGTTTGCTAGTTTCTTGGTTAGGTCAGTTTATCATTTACTTATCCAGTTTATTTCTTTCTACATCATTGAGAACGGGAGGAAAAGGTTACAAAATATGTAAAATTAATTAACTTTAGTTTCCAGTTTAGAAACGAACAGTGGACCAGTTTTAAAAATTCTAGCCATGGTTATCACATGTTAAATTTGTCATAAAATGTGATTGTTTTTTAGAAATGGAAAAAAAACACCTCCACATTATGGTTTGAAGAATCTACACATTAATTTAAAACATCCTATCAACTGCATGCACTTTTCATTTAAACTTGGAGTGACTCTTGCCTTTCTAAGTATCAGTTATTTGTGTTAAAGGTCTTTCTGTGATATTTAAGAATCTTGTTTTCCAAAAGAGTATTTTCTAATTAAATTATTTTTATTTATATTGTTCATTTCATGATGATTGTATACATTATATTTCTTTGTTGTATTGTTTCTCTTTATAATAAATTGTGAATGTCTATACAACACCCTTTTTCGTTTCTCTTTTCAACACTTCTGCGAGCATGAGTGTTTTTTGCGAGCCTGGAAATAAGCAGACTGTCATCAACCGAATGAGGTCCCAAGAGGGTGAATTGGGTGATGCTACCCTGCTCAGCAGGGTGGCGTCACTAAATTTACTTACAGTCTGAATCAAGGTCTTGGTCCTAAAGAGAAAGAGGTGCCCAGATGATCAATTGGCCCTCTGTATATGATAGCATCAGCAAATTCACCCTCTGGGGACCTCATTCAGCAAATGACAGCTTGCTTATTTTCAAGCTTGGTTTTATGTTAATTAAAAGCGCATGCATTTGTACAATTTTGACCCAGTACTGCAGAACAGGGTTTTCCATTTTTACTCCATAGTTGTTTCATATTCAAAGTTTATCCTTTTCCTTATGTAACAGCTACACTCAAACAGCACCGTTCACAAAAATAACCAATCAGATTTTCACCTCAGTTTTACCAACATAACATAGCTTAGGAATGAGCTCATTCCAGTGATGGATCATAAGCTACTTTTGTTAGACAAAAAATAAATTTGTATGCATGTAGTTATTCAAGAGATTGTTTTGCAGCCGTCATCTTCTAGTAAAGTAAAGGTGAAAAAATATTATATCTCATAATGACTTTCTAGTATTACAGTGCAGTCGTTGGGAATAAACATATATTATATAGGGCTGAAACAGTTCACTCATTTTCACAGCTGACTAACCAGGAGCTATAACCGTGGCCAGTTTTTCACCGAATATGGGATTAAAACTATAGGGATTGGAAAGCAGTATTCCCAGAAAACTATTACAGTGGAGCCCACTGAATTGGATATCTCTTAATTGTATATCCCTGTTAATTGAATATAATTTTCAAACACAAAACCATTTACCATACCTTCAGTACAAATTTGATCTGCTAATTGCATATGGGTTGTAGAGTAAATTCCTGTTAATTGTATATAAATTTTTGTAACATGTCGAAAAAATTACTGTGACACGCACCAAACTCCCCTTATTTATCAACCTTTTTGACCTCACTACATCCAATACAGGTATTTGTTCTATTATATCTTGTTTGACAGAGCTCCGTGAGCTCTGTCAAATAAGATATAACAGAATAAATGCTCAGTTTAAGTCCAGAACACAGGAAACTGACCAAATCCCTGTTAATTGTATACTCCTATTAACTGAATAATTTTCACTTGCAAAATGGATATTCAATTAAGAGGATTCTACTGTACCAGTATTATATGTGTTGTATTTGTAAATAAACAACATGTTTATATGTGTTGTTTTTGTAAATAAACAACATGTGTTATTCATGGTGTATTTTTAAGAAAACAACATGTGGTTTGGATGTTGTATATGTGAACAAACATTTTATATGTTTCGTATGTGCAAATAAACACCATGTGTTGTATTTGTAAATAATAAAAAAATTTGTATTATTCAGTGACATGCAATGTCATAGTTTTAAGAAGAAAATTTTGTTTCTTTTCCAATTGAAATTGCAATATCTTTTCAGCACTGCATTTTTTAAATAACAAAGTCCTCAATTTAATTCTATTTTGTCTAAAATGTATGAACATCACCCTCTAAATTCACTTTGATCCTTGGTAAATCTTGGCTCAAATATGAATTTAGTGAATTTGGTTCATAAGTTACATATAGTATTGCTGCACATTAGTTATCCTCCATATAATCCTTCGCACCTTTCTTGGTTTCTGTGAATGTGTGGCGCAATTTCTCATAAATATTATTACATTTAAAGTAATGCATTTGAAGTTGTATTTATATAGAATTAAGTAAGAGGTCTCATGAACACATTATGTCACTACCCAGTATATCATCATTCAGATCTTCTTTGACATTCAAAAAGAACTACAGTGAAAACTAGAAGTTCTGTCATGAACTGTGCGCTTATCTAGGCTTAATTGCGCACAGGAATTGCACACGATTGCCATATCGAATGACCTCCAAAGCACGGCAGGTTCTCCTGGTTACTCATAGCAAACACAGGCAATGTTTCTGCTAATGGACCTCCGTGTTACCCGGAGGTCCATTGACTGAAACATTCCTTGTCCACAGGCCATATGTACAGAATTTGATAGACTTACTATGGTCATAATGCATAGATTAACACGCAGATCTACGTGCTTTTTGTGCACATTTCATGACAGGACTTCTAGTTTTAACTGTAAGTAGGGTCAGTGATCAAATACCCTTTACATAATAAATGATGAAGGCACATATATTTACACATATAAACTAGATAACCAGTTTCTGCCACTTCCTTTGGTCAGTCATTTTAGCCTTCTTATCAGATGAGAGGCTATCTGAGCAAATGTTTCTGAGTGTTGTGTTACAATAAAAATTCTAAGGGGATTACAAAAGTGTGAAAAAAGGTGAAAACATTCATGGTGGTGTTCATAAAATGATTCACTATATTTTTCAAAATAGCTTAAAAGATTAATTTCTTTTTCAATCCTACTCACATCCCAAATTTTCTTTGGTATGCAATATGTTTATCAGGTGGGGAACTTAATTATTAATTGCTTCATATCAGAAGTAACGCTCCCCCCTTGCCTCTTACGCCAGAAAAGGACAATGATGACTGTTGTTGAAATTGATAAAATATATCCCTACCATGTTCCACTACACATTTCATTACTTATAATTTGTCAGAAATAAATTTATACAGATGATTCAAGTACGAAGTCATTGGATGGCATGTTATGTAAATATCTGAACAGTGCTGCATGTAAAGAACACATGATGCATTTTGGAACTCAGTCACTCATTACACAAACTATCAAGCAAATGATCAACCATCCTCAAATATTGTTAGGAAATAATGTTATATTGTCATTGTGTATACAGAAAAATATTTCAGATAATAATGCAACCTTTGAGATATAAAACGCTTTTCATTATTAAACTACACTTCAGCCAGTAAGTTTGTACTGTCAAAGGAAGCATTATCTCTTTGTATGTTGTTGGCAGATATTCCTGCCTCGGACAAGATTTATCTTGCCACTGGAATAAGTATAGTTTGGGCAAATTTAATCAATTGTTTCCTTTGTAAATTACATGGATATTTGTGCAATGGTTTCTTGAGTTAAATTTAGATCAATTTTTCATCAAATCTAGTCATGGCTGCTTCAGAGCAGCCATGACCAGATTGGATAAAAAATATAATTAAAATACTCAGTGGGTTAAGAGTAACCCACTCAAATCGTTATGCATAAATATACAGTACGGTCACCATGGACTGGTCACTTTCCATGGGTCGGAAATATTTTCACGGACGCAATAATATTAGATTTCAAACACCAATAATAAGAATAATCATCAAAAATTCAATGAATGAAGCACCGAGTACAACCGGTACAACCTGGAACTTCATTAATTAAAATCTTGCTGATGATGATTTTTGCGTGGACATCAGTGCCCATGCGTGGACCAGGACCAGTCCAAGACGTCTGTGTTGTATTCGTAAAGAAAGTAATACCATTTAATGCAAGATGAAAAAATACCCAACGAAAACAGTAAGAGGTATTAACAATAACTTAATTCTACAGCCATGTTAATATTCTATTAACAGGAATATTCAATTAACAGGAATTTGGTAACTTTCCTGTATTCCAGTAATAAAATGGGAATAAATTATGTTATATCGTGTTCAACATCGCTCATTGAGCTGTATGGAAACAAGATTTATTTATTTATTTATTTATTTATTTATTTATTTATTTATTTATAGTCACTTTTATCTTCTTAGCCCACTTAATTGGATATCTCTTAATTGTATATCCCTGTTAATAGAATATAATTTTCAAATACAAAACCATTTACCATACCTTCAGTACAAATTTGATCTGTTAATTGCATATGGGTTGTAGAGTAAACTCCTGTTAATTGTATATAAATTTTTGTAATATGTCGAAAAAATTGCTGTGGCACGCACCAAATTCCCCTTATTGATCAACCTTTTTGGCCTCATACATCCAATACAGACATTTATTCTATTATATCTTGTTTGACAGAGCTCTGTGAGCTCTGTCAAACAAGATATAATAGAATAAATTCTCAGTTTACCTCCAGAACACAAGAAACTGACCAAATCCCTGTTAATTGTACAGTTAAAACTAGAAATCCTGTCACGAAATGCGCACAAATAGCACGTTGATATGCGCGTTAATGTACGTGGTATGGCCTACGTAAAGCTATCAAGTTCTGTACATATGGCCTGTGCACAAGCAATATTTCAGCCAATGGACCTCCGGGTAACCCGGAGGTCCATTGGCAGAAACATTGCATGTGTTTGCTATGAGTAACCAAGAGAACCTGCCGTGCTATTCGATATGGCAATTGCGCGCAATTCCAGCGCGCAATTAAGCCTAGATAAGCGCTCTATTCGTGACAGGACTTCTAGTTTTAACTGTATACTCCTGTTAATTGAATAATTTTCACTGGAAAATGGATATTCAATTAAGAGGATTCTACTGTATCATCATATTCACTCTGTAAATTGAATGGATTTTTTCGGGGGCGCGGTGGCTCAGTTGGTAGAGGTGCAGGCTGCAAGCCGAGAGGTCCTCGGTTCGAATCCCACTTGCGGCAACCGCGTTGTGTCCTTGGGCAAGACACTTCACCCCGATTGCCTACATGGGGGCACGATGACGCTGTGTAGTGAGGCGTACTGCACGTCGATGGTGCGCATGTCTTCAACCAATCTAACCCTTCCTGTGCTGCGGTGCAGAGTCCAGAGTTACGATGTTGGAGAGCTGACAGCTGCTCGTCGATGCTCGGTGGTTCTCTCCGGGTACTCCGGCTTCCTCCACCCGTAAAACTGTCACGGTCACGATTAGCCATTGTGCATAGGTATGTGACCTTAAACACCAATAAATAAATAAATTGAATGGATTTTTTCAAAAATGATCCACTGAATAGAATGTAGATGAATTTTTCATCAAATCCAGTCACTATTTCTTCAGAGCAAGCATGACCACTTTTGATGAAAATATTTGGAAAGTACTCAGCGTGTTAAGGGTTAAAGGTTAATAAACAAGCTAATGATTGCAAGTGGAATACTTTTTATTTTTGGAATTCACTAAAAAAAACTTCTGATAATCCATTCCAATGAGGGCTCATGAGCTGAGTTTGAATGCTTTTAGTTAGTCATTTACAATGGAATTTATAACCAGGAAGTGTGACTAACCCCGTGTAATGCGATTCAACTTTCTAATTATACAAAATGGTAACTGGCAAATCACACGTTACATGGAAATGGACACTCACTAAGGCTGTGCATTGCAGAGGCTTAAATGCATGACAGAGATGATCTTATGTATAATCAGAAAGATAAGAGAGTGACTAATCCTGTGTATTGTAAAGACTTAGTTTGTGAACTAGTATGCACTGGTTGTCCATTGGCATTGCACAGGGTTAGGCAAACTGCCATTGATAGACTGGCATATCACACACTACATAAAAATAAACATTGACTTAGGCTGTAAAATGCACATTTAACAGCATGTTAACTGGTTGAGTGCTGGAAGCCACTATCAGGGCTTTGGCAAAAAGGAGGGTACCCTTTAAAAATTACCCTTTTCTTTACTTACTTTTCATATTAAGTGAAAAACAAAATATTATTTTCAACATGAGGATCTGCTTTATTAAAAATTATTGGAAAGTGCCAAAAGGCACTTTCCAATAATTTTTAATAAAACAGATTTTGAAGAACAAATTTGATCACCTAAAATAATGTAGCCCTCAACCAGTTAATATTTAATTAAATAGTAGAGTACTGGAAGCGTATATTTGGGATTTATTTTGAAGTGTAGGCGCCACGGGTTAAAGGCATCCTATTCTATGGATGTGCTTCATATTATCTTTGATATGAAATTACTAAGACTGTGTGGGTTTGACTTGAGAAAATTTATGGGAGAGTGCCAACACTCCCGTAAATTGTAGCAAGACAAAGACATATTAACAAAGCTTGTAGACATTTCAAAACATTTTGACAACAGGAAATAATTTAGCGGCACTCTCCCATAAACTGTACCAAGGCAAAGACATATTAACAAAGCTTGTAGACATTTCAAAACATTTTGACAACATGAAATAATTGAGCACTTCAGCAGTTAACTATCAATTTCTTTTTAATGTGACTAACCCTTGCAAAAACAATTTCTTGAACAACTTAATATATTCATTTTAGGTCTCAAAAACATAGCTATTGACACATTCTTGTTACGAACTCGACGAGGTGCCTTAATTTACATTTTAGAGGCAAAAATTTAAAAAAAATTGGTGACTTTTTTCTGAATAGCAGTAAACGAATAAGCTTGTTACATAAGGGAAGGGTTAAACGTGTTCACTGATAACTGTAGTATTGCTATAAATATTCAAGGTAGCAAAATTCATAACTAAACATATTTATTTATTTACTTATTGGTGTTTAAGGTAACATACTTAGTTTTACGGGTGGAGGAAGACGGAGTACCCGGAGAGAACCACCGAGCAGTGACGAGTGACGAGCAACTGTCAGCTCCTCAACATTCTAACTTTGTTCAAGCTTCGCTCAAGCAGGGTTACAGCGGTTGAAGACATGTGCGCCATCGACGTGAGTGTGTCCCCATGTAGGCAACTGGGATAAAGTGCCTTGCCCAAGGACACAAGACGAGTCGTCCCGGTCTGGGATCGAACGCGGGTCCTCTAGCATTGAAGTCGAACGGTCTACCACCGAGCCACCCTGCTCCCAACAAAACATAGAACTCGAAACAGAATTATCCATTTTTAAACCCAAAACAATTCCATGTAGCAAAATTCTTAACTAACATAAATCTCGAAACCCTCGGTTCGAATCTCACCTGTGGCAACTGCGTTGTGTCCTTGGGCAAGACACTTCACCCCCAATAGCTCACATTAGTGCACGGTGACGTTGTGTACTAAGGCGTACTGCACGTCGATGGTGCACTTGTCTTCAACCAATGCTAACCCTACTTGTGTGGAGTTAGTATGTCAGGGAGCCGACAGTTGCTCGACGTTGCTCGGTTGTTCTCTTCGGGTACTCCGGCTTTCTCCACCCGTAAAACTGTCGTGGTGATGATTAGCAATTGTGCATAAACATGTTACCTTGACTGGTTGAGTGCTAGAAGCCACCAACAGGGCTTTCAGAAAAATGAGGGTACCAGAGCAAAAACCAACATTTTTATTTTTCATGTTTCCAATTCAGTCAAATGCAAATAATATTTTATTTATATAAGTTTGTTCTATTACAAATTATTGGAGAGTGCCTGTGGGCACTCTCCAATAATTTGTAATAAAACAAATTTTGAATAACAAATTTAGAACGGCAAAAATAATCTAGCCCTCAACCAGTTAAACACCAATAAATAAATAAATAATAATAATCTCGAAACAGAATTATCAATTTTTAAACAAAAAAATAATTTCACAATGTGACTTTAATCCCGCATAATAGAACAGGATTTTTACATACAAGGGGTTATAGATTATATTTGTGAAAATAAAATGCATTTAGAGAATGGTAAATGGTAGTTGGTGATGTGGGGGTAGGGTGGGGGTGTTAGCCACTACCTTAGAGCTGATGATATTCCTTTTAGCATTATTTGAAGCGCTCATGTGAAGGACAACCTGCACTGATTTTGTAATGCATCGCCTGTGAGGTGGTGTTCTCTGCAACAGCCATCCACGTGTCATATCAGTTCCTTTGAGCTGGTAAGGTAATTGCTTAGCTTTCATGTAGGCCATCACACTTTAGTTTTGCTTATTTCATATTTAGAGTACCAACTAAAGGTTATGCAATAACGACAGAAAGCTTTCCATAACTCACTACAGCTAGAGAGCAATCTTTATTAGAACAAAAAAAAATAGTGTGACTGTCCAACATATTAATTCAGCTTGTATTGTAGTTTGCAGCAGTCTGTAAGGGCTGTATGGAAAAACTTTTGATAGCTATTGGATATTTTCTGTTTCAAAGTTGAGAATCACATTTGACCTGTTCATTTGACTGTAGCTAAAGACTTAATGTTTATGGACTGAATAACTAGTACGGAGTACTAAATATTTGAATCAGAGTTACCCGCCTTGAAAAGTTGGAAATGATGCAATCTCCAAAACAAAACAGCCTTGGGAAAATACATCGTTTCAATAAACGTTTGAAGCTTTCTACTGGCTTTTTACTTTATTGTTGAATATTTCAGATAAATAAAGAGGGTGATTTGATGAATTTTGGACCTAAAACATACAATTGACTACTGGTGTGTTTTTGTTGGGAGTTCCCTAAAAAATATATGCACATGACCGGTACTTCCGTTCCTGTCAGTTTTTCTCTCTTATTTGTTGCATGTTTTTCGGGTCAGAAAAGGTTGTCTGGAGGGCTATACTTGACAAAGATATTTGAATGCCAAAATTAAAGTGATTCGATCATATTTTTCTTCACCTGAATGTTACAATTGTGGCGTATAGGAAAATATTTTGTACTGTGATACCTTAATCCTCTCTCAACTGAAGCTGAAGACTCTCATTCCGATATCTCATTCACTTTTTAATTATGGCTCCCTCGGCTTTTGAATTCCTCTGAACAGCTTAGAATTTAAAAATTACTTGCCACGAACATGGAAAATTCTTGAATACCGGGACCTCCCTTTAAAACCCTTGAAAATTATATATTAGGCGAGTAAAGGGGATTCATTCCAGCAACATTCAGCTCGCTTCAAAGGGAGTTGAATGTAGAGATGGGCGGTGTTGGAATTTTGAGTTCGGTATCGGTTTCGGTATTTTTGTGTGGGGATACCGCGGTATCGGTTCGGTATTCGGTATGTGACTTCAGATTCACTGATAGTACCAAAGGGGAATCCATGTCAGAAAAATACAGAATAAGTTGTTCTTGTATCATTCTATCACAGTGCTACACATGCCATTGTTGATGGGCTCAACATTGTCATTCTTTTGTCAACACAGATCATATCTACAGTAATTTGGTGACTTGTTCTAAATACGCCTTAACTTTTCAAGCTCCACTTAAGGCGTCTGTAATCATAGAATCATAGAATGTGTGTCCTGAAGATGTCATCGTTAGGTGGGCCTGATGACAGTTGTAAAATTATCTGGTCAGTGATTTCTAGCCAAGTCTTGGCTGCCTGTTAAGGCAGCCAAGACTTGGCTAGAAATCACTGCTAAGCAACTGGACATGTACAGGTCGTAGACTATTGATAATTTAGTACAACTGCCCTGGTCCTTAAGGCTTAACAAAACTGAAAAATAAAATCAGTCACTTCTTTCATGAAAATGAACACTTCAACTGCTATCAATCCTCATCAAGGCCTTATAAATAGCGAATGCACAGGGAAAATTGAAAATACCGTTGGCTTCGGTATTCAAAGATTGGGTCGGTTCGGTTTTTCAGTGTCCCCATGATATCGGTATCGGTTCGGTTTTTCGGTATATTGCCCATCTCTAGTTGAATGTTGCTGGAATCTATGTTCTGTGCCAAATAGAATGCCTGCCTCTTAGAATGGTAGTTTTGCATTTGGTTTCGGATTCAGATTCTTTATTCACAGTAATCATACATGTAAAGTGGTCACAAATAAACAAATTTCACAAATATTATATAATATGTATTGTCCCTATATCCCGATAAATTCTGTCTTTTGATTGGTCAGAATGCCTTGGACAAATAGCCATGGCAAAGGGGTGCACCCAACATCCAATGTATGTGAGAGCGTGCAGCATCCAGGACATAAGCGCACGCGAAATATCGGGGGTATATGGCCTAAATGAAAGCCTTTAGCATTTGTTCTCCTCGATATAAAAATCGAACCAAAAAAAACCTGAAAATAGTTACAAATATCATCAGATTTCCAACAATTCGATCATATTTTGCCGTTATAAATTAAATAGTCGAATAATTAAAAGAAACAGCTTAAGAGAAATAAAATAAGAGCAAATATCGCCCTTCAGTTCCAATGTGTTCTATGTGCCAGCAGGCACATAGAACACATTGGAACTCGGGGGTCGATATGTAAACAAAAACTCGTTTCCTTAACGACCCAAGGGATGTAACTCTATCTGTTGTATTCTGCGTTTGTAAAAAACAAAACAATGTTCATGCTGATTACGGTGCGAGAGAAACGCGTCCGCAAATTGTTTTTCACTATGTTTCCATTGTGTTTCAAACGGGACAAAAAACGTTATCTCCGTCAATACGTATGGTATACGGAGATTTAATACCTGGATGTCTCATTTAAACAACTCGCCTACGGCTCGGTGTTTAAAAACCGACATCTAGGTATTAAATCTCCTTATACCATACATGTTGACGGAGATAACTTATAGTATACCGTGGAAGTGGCATAGCCAGATTGGCTGTCTGCCTGTCACTCTCCGGAAGACGGAGTAATGGCAACCAGACCGTAACCAAATGAATAAACGTAGAACAATTTATGTGACACATAATGGGGAATGGGGATCGAATTATTTCATTTACGGGGCCAACGATACGCTCCTTCATACACGCCACCGGTAAGTTGGTGCATTAGCGTTGGCAAGAAGCAACCAGCTTCTTGAACTCCCTCCACTACTTTTAGCGTCGTTTAAACTGCGACAAAGAGGTAGGTTATTATGTTTGGGCGCGGGTTTTCAGATATGGATGTGGGGGGATATTTAATAAAGGTGTTCCATGTATGGTAAGGAAGAAAAAATAGTTTATTTTGAACTTCCCACGTCTGATATTTCATAAATATGAATTAAATGTTCACAAATTATACTTGAAAATGAAGGTTATGGTGTATAGAAGACAAATATGTGCAATCAACTCACAGCGTTGAGAACGGGTATCAATGGTTTCTGGAAATCTGCTGCCGTATTCGTACAAGAACAGATAATCAAATAATATTTCCCGAGAACAACTCGTGGCTAAATATGCTTCAATATCTAAGAACTAAGTGAGGAAATCAAAATTCTCCAAAACGCAGCGACAAAGCCTGCGTGGGGGTAAAATTCCGAACCATTTGGCTTTGTTTTGTTTTCTATTTGTTTACATTTCGGTCATGGTCAACAGGTCCAAAAAAAGGCATTGGAAAACAATGTCGTCTAAAATCAAATAATGATACTGATCGCCTGGGACGTAGCTAGAGGCCTTTTAATGGGGTGGGGGTGGGGGGTGGGGGTGAGACCCTTTGAAATTCTAACTGGGAATCCCGACACACGAGCGCCGTAGGATGGTAGGCGCGAAACTGCGAGCGCCAAAGGCGCAAATCATTGTCAGGGAGTCTGGGGTACTCCCCTTGAATATTTTGAAAAATTGATGTGCTCAGATGCGTTTTCATGGGTTCTGGTAATAGTTATAGGCTAATTTTCAGTTCCAAATGCAGTGATTTTTTTGTAGGGAAACATTTTTAATTCGAGTTAGATACAAATTTTCAATATCTTCTTGCTTTGCCCGAATTGTCCACAGTGGCTCGTACGCCTTCTGTCTGACGGACAAATTTGAAACATCGCCTTTGGGAAGGTGGGAGTTTGGTGTTTCTAGAGCATTTCACAGGCACTTGACATGTCAACGAGTACTTTTTTATTAACCCTTTGAACCCGTAAGACCGCTTTTCCGGTCCAGGATCATGACACACCGTACTTTTAAAAAGTAGAATGGCTGCTCAGTGAATTTGTAGGGTAGACCAATCGATATTTTCAATGTGCAGCCCAAAGGCTGCACGTTCAGAATATGGATTGGTCTACCCCACATGACGATTATGGACTCTTCTAATTGATGTCATTCAACTGACATGGAAGGAACCATCAGGGTTCAAAGGCTTAACATGCCGTTACATGCGACTCGGCTGGGTGCATTGTGGCACCAATCGCACCATGTTATATATAACATCAATCTGAAAGGTTCGGAACATAGACCATGTACCTAACCTTTCAGTTTGATGTGATATATAAATGAAGTATTTGTCAATTGTTTAGAATTCTGTGAAATGCCAGTCGACGAAAATGGGGCACATTGATTTACAAATTATCTTCCCTAGACTATCAGCGGCTGCTAACAAAACGTGTAACGCAAAGCGGGTATGTGCAGTTGATACGGCATCAGTCTGCAGGCCGCGTGGAGTCGGAATTCTTTGACCCGATTTTCACCCGAAAGTCTCGGCAGTCGGAATATTTCCTTATTATGGTCCTCCAGTCGGAAAAATACGTTTGTCAGTGAATTATATCATATATTCAGTAGTTTTTCAATTTCTAACTGTTGATATTTTTGCCCTCCGAATTTCCAACTATTGAGGTTTTGACAAATATTGGGGGGGGGGGGGGGTGAGACACCACCCCCACCCCCCGTCGCGACGTCCCTGCTGATCGCCTTCACACAACACAATGTGAATGTATAGAGACCGCACAATTGCCACGTTACTTGCAAGGCACCGTGACACCTGTTTGAATTTCCTAGAATTGAGCGATTATTTTCCAAATAGAAGTCGTGGTACCGAGTGACACAGACATGGGATATCCGAAACAGATTTCGTCACAAGTTCTGGAATATTCTTTTATCTTACGAATACGGTAGCAGACTTCCAGGAACCACTTATGTCCGCTGGCACTTCTGCGTGTTGGTTATATATATCTTTCGTGTTCTATACATCACAACTTTCATTTTGATGTATATTTTGAGGATATTTAATTTGAATTTATGTAATATCAGAGCAGGCGCGTAGCCAGGATATCAAAGTTAGGGGAGGGAGGCGCAAGAGTAATATCTTGGGGGCTAGTTCAGCGATCAGGGGCGCGGTGGCGTTGCGGTAACCGGTTCTCGTCAGATCACCGAAGTTAAGCAACGTCGAGCCCGGTTAAGCATTGGGTGGGTGACCGTCTGAGCGATCAATTCGGACTCCCGCGTTGTGTCCTTGGGCAAGGCACTTAACGCCGATTGTCCACATGGGGGCACGATGACGCCGTGTACTACGGCGTACTCCACGTCGATGGTACGCATGTCTTCAACCAATCTAACCCTTCCTGTGCCGCAGTGCGGAGTTTCGATGATGGAGAGCTGGTAGCTGCTCGTCGTTGCTCGGTGGTTCTCTCCGGGTACTCCGGCTTCCTCCAGCCGTAAAACTGTCACGGTCATGATTAGCTATTGTGCATAAGTATATGACCTTGAATACCAATAAATAAATAAATAAGTTCAGCGATCTAAACATAGCGGCTACCCCCTACGTACGTTACGTTTGGGGGCACGCAAAAGATGGGAAGATGGGGACTCCACTTCTTGCTGGAGCGGGCCTCCCCCGAAAACGTTGAAATTGGAGACCAAAAAAAACGCAATTTCCTTGACTCTGGGTCTGTTTGTGTCCATAGTTTATAAGTTGTGAAAGGTATCAATAATTAGGCCACATCACCTGGGTGGGGGCATGACTGAAATTTTTGGGGGGGGGGGGGGATATGCCCCCTCAGCGCCCCCCCCCCCTCCTGGCTGCTCCACTATATCAGAGTGGAAATTTCAAAGTAAACTAATTTTCTTTGCTTATATAGCACATTGAATCGGAAAGATTGACTGCAAGTTGGGGGCGCGTAAACCCCACCAGTGGCAACCGCGTTGTATCCTTGGGCAAGACACTTCACCTTCATTGCCCACGTGGGAGCACTGTGGCGTTGTGTACTAAGGCGTACTGCACGTCGATGGTGCACTTGTCTTCAACCAATACTAACCCCGCTTGTGTGGAGTTAGTATGTTGGGGAGCTTGACAGTTGCTCGTCGTTGCTCGGTGGTTCTCTTCGGGTACTCCGGCTTCCTCCACCCGTAAAACTGTCGTGGTCATGATTAGCCATTGGGCATATGTAACCTTAAATACCAATAAATGAAAGAAATAAATGAATGAATGCAAGTCCCCCTAGCTCAGTACATGTTCGTGTTTGTAGTTATTGGAGGGAAACACCGTTGTTTGTTTGTCGTCTCTCGGTCTTTGAAAATATGCTGGGAGGATCGAGGGAACTCCCTGACTTCTTATCCAAGTGCAAGAACCCTAGATATGCGGCGAGTTGAAAATCACAAAACATTCATACAGCGGAGCATCCACTTTGATAAAAACGTGCATGTATATTCTGTAATGAAAACACAAGAGACAAAAACAATATTTCAACAATCAATTCTCAATATTTAATCTGAAGGGTACAGTCCATTGAATCTTTAACTTTTCACAGAAAATGAGTTTTAATCCTTTACCCAACGAATCGGCCGCATCTGCCCGCGTAATATGCAAATTCAGCAGTTGAACAAACATTATTTTTCAAAACATTTCAACAAAACCATATCATGTGACCCCTCGTTGGAACGAGCTCGTCGAGGGGTCACATGATATTATGGTTTTGTTGAAATTTTTTGAAAAATTAAAACAAATGACATTTAAAATAATAAAGTTTGATATCGTCTGCGTTGGGTAAAGGGTTAATACTCCTTTTGTGACTGTTTCTCAGTACAGTCGCCGTGGACTGGTCATAAACTACGCGTGGGCAGTGATGTTCACGAATGCGATTGCCGGGTTATAAAAAATCATCATCGGAAAAGTATTAATACAACCCAGTGCATCATTAACCCTTTGAACTTTGGTGGTACCTTCCATGCCAGTTCAATGACGGCAATTAGAGTCCATATTCATTATTTGGGGTAGTACCAATCCATATTTTCAACGTGCAGCCTCGAGGCTGCACGTTGAAAACATTGATTAGTCTGCCCCACACATTTACTGATCAGCCATCCTATTTAATGACGTTATGACGTATCATGTTCCTGGCCGGAAAAACGGCCGCTAGGGTTCAAAGGGTAAATTACATCCTATAATTAGTGTTTGGAATCTGATATTATTACGTCCTTGGGAATGTTGCCCACCCGTGGAAAGTACCCAGTCCACAGCAGCTGTACTGTAGTAACAATCTTCACTTCACATGTTCTATGTGTCAAATGGGGTACGGTGGCTCAGTAGATAAAGGTGCAGGCTGCAAGCCGAGAGGTCCTCGGTTCGAATCCCACCTGCGGCAATCGCGTTGTGTCCTTGGGCAAGACACTTCATCCCCATTGCCCACGTGGGGGCACGGTAACTCTGTGCACTAAGGCGTACTGCACGTCGATGGTGCACCTGTCTTCAACCAATGCTAACCCTGCTTGTGTGGAGTTGGTATGTTGGGGAGCTGACAGTTGCTCGTCGTTGCTCGGCGATTCTCTCCGGGTACTCCGGCTTCCTCCACCCGTAAAACTGTCACGGTCATTGTTAGCCATTGTGCAGAAATATGTGACCTTAAAACATCAATAAATAAATAAATATGTGTCAAATAAGATACATTAAATGCTAATAGTCGATGAAACTGATTTAAGAAACGCGAATAAATCAGTTATCAGAGTAATTCTTTGATTGTCTTTAGATTTTTTTCAATAGGGATTTACTCTACAGCCGACATGCAGTTAACAGGTTAAATTTACATTCTCTGTATGGTATATGCTTCGGCAATTAGGAGTTCCTCCATGAAAACCCCAAAAGTGGACCAGTGTTTGTTTACTTAGGTACACGAGTTCTTTTTACTCGTAAAATTTACATGCGAACCAACGCATGGGGTCTTATTGGTATAAGAGGTGCTTAAACTTAAATAAATAAAATTTATCCTACAACCTACATGAAAATTACCAATTGAAATTTACTTTAAAGGTAGACACAAATAAACAAAAGTTTATAAGTTACATGCTTTTAACATTGTTATTCAATTCGGTATTGTCCAATTATGTAGTGGCTTGTCTGTACATTGTAAAAACAGATGTTTAACTTCTAAACACAAAGTTAAACACATTTCTGTTTCACTTAATAAACACATTCTAGGTGTTTACATGTTTAACTTATAAAGGAATGTGTTTAACTAACTTGAACATGTGACATGTTTATAAATTAACTAAAAGTGTTTAACCTTTCTAAACACATTGCAAGTTTAACTTTTAAAGGTATGTGTTAATTGCGTTTAACTTTTAAAGGTATGTGTTTAGGTTTTAAACACGTCACATGTTTAAGTAATAAACCCTAATGTGTTCAAGGGGCTGTTACACTTAATAAACACAAACTCATGTTTATAATCTACACATGTTTAACATTATTTCCAAAATTTTTCTGAATTGTCACAAATATAACGAAAAGGTCTTTTTTAAAAAGAAAACACAAACAAGAATTTACAATAAAAATAACAAACAAGAAACGAAATGAGCAAAATTGCAAGTCCAACAAGGGCAAAAAACTAGAAAAGATATTTGGACAGAGCTGGTCTGATCGCATTTGTGATATTATTACCAAAAAAGCTATATATGAAATTTGAAAAAAAATCTTGAACAGTTTTCATTCACATGTGATAAAAAGGAATGGGGCGGGACAGACAGACTGTATGGACAGAAGGGTGGAGGGACAGAACCCATTCCTATACTCCCCTCCCACTTCATGGTGGGGGATAAAAACTGGAAATCAAGTTAAGGGGAACTTGAAGTATTTCAGATAACATTGTTCCTAATTTTGGTGCAAATATTTATCATGTATTAGCAGTTGACAATAATTATATTCTTGAACAAAACATGCTTGCCACAAGAATGTATTAAAGCCCAATAAAATTGACCAGATAATAAAAACCAAATGAATGCAGTCAGCACAAGAATTTAAACTATAATAATGCAGGAAGAATCAAATAGCAACTGCAAACCAATGAGACTGTTTGTTCCTTTCTGCAAGTTAGATTACCATTCAACTACCTTTGCTATTAAATGTTTAGAACCATACCTTCCACACTTACACTATTAAATCATATGAATGTGTTAACTTGATTATCGCAGTCGTGTGTATCAAAGGAAAATCCGCAATGAAAAATAAAAAAATAAACAATAAATAAACATTTTGAATTTAAGATTTTTAACCCATTACATAAGATCAAAGTTTCTCCTGAAAATTATCACAAGTCATTACTTACTTAACTGGTTGAGTGCTGAATTATTTTTGGCCATCAAAATTTGTTCACATGTCTTTGCCTTGTTACAATTTATGGGAGAGTGCCTACAGTCACTCTCCCATAAATTGTAACAAGACAAGTCCCTACAGATTAAATAATATCACTTCAAAGATAATACGAAGCTCATCCATTGAGTATGAAGCCTTCAAGTTGCAGTACCTACAGGCACTCTCCCAGAAATTGTAAAAGACAAGTCTCTACAGACTAAATAATATCACTTCAAAGATAATACGAAGCTCATCCATTGAGTATGAAGCCTTCAAGTTGCAGTACCAACGAGCACTCTCCCATAAATTGTAAAAGACAAGTCTCCACAGACTAAATAATATTACTTCAAAGATAATACGAAGCTCATCCATTGAGTATGAAGCCTTCAAGTTGCAGTACCTAGAGGCACTCTCCCATAAATTGTAACAAGACAAGTCCCTACAGACTAAATAATATTACTTCAAAGATAATACGAAGCTCATCCATTGAGTATGAAGCCTTCAAGTTGCAGTACCTTCACCTCAGAGTAAAGCCCAAATATGGGCTTCCAGCACTCTACCAGTTAACTCTTACACTGTTTATGTGTGGTTAAAGCCATCCACGTAAGACCTTCAGAATTTGAAATATGGTACCTGGAGGCAGCAGATTTTTTTCAAATTTCAATGTGCTTACACCTTACATAAGAAAACTGTGGGTTGACTTTATACGTGTATTTTGAAATCCGACGACAAAAGTGATGATAGTCATTACTTGTAAAAAAAACAAGAGGTCCCAAGGGGCCTAAGTCGATCACACGAGACCACACGCTAAAAACTAAAGTGTTAAAACTGACACTTTCAAGGTATTAAACCCATTCTAACTCGTAGGGTTTGATTTTAACACTCAAAGTACAATGCTTTAAGCACTTAGACATTACAATCGTCAGACATCTGAAACTTGAATGGATGGCACTTCCCATGTGTCTAGCATTGGTGGTTCTTCCAGAATCGTCCATAAATTGATTTGCGCTTGTGGGTACATAATTAAAAGGACACAACGCAGATGACGCGGATCAGGCTCGAAAATTCCAGCCTGATCCGCGTCATCGGCGTTGTTTCTTTTCAAGTGTCGCGACATTACACTTGTCAAAGGGTATTATTGTAACGCCTGTCAAGTTCTGGGATATCTACACTTCAACAAAGTGCTAGTTCAGCACTTAGTAAGTGTTAAATACAGCACTTCAAGTGTAGTTTTTAACACTTTAGTTTCTAGCGTGCATGTTAATCAAGGACACGTAGCCATTATCACAAAGACACTAACTAAAAAATATCAAAGGTTTCTGATCACTGAGATTGGAGAATATTTTTAAGCAACTTTTTTATTGCACCAAATTCAAAATTCGGCCTCCCAAAGGGAACCCAAATATGATCCTTTGAACTTGAACTGAACAGACTTGAATCTGGTGCTCTCTTGGATGCTAAATACGAAAGATCAAAACATTCTAATCGCTGGGCCTGGGGGAGATTTTTTAAGAATATCCCCAATATTGCACTAAGTTGACATTCGGGCTCCTATAGTGAGCCCAATTATGATATCAATAACTTGCTTTGAATAAATTTGTATCTGGTCCTCCCATGGATGCTAAATCTGAAATATCAAAACATTCGGATCTAGCTTAGAAGATTTTAAAAAATATCCCCTTCATTACAGAAAGTTAAATATCAGGCTCCAATAGTTATCCCACATATTATATAAGTGCAGGAACCTCATGTAAACACATATTCACATGGTCCTCCCATGGATGCTAAATATGAAATATCAAAACATTCTAATCATTGGATCTGGAGAAAATTTTTATTTTAAAGAACTTTCCTTAAATTGCACTGAGTTCAAATTCGCGCTTCTATAGATCCCAAATATGAACACAGAGACCCTATTTGAACAAACTTAAATCAGACCCACCCAAGAATGCTGTAATTATGACCTGACAATATCGAGCGCGAAACCATGTTACATTCGATGGTCAGTTCCTGTGATGACGTTAATATGGAGACATGAACAACACCCGTATAAAAAAACACATTAATTTTGAACCCACTATAATAGTACACGCTTGGCCGTATAGTTTTGAGAATTGTAAATCAGGTATCTACGCGATTTGCACAGGCACTGAGTCACTGCAGAAGTCCTTGTCAATATTCTGCCAACATTTGCTACTGCGACCTAAAAACAACCTTGAATAAAACGCTCGTCGAACTGAGAGTGTATAATCCACTGCCGTTTGATGCCGTGTCCTCAGTTCACATGTTCCGCCAGCCTAAAGGCCAATATTCTACTGAATGTTCTACCGACGTTTGCTTTTCAAATCCGAAGCCACCCTGACCTGTATGTGAAATATCCTGGTCTGAAGGTCAGTGTGCCACTCATGTTTGCATGCATGTGACGTCTAATCAAAAGCATTCACGGCCTGAAGGTCAGTACTCCCCTGCTGCTTACTATCATACTTAGTAATTAAAAGCGTCCCGCCATGAAAAGCAGACGACACTTGCAAACAAAAGTATTGAATAACTATTGTTTTCATTTTTTTTGCGTCAAAAACAACGCTTATGACCCCTCATTGGAACGAGCTCGTTCCAATAAGGGGTCATAAACTATGTTTTTGAGCCAAAAAATGAAAACAAACAATGAAAATTGTATGGCAATTTTTGTGAATAGGGCTGGCCGATTTTTGCCGTTACGTTGTAAAGGGTTAACGTTAGCTGGCTTGAATTAAAAGCTCCCCGACCTGAGGGTCAATGTTCTACTGAAGCTGTCGTGACCATAAATCAAATGTTTCCCCCGCCTGAAGGTTGATGTTCTGATGTTTACTGTCGTGACCTCAAATGTAAAGATTTCTCAGCTTGAAGGTCAATATTCCACTGACGTTTGCTACTGCGATCTCACAGACTAAGTTTTTATTGCAACAACTGAAAAAACAAGGACATTTGATTTGTGAATTCAGGAAATATCCCTTTCACAGGTGTCGCCGTTACTTTAGATAAAGGATTAAATTTCTCCATCCATTGAACTATCGTGCTCTCGTCAAGCAAGTACTTCAGACAGAGACAGTGAAACATGTGAAGTCTTATGCATCTGAGCCCCGGTCACTGTCATAATTTTATAAACGTAAACGTGATACATTAGTAGCCTTGCCGAGTCGTTGAAATGTATGCATTTTATCCAGTATTTTGTTGGTTGAATCTCTGCGGTGTGTGTGGTGCAGGAAATCATGGCTGATACTTTATTGTCAATGTCATCCACTACACCATCAATATTATTACTTCAATAAAGTACACCAACAAAATACTGGGTGACAAATGTACGTCACCATCCGGGATTTATACACAGCCAAACTATCAGAGAAGTGGACCAACTCGGGGGTAAGTTTTCATTTATTATAGTCCATTTTTAAATCATGCATATTACACAGCGTGACGAATTGCCACAAAGTGTGGTAACTTACAGTGAATTATCTGAAGCCAAGAACCCTTGTAATTTAACAAACTACTTCAACCAAAGTTTGAAATACACTGAATCGCTGTATGATTATCGTTCACTTTGGTAGCAGTGTTGTAATTGTCCTAATGAAAAAATCTGTTCTTGAATTTTAAGCTTGCACATTGGCCAGTCACCCATAAATGCAGAATCCATAAGCGCACGCGTTGCATGCGAAGTGTGGCTACTGTTACTTATGGTTGGCCAAACGCCGTGCCGACATAGATATACTAACCCGATAACACCAAAAACAAATCACCATAATCTTGACCAAGGGCGCCGAAAGCGCGGCGGGGTGGGGGTGTGCTGCTTCCCCTTTGTTCTGAGACAAGGAGGCAATTGAGTCGGCGCATGCCTTTTTTCGCCAGAAGTACACGATCGGAAAAAAATACTTTCCGATTTCCAAGAACTGTCATTCAGAAACTCTTGAGTATTCGTTTCTGACGTACTTCGCGTGTGCAAATGCCAATGGGGGTGTCGGGCTATATTACATAATTTGGTTGATAATTGCCAAACTTAGAAGCTATACTATCGGCGGGGTGATTTCCAAAGCTTAAATGGTTCTTTGGGTGGAACAAGCTGGCATCTGCAGTGCTTGGTCATTGCAGGTGGCACTTGTTCCTCTTAGGGAACGATATATATATATAATGTTAGTATTATTGAGTGGCACATTACAATGTATAATACGCTGTAAACTCTGTCTTAACTCATACCCGGAGTCGAGTGCCCTTTCTCATATCCCTGCCCACTTTTCTTCGGTTGCCTTTACCTTGACCTCCCAGCCGTTAAAACGAGATTGACAAGATACCTTTGACCCAGCTAGTGTTCCATCTTGGACTACTCTTCAGTGGATGCCGAAATATCGTATGGCCAAACAGACAACGGTCGTTATATATCCTCAAGCGACTAACGTTGACGGTGGTAAAGATGATGTCAGTTTCTTGAGGTAACATGCTTTGTTCCAGGTTTTCAATTCTTGATCATTCGAAACTATGTTCGCTATTTCATTTTGATTTCGAAACCTATTCGTGTTCATGTTTCTACGACAAGAATCGAGTTGTTAGTAAATTCGTACAAACCGTATTGTAAACACCCCTGTCCATTTCATTTGACGAATTTAATTTCGAGCCTCTGGATGAGATACCAAGTTTCTTCTGCGTGTTTCTTTTCGCATAATTTTGTCACCTAAGGCATAAATGGTCTAAGCTGCTGAAAGGTTTCTACCCCGCTGTTCGACTTTATTCGTCGCCATGTTCTTTGACGCCATAGTGCTGAAAGAGCTAGGTTCAGATGTAAACGACAGGGTAGCCCTTCTTGGCGTAACGAACGTATTTACCGACATGTCTGATGTAGGAGACGCATCCTGTGTGGGTCCACTACTGTCATATCGTTGAGTGCTTTTATTCAAGTTAACAGTAGATAAAGAAAATGTTTGTTTACTCACAGTAGCTTTCTTCTCAGTATTCAAAACAGAATCACAGTCATCTCTACGAACATTCCCACCATTTTCACGGACGTAAACTTCTCTTTGTTTTCTCGTAGTGAAATCTTTCTGGCGCTTTCGTTCTATGGGACGTTTTGCTGTGATCTCGATTTTGTGACGCATGCCTCTGGTTTCTTCCACTTAAGCATAAGAAAGGTCTCGTGTGTTTCTACTTGGAGTTCTCAAAACAGTTCCAATCTCTCCACGTTTGAGCTCTTCTCGACATTTAGGGAAATCACACTTTATATACTTAACTTGGAAATGTCTTTCCGATATCTCAAGTGAGCTAAAGAATCACTGTATACTCGGATTACTCCACCACTTTATGTCTCAGAGAACTGATCGGGGGATATTTCGTACCTGGGATTTCACTTCAGAAATTCCTGAGACTGAAAGTCTTTATTCTCTATAAGAAATTTATTTACTGAAATCCAGCATATGTTTGAACAAAATCTTGACTAGAATCGATAGCCAAACTCTCAGCCAAACTTAATGTGTAATCAATCTATTCATTAATTTATAAACCTTTTATTTTCAAAGACCCCGTGGGAACTGTGGGAAGTGACGCATTATTTGGTTACTGTGGTAAACAATTTTTGTTTTACTGGTAAAATAGGACCCGGTGACCAATGCATAGGATGGAAGTCCTCTAAAATGGGCAAAATTGGTATGTCCGACTGGTGGTTTTGACTTTATATCCATGTTGCGGTCACGATTAGCCATTATGCAGGAATATGTGATCTTAAACACCAATAAATAAATATAAACTAGAGGTACTGTGAGCAAGCTCACAAAGTGATACTCACCGTGCCTCAGTTATTGCGCTTACCAGGACACAACCATATGATGTAGCAATTGAAATGTATAAGTTAGATTATCTCCCCTTGGAAATGCCAGAACGGAATTATATTGCTTCATGCACATCTTCATATGGAGTTCTTCCATTGTGTAAAGTTTCATGAAAATTCTCCAAACGGTTTAGGAGGAGGTGCGCTTATAAGGATGGACAGACGGACAGATTATCTCCCATTGGAAATCTCAGAACGGAATTATATTGCTTCATGCACATCTTCATATGGAGTTCTTCCATTGTGTAAAGTTTCATGAACATTCTTCAAACGGTTTAGGAGGAGTTGCGCTTACAAGGATGGACAGACGGACGGACAGGGTGATTTCTATATACCCTCACCCCAAACTTTGTTTGTGGGGGGTATAATAAATGTTCTCAAAGTATCTGAATTAACCCATTGTTTCTAAACTTCAGATTTTTAGAGAGATTTTTATCATTTTTGTAGTTGTATTGCTTGCATTCTCACCACAATAAATTATTACCACTTTATAGGTCGTTCCCTAGTACATTAACAAAGTTTAACAGGGCATTACAAGAACGTAACGCTCATCTTAAAAAGTCACGTGATGTTTCGGGCCATTAATGAGTTAAACATCTCATTAACAGCCCGACACGTCAAGTGACTTTTGTTCCTCGTTGTCGTACACTCGAAAATGGAAACAGTTTCCAGAAATGGTTTCAGTTAGTAAACAATATGATTTTTATTTAAATTATTAAATATTTAAAATGTCCAGCAAAGTTAGTCCCATAAGAACAAGCAGCTGTATATAGTAAGTAAGTCTGCAGACATTTTAATCCTTTATTCCTGACTTAAAAGCGGTACATATCGGGTTTGTTTTTTTAAGTTTTCTGTTGCAATTGAACGATACCGGTGCCGATCACGTGATAATCATGTCACGCCAGTTTGTTTCAGAACAGACGATAATATCATCTGCCAAAATTGAAAACGTTAACCCTTTACCCAACGTAACGTCCAAAACCGACCAGCGCTATTCTCAAAAATCGTCAATTAGTTTTCATTATTTTTTTCATTTTTTGTCTCAAAAACATAGGTTATGACCCCTCATTGGAACGAGCTCGTCGAGCTCGCTCCAATGAGGGGTCATAACCTATGTTTTTGAGACAAAAAATTAAAGAAATTGGTTATTCAAGAGTTTTTTTTGCAAGTGTCGTCTGCTTTTCATGTTAGGTAAAGGGTTAAACATGTCTCAGTCAAGCGAATTGAATGAAGACCAATTGGCTGTTTGTAGCCCTTCAGCTTATTAACGGCCCTCGACTTCATCTTGGGCCTTTTTATAAGCTGTCGGGTTGTTATTCACACCTGTAGGGCCGTTAATAAACCACAATGCCCTCCAAAGTCATGTTATTGTTATATTAACATTTGGAAATTATGAAGGAGCGAATTAGGTCAATGTGACATTACTGAACATGGTACCAACAGAAATATTTTCGTATTTATTTTCGCACCTTGGGCCTTTCATCTACTTAAAATCTACAAATGCATAGTGTTTGTTAAGGGCTCGAACATTGAACTGACAGTCTGTTCGTTTATAATGGGGTGTTCAACTTTGTGGGTTTGTAAATTTTTTAAAAATGATCAAAATATGTTTAAAAAGCATTTTACTTCCATCAACACTAAAAGGAATTGGATGCGTTACTAATAAAATTGTTGTAAAGTAAACAAGTGTTATGCAGACCAAAACGTTTCCTCAATCCCAAGATTATATTAGCATTTGTTTTGGGCCATAAGGTTTCCCTGTTTCCCCGACAGAGGCCAGTCGCGCTCTGCCAGTGTACAGTTCTGACTTTATGAAGTATACAAAACGGGTACGTTTAAATCTCCGTCTGGTACTTTTTAAACACAAAGATACTGAGAAGACGACAGGTGGGCTGTCGGTTCGCAAGCGTCATTTACCTGGGTGGCCTCAGATCGGAAACACGTTGACGGATGGACCCCAGGAGGGCGTGGACTTGACAACAATGGCAAAATAAGGTAAAAATGAGTACAGGTGTTAGCAGGACCGGCGCTAGAATTCTCACACGCATGCCCAATATTGTTCCTAACAGGAGACAAAACATCCCGACTGGTAATGGACAAGAGTAATGGTTAATAGCAAGTTAAAATTAAAAATTGATACCTGACTCCAGAGAGAACTGGAGTGAAAATTAATTTGTGACTTATGTTGGTAAGTAGTATAGCACGTATGAATCGACCCCCATTACCCGGAGCTTTGCTGGTGCAGCTAGTGTTAAATTCCCATTGGAACCGGAGCTTTGCCGGTGCAAAAGTACGGCCCTATCCAGCTAGATCCGGCAAATGGTGTACGTACTGCAAAAATGTGATAGTGATATATGTACACACAGGGCTATGGGTATATATTATGGGTATGTGATGGTAAATGGAAAGGGAAGGTGAGTTTTCTTGAAAGTTTTTCTCCGCGAAACGGTTGACGTTGCTATTGACGTCGTGACGTCATGATGCTCACGCGACGTCATAGAGATGTTGACCGCTGTTGTTGTCCACTATACAATCTGGCATAACGTTGTTCAGGTCGGGGGTGTCGGATTTCTCTTAAAGGGGGTGGGGTGATATGGTAGTAGTGGTATATATCCATGTAGGTATGCTATTAGCCCTTAAGCCTTCATATTATCCTTTGTCCGCTATAGCTAGGTCAAGCAGTATTGTGGGGATGGGGGTCATGTATGGTCTGCCAGTGCGGTATTGCGAGATAGTCTTTGGTGATTTAGATTAGCAGTATAGGATATGAATGGTCTGTTGGCCTGTTACCCCCTTAGTACTATTAACCTACCGAATCATCTGTATTATCTTATGGCTGGTATTGGTAGTTCGTAATGCTAGGTCAGGCAGTATTATAATCGTTTGTTTAGAACTGGGGATAGGATGCATTGTATTATACCGCTGTAGGTCCCCTGTTAGTCCTCGGTATTATTAATCAACCAACCAATTGCTTTGTATTATTCTATGACTGATATAGGTAGTACGTTATGGCAGGTCAAGTGGTAGTGTGTGTGTGTGTGTGTGGGGGGGGGGGGGGGGGGGGGGGTAATGTCTGGCAGTATAGAACGGCAGTCTAGTATGGGCGATATATACCTCTGTGCCCCCCGAAAGCCATTGTATTACTAATCATTTTTTCTGTAACTGGTCTAGGTAGTATGTAATGCTGGGCCAGCCGTTATTGTGGGTGGGTGGGTGTAATGCATGGTCGCCCAGTGTGGTAGTATAGGATGTACGCGTTGTACCCCTACAAGTCCCATGTTAGCCACAGTACTATCAACCCGCCTAATGCTTCATGTTATCCTATTATTGGTATAAGTAGTGTGTAATGCTAGGCCAAGGGGTATTGTGGGTAGGGGGTATGCCTGGTAGTTCAGGACGGTAGTATAGAATGGGCGGTGTATACTCCTGTAGGCCTCCTGTTAGTGCTTGGTACTATTAACCAACCGATTGCTTTGTTTTATTATATGGCAGGTATAGGAAGTACGTTATGGTAGGCCAGTGGTATTGTGGGGGTGGGTGCTTGGTAGTTTAGAACGGCAGTATAGCATAGGCTGTATATACCCATGTAGGTCTCTTGTCAGCTCTTGGAACTACTAATCCACCAGATGCTTCATATTATCAAGCGGTATTGTGGGGGAGGGGGAGGTGGGGGGGGGGGGCAGAGTATGGTTGGCATATGCCCCTGTAGGTCCCATCTTAACCGTTGATAGTATTAACTTATCGAATGCATTGTATCATACTGTTACTGGTAGGGTAGAACTAAGTGAGTGTTACAACAGTGTCAGATAGATCTTTATTTTGCAATATACTAGAACATTGATTACAAAATAACATTACAACAAGCAGGAACATAAGCTAGAATACAACATGGAAATGGCATAGCCTATAAGGCGGTCTTCCTGCCATTCCCGAAAAAAGAAAGATATCAAGTTTCTTTGGCATCAGTGTATCGAAATTTTCCCCCAAAACGGGGTTGTCTGATCTTTTATTTGTGATTCAGTTGGTGCAAGAATGTTTTGGAGGATTAAGTGGTGGGAAGGATATGGCTTGCGGATGACACAGTCGGGACACATTAAGTTGTCACATTTGGAGTTAGGACGGGAATAATTATTCAAGGCTTTATCAATTAAGGATTTTTTAATTTAAGTCTATTTATTTGCTGGATTTGTGGGTCTATACTATCTCAGGTTTTTGGGAAGGAGTGTAAAGACAGCTCAGCGGAGAACTGTGTTCTTGATTTGCGGGTATCTAATTTACCGGTTTTCCTTGTATTCATTCCTGAGGGGTTTCTATATACTTGAAAGGTATCGTCAAATGACATGGGAAGTTTTTTGTTCGTCCAGTCGTGCATAAAGAGGGAAACGTGAAGACTGTAGAGATCGCTGAATTTCAGAATGCCACAATCTCTGAAAAGGTGATCTGTGCGGGAGAGATATGATTTTTTTTGTTATGACCCGGACAGCTCTTTTTGTAGTTTTAGAATTCTACCGGTGTAGATCGAATGGCCCCAGACCTGGATACCATATATAAGATGACAATGAATCAGTGAGAAGTATGAAGTTGTTATTACCTTCGTGGGCAAGAATTTCTTTGTTCTATTTAGTACAAAATTTGCACTTGCTATTCTTGAACACACCACAGAAATATGCTCTTTAAATTGCATATTTTTATCCATATGTACGCCAAGAAATTTCCTAGTTGTTTGTTCTTACTCGTTACCAACTGGCTCAGTGTTTGTTTTGTTTAGAAATAGTTTAATATCATTCACCTTATACGAATCGTTTTGTGGGTGAAGTATCATATATTTGGTTTTAGCACGGTTATGGGCTTGTTTGTTGGCACAACATCAATGGTTTGCTTTGGCTAGTTCGGAATTTATACTTTCTGTAAGGGCGTCACGATTGTTACCTGACCTAAAGGCCGTTGTGTCATCAGCAAAGGAAAGTAAACTGAGTTCCGTAGATTCGTTAACATCGTTGATGTACAATAGGAATAAAACTGGGCCAAGAATGGACCCCTGTGGCACGCCTGTATTTGTGGCTGTCGTTTCCGAAATAGTATTCAAGAACGAGACGAACAGGTTTCGTTCGGTTAAATAGCTTTGAAACCACTGATGGGCAATACATCTAACACCGTAGTATCCCAGTTTATGGAGTAGGATCGCGTGGTCAATGGTGTAAAATGCTTTGGAGAAGTCTAGGAATATAGAAAGGGTGCAGTTCTTTGTTGGTTGGTCATTTTCCGTTACCACGCTATTCGGTAGGTGCAATATAGGGTGGACAGTTGAGTGTTTTGTTCTGAACCCAGACTGATACTGATATAAGCTCTTAATTTTGTCTATGAAATCCTCTAGCCTTTTATACATTAACTTTTCAAGTATTTTTAGAATGTCGGGAGAATACTGATGGGGCGATAATTATTAAACATTTGAGAGTTACCAGACTTGAAGATTGGTATGACTTTGGCTATTTTCATTTTGGTTGGCACATGACCGGATGAAAATGAAGTATTGATGATGTGTGTTAATGGGCTAGGGACTTCACAAGCGACGGATTTCAAACGTTTTGCAGACAATTCACCTCGATCTCTACAGTGATGGTTTTAAGGACAATTTGGAAATACTAAAGATAACCTCCTGTGTATTCGTTGGCGCTACAAATAAAGAGTTTCCATTATTATGCTTCATACAATGTGAAAAGTTAATATTTATGTCGGGCACTTGGTCATCTACTGATTTCCCAACATTGGCAAAGAATGCACTGAACTTGTCGGCAATTTGTTTGGGGTCGTTTAAAGTGGTATTGTTATCGACAGAGGTATTTGGGAGCTCAGTTTTTCGATCGGATTTATTAATGGCGTTACGTAATATTTGCCAGAGTTTTTTTTTATCTTGGAAGATATTATGATATTAGTCTGACTTGCTTGCTCGTTTGACACGATTCAAGGTGCGACAGAATTGTTTGTAGTCCGCGATATTTTGGGTTGTAGGAGATTTCAGTTTTTTAGCTTTACTTGACAAAGTCAAGATAAGCTATTGCCATCTCGCGTGCTGAAGTCTGTTAGTCTGTGAGTCTGTGAGTCTGTTCACATTTTCCTTTAGCACGGGCTACACCCCGCAGTTCTTGTTTGATCGTCACGAAATTTCATATGCAGGTTTGGGGTCATGTCTAGATGAGAACGTCCCCTTTTGGTCGCGATCAGTCAGCCGGTATGGCTGCCCGAGCTCAAAACCCGAAAACCATTAGCACAGTCTACAGGTCATATTTGTGAAGGGATTTCATTGCAACTTGGTAGGATGCCTCTGTATAATGTCTAGATGAGAACGTCCCTTTTGGGCATGATCTGTCAAACGTGAAACCCAAAAACTTTTAGCACAGTCTGCAGGTCATGTTTAATATGGAGGGATTTCATTGTAATTTTGTAGGATGGCTCCTTGTGATGTCTAGATGGGAATTTCCCCATTTGGGCGTGATCTGACAACCTTGACGACTGCCCGAGCCCAAAACCCGAAAACAATTAGTACAGTCTACAGGTCATATTTATTGAGGAATTTCATTGTAACTTGGTCGGTTGACTTCATATAATGTCTAGATGAGAAAGTCCCCTTTCGGGCGTGATTGGGCAACTGTGACGGCTAATGTGGCCCGAAGCCCAAAAACCTTTAGCACAGTCTACAGGTCATATTTATGAAGGGATTTCATTGTATCTTGGTAGGATGACTCCAAATAATGTCTAGATAAGAACGTCCCATTTTGATCGCGATCATTCAGCCTTGATGGGTGCCCGAGCTCAAAAACCTTTAGCATAGGCAAAAGGTCATATTTATGCAAGGATTTCATTGTAACCTGTTAGGTTGACTCCATATAATGCCTAGATGATGACACGCCCTTTTGGTCGTGATTGGTCAACTGTGATGGCTACAGGTGCCCGAAGCCCGAAAACCTTGAGCAAAGTCTACAGGTCATATCTATGAAGGGATTTCATTGTAACTTCGTAGGATCACTCCAGATGATGCCCAGATTAGATTGTCCCCTTTGGTTGCGACCATTCAACCATGATGACTGCCCAAGCCCGAAGCCTGAAAACCTTTAGGACAGTGTACAGGTCATATTGATGAAGGGATTTCATTTTAACTTGGTAGGGTGGACTTCATATAATGTCTAGATGAGAACGTCCCATTTTGGACACGATTGGGCAACTGTGACGGCTACAGGGGCCCGAAGCCCGAAAACATTTAGAACAGTCTACAGGTCATAATTATGAAGGGATGTCATTGTAGCTTGGTAGGATGACTCCAAATAATATCTAGATGAGAACATCCCCTTTTGGTCGCGATCATTCAGCCTTTGTGGCTGCCCAAGCCCAAAGACCTTTAGCATAGTCTATAGGTCGTATTTATGCAAGGATTTCATTTAACTTGTTAGGTTGACTCCATATAATGCCTGGATGATGACATCCCCTTTTGGTCGTGATTGGTCAACTATGATGGCTACAGGTGCCCGAAGCCCAAAAATCTTGAGCACAGTCTACAGGTCATATGTTTGAAGGGATTTCATTGTAACTTCGTAGGATCACTCCAGATGATGCCCAGATGCGAATGTCCCCTTTTGGTTGCGATCATTCAACCATGATGGCTGCCCGAGCCCAAAACCTTTTGCACAGTCTACAGGTCATATTTATGAAGGGATTTCAATGTAACTTGATAGGATGACTCTTTTTGGAATAATTTCACTGTAACTTGGTAACTTTCGTTGATATACTTTAACTGTGAGGGCCACATACATTAACTGTGAGGTCATATTAACCCACCCCTCAGCTCTTTAGTACAGTGTTCACCTCATATTACTTTTATCAAAAACATAGCATACAGGGAACAGAAATGAGCATATTCCCAATTATCACAATTCTTGTCTTATTTCATAATCCTTTCATAAACATTGAACATTATCCTTTTCATCAAACACAACACACAAGTTAAGCTACAGTGTCATTGACACTTTCATTCCTATACAGCTTTTGTTTGTGTAGGGAAGACTCTAATAGTCCAGCCGTCACCAAGGCTCGCGTCTAATATATGTAGAATGTACTGATGTTACTTCCAATGGGAAAGCTTCATCAAATGCTTTGTAAAGGATATCGATAAATAGGTCATGTGCTAGGGTGTCATCGGATGTGTCGAAGACGTCTGAAAAATTACTACCTAATAGGAGCCTCTTGAAGTGGTCAATGTTCTCTTTCTTGAAGATGCGTTTATGACTTTGTATTGGGCGTGCATTTTGTTTTTCCAAGTCGCCAATGCAGAACGCTGCTAAGTGATCACTGATATCCGAAATGACAATCCCTGATACGTGTGTAGTGGATGCATTACTGAGGATATCAGGGCTTATATTTCGTCTAAATTTGTGAGAATCCATTTGGATTCTCGTGAAAATGGTTGCGAGAATTATAGCTGTAGGTTTTTAAATTTCTTGTTCGGTTTCGGTTTTGGTTTTTCAGGTGGAATAAAACCTCGGTTCGGTTCGGTTTTCGGTTTGTTCATGAGGCCAAATAAAATTCAATAAAACTCAATTTTTTTGTCCGGAATCATAAATGAATGGCAGTGAAATTGAGTGAAACTCAATGAATGCCCGAATTAAGCTATAATACATGAAGAATCAGGAAGGCCAATATAATAAATTCAGAGATACAGCCTTCCCAGAGTAGTGAGTGTACCCAGACACTGCCATTGGCAGTGTCTGGGTACCCTCACTACTCTAGGATGGCTACATTCTGTGAATTTCTGCAGCAAGAGAGTATTTGATAAAAAACGAAAAACCTTAGATTACGGCATGTCGACGGTTTCGGTTTCGGTTTAAAAAAAAAAAATAAAAACCTCGGTTCGGTTTCGGTTAGCCTACAGCTCTGGCGAGAATCCATACCTACTATGAGTGTCCCAGGATCCCATGAACCACTAATGTATACTGATAACACATGTTAACCTTTTACTCAACACACTTGTTTAATTTTTAAAGTTTGATAATTTTTAAACAATAAATAATACATAAATGATAAAATACTCAAATGAGCAATATTTACCAATAAAATCTTACAAATATGGCTGTCGTTGGAACCGGCTCAATGAGCCGGTTCCAACGACAGCCATATTTGTAAGGTTTTATTGACAAAGTGTCAGCATATTTCAGGTCATGTTAGCCTTCTATTGGTTAATTTGTTGCCGCTGTGTTAGTTAAAGGGTTAAATTGACTCAATTTTTTTCATCCCAGCAGAGGTGCAGCGAGAATCTACATGGATTCTCGCCGGTTTTATTGCGCGAATCTCTATGCGAATCGATTCTCGGATTCTCGTCGAAATATAAGCCCTGGATATGATCCGTAAGAGTTGCCGAAGTTTCGGTAACTCTCGTCGGCTTAATGATGAGGGATAAGAAGCCTGAGCTGAATACAGAGTCCATAAAAAGTTCAGTTTTGTCATGGTTAGCGAAGTTGAGTAGGTCAATGTTGAAATCGCCCATAAGGTAGGCTTTTTTCTCCAAGTTGATTTTATTTAACAGTTCGGACATTGTAGTCAAGAAAAGGTCATGGTAAGCTTTTGGTGCGGTGTTGGGTCTATAAATGATTCCAATAATGCATTTCTTTTTAGAGGTTATTTCGATGAAAAAGAGATTCAAATATGTCAGGTATGAAGGCTGTCGGTTCGACACTTCGTTGTTTGAAGCTAATGTTGTCATTAATAAATAATCCAACACCTCCTCTGCCATCATCATCTGTTGGTCGTGTTTGATGAACTAAAGGGTGATAGCCTTCTAGTTCAAAACATATATCTTTTCTAACTTAAAATATTTCAGTAACTCCCACGACATCAAATATATTTTTCCTAGGGCACATGTCACATAAAAGATTTTGAATATTCTCAAAGTTAGCATTCAAACTTCGGCAGTTCAAATTGAAAGGAGAGAATAACTTAGTTTTTTCTGGTATTTGCTTGCTAACATTTTCAAGTATATAGTACATACAGCTTGAATTGTCAATAGTGTATGGTGGGTCAGTATCATTACCATCAATACTCAGTGAAGTGTTGAACTTGGATATGAAATCATAAGCGTCAGAATTCTGGATCTCATCAAGTGGGATAGTATTAGCCATCGTCCACAATCAAGTAAAATTTAGAAAAGAAGTCGAGCATTTGCAAGAACGCACTGATGCCAAAGATAAATGTGCTGGAACAAGAAGTCATAGAATGACGTGAATATCTTTTAAAAGACATAGTTCTACGTATAAGACAAGTAGAGAAACCAGATCTATGTTAAAAGACACTACACTCAAATTTCTCCGTGTAGACACGCTCACTTGCTCCCCCACAAATATGGGCAATCACACAAGCGAGCAAGCAAGAAGGCACGCACGCACGTGGGCGTGCACACCAAGGACGTCATGCTAGGGAAAAATCGGGTGGGGGGAGGGAGCGGATCGGTAACACCATCTAAGTGGAGCGCCACCATCGGTTCGCGCGTAGCGTGCCCCAAAAATTTGGCAGAAAATGCCCTCCGTGCACCGTTGGCAGGACGCCACTGGTGCACACACACACACATTCACACACACGAACAGGTATGCACTACCAACCCCCTCACATACCACCCCCCCCCCCCCCCCACACACACAGACAATCCGCCATTAAGAATACAAAGAGGATATCCACAATGTTTTAGTGAATATCGGGAATTATCTCATGAGTGTGAACCTGAAAGTTTTATTTTTCACGAGCGCTGTGCATTAAAACAGCGTAGATTTTTTTTTTTTTACACCCCTATAACGTTTAATTATAATAGGAATTGGTAAAAAATAAATTGCGTTCTCCCCTCACTAGTGAGATCAAACACCTCGGTGATTAACATTTCATGTGAACTTGAAATTTACAAATGAATTTTCACAAGCGCAAAATTTCGTCATTTCGCCAACAATCCCGAAAACTATTTTGTGTCGATGTACACAACATCCATGTGATCTGTGTCAGCGGATCAGCTGATTGTGTAAACAGATTTCTTGCGTGGTATAGGCGTTGGTTTGGAACGTTTCAGGTGAAGCTTCAAATGAAAGGGGTATAATATTAACCCTTTACCCAACGTAACGGCCAAAACCGGCCAGCGCTATTCTCAAAAATTGCCAATTAATTTTCATTATTTTTTTCATTTTTTGTCTCAAAAACATAGGTTATGACCCCTCATTGGAACGAGCTCATTGAGCTCGTTCCAATGAGGGATCATAACCTATGTTTTTGAGACAAAAAATGAAAAAAATGAGTTATTCGAGAATTTGTTTTGCATGTGTCGTCTGCTTTTCATGTTAGGTAAAGGGTTAATAAAAAGAAAATCTAATGTTTTCTTGTGAATACCGGGATTAATCTCATTCGTGAGTGAGAGAATTTATATTTTCACTCGCAAGCTGCTCGTGAAAATGCGAATTCTCTCACTCACTCATGAGATAAATTCCGGTATTCACAAGAAAACATTAGATATCCTCTATTTATTACACACCCTTTTAAAATTAAGGTTTGTTTACGACATTCTAGGATGTGTGATAAAAATAAACTTTTATCGCACACATGTGGGATACAGATTTTTGCACTTTTTTAATGTAAGAATGGAACCAGTCATATTTCTGGGAGATATATGGGCCCGTTTCGATTCAATGGGTCATTTATTTTGATGTTGTAGAGTGGATGTTAGCGGTCTATAGTATCTGAGTTTCTATTTTTTTCCGTAGAAACTCACGTCCAAAACATTGACCGATCATCAAAAGAGACTTTCTAATTTATTTTCTTAACGTGAACAATACTGACTATTGATGAAAAACCCGATGAGTTAAAGTATGAGGTGGCAGTAAAGAACAATGTAGACAGAATATGAAAGCGTATTTGATCGGTGACGTCATTTCGAATGAATGACGTGCGCGAGCAAGTTTTTAGGTCACCCAAATCGAAAAACAAAACAAATTGCCTGTCGATGTTCACTGGAATTCGGATGGATTGTGTACCCAACTGATTTAACATTGAAAATTCCCAGAGATTTTTTCGTCGGAGTGCCATCTTTTCGTGTGCACTCTGGCGAACTGAATTAGCACTGAAAATTCCTACAGACGTCTGTTAAATGTTTGCAACCTTCATTAAATACAATAAATGCATTCTAATATTAGTTTTCTAAAAACCTGCGAAACCGGAAATAAATTGTTGTTTGAAGATCAGAAGTATTGTATAGCACTCGGGTGGTGGTGGAAACCAAAAATATAGATCTACCTACAGTGGAAATTCATGTGTTACAAACCAATCTGAAACCAAACATACAGATTTATCTGCCATCCGAATTAGAGTAGCTATATATGGTGTAAAACAACAAACGAATTCATCGCTTCCAATGGAAGTCAACAACGACTCGACAATAAAGGCGAACAGATGTAGACGAAATGGAATGAGTGTTTTTCTCATATAATATTTATGAAACGAGTTTAAGAATTTTCCGTTTTGGCGAGCCCAAACGGAAAATTCGGACGAGTTTCATAAATATTATATGAGAAAAACACTATTTTCATATTCTATTTATTATATGATACGCACAAATTAGCCACTTAGTAATAGTATGACTTTTTAACCTATCTCCTAACTTGAGTTGCAGACGGCACATGGAAAAAAACATCCTCGTATAACTAAAAAGTTTCGTTGAGCTCGTTCCAATGAGGGGTCATAACCTATGTTTCGGAAGCAAAAAGTGAAAATATAAAAAAAATGAATGGCGTTTTTCTTGCAGGTAGAAGATTAATACCATATAACCCACTCTAAATAGGACAGATAACGTAAATTCTCCCTACTGAAATTATGCAAATGTCACCCAGTTGTATTTTGTTTAGCCAATCAAATTGTCCAGTTTTGAAATTGACCAATGAAAGCTCCCAACCCTAATTATGCAAATTACGAAAATGTGGCCCAGTTTTATTTTGTTCAGCCAATCAAATTGTCTAGTTTTGAAATTGACCAATGAAATTGACGGAAGGCTTTATTTATCACTGATTAATATGAAAGCAAAATATCAAATGTTTTAAAGTGAACAAAACGGACGAGTCATATGATAAATATTAATATGCTTTCTGAACACAATTGAAATGGTCAATAAAGCTGAACGATCTCAGGAATGTGACGAAAATGATCTGTTTCTCAGTTTCTTTGCTTCTTCCTTATTCGGAGAAAGGCAGGAAGACAGCCAATCTGGCTAGCATCCCCTGTATACGATCTTGGGTAAATGACGAAAATTATCTGTATCTCAGTTTCTTTTTATTCCTTACTCGGAGAAATGCTAGAAAACAACCAGTCTGGCCATGCATTCCCCTGCCGGTACACGCATGTTGAACTTCGGATAATATCACGCTTTATGCCCTTGACATATATACTGTAATATATGTAATCCATGTAAATTTAGTTGTATTGATGTATACTGGCGAATAAAATTTATGGATGTATAAAAAATAATGTTGACGAAAATGACAAAAAAAGCATCGACGTCACCGGGCGAATCGCGAAGGTGGCCAATTGAGGTGATTTGTCTCGACTGTGATGGAGCAGTCAAATCCTAACTAATATTTCAACTACATCATCAAAGCACTCCTTTGTCGAAGGCATGTCTTTTTGGTGATGTAGTAAGAATTTTAGTCTTTCAGGAATACAGTTTGAAACAGCTCTCATCTTGGATGTGAAAAGTATGTCCTGTTGTTTCCGACCCCCTCACCTGGATCTCGAAAGTGACGTGACGTCATGTGACCCAATGGCGCCATGTTTGGTTGTCATGATAGCCCCGTGAACGGCCATGTTATGACGCCGTCCCCATAGCGATACGTGGTCTTAGTGTGTGCGCACAGCGCGTGTTGTTAGGGCGATACATGTTGCCGTCGTCCATTTTTAGCTTAACTTGACAAAGTCAAGATAAGCTATTGCCATCACGCGTGCGGAAGTCTGTTAGTCTGTGAGTCTGTGATGTCTGTTCACATTTCCTTTAGCACGGGCTACACCCCTCAGTTCTTGTCTGATCGTCACGAAATTTCATATGCAGGTTTGGGGTCATGTCTAGATGAGAACGTCCCCTTTTGGTCGCGATCGGGCAACCGGTATGGCTGCCCGAGCCCAAAACCCGAAAACCATTAGCACAGTCTACAGGTCGTATTTATGAAGGGATTTCATTGTAACTTGGTAGGATGCCTCTGTATAGTGCCTAGACGAGAACGTCCCCTTTTGGGCATGATCTATCAACCGTGATGGCTGCCCAAGCCCGAAACCCAAAAACTTTTAGCACAGTCTGCAGGTCATGTTTAATGTGGAGGGATTTCATTGTATCTTGGTAGGATGACTCCTTATGATGTCTAGATGCGAATTTCCCCATTTGGGCATGATCTGCCAACCGTGACGACTGCCCGAGCCCAAAACCCGAAAACCTTTAGCGCAGTCTACAGGTCATATTTATTGGGGAATTTCATTGTAACTTGGTGGGTTGACTTCATACAATGTCTAGATGAGAAAGTCCCCCTTTGGACGTGATTGGGCAACTGTGACGGCTACAGGAGCCCGAAGCCCGAAAATCTTTAGCACAGTCTAGAGGTCATATTTATGAAATGATTTCATTGTAACTTGGCAGGATGACTCCAAATAATGTCTAGATGAGAACGTCCCATTTTGATCGCGATCATGCAGCCTTGATGGGTGCCCGAGCCCAAAAACCTTTAGCATAGGCAAAAGGTCATATTTATGGAAGGATTTCATTGTAACCTGTTAGGTTGACTCCATAAAATGTCTAGATGAGAACGTCCCCTTTGGACGCAATTGGGAAACTGACGGCTACAGGGGCCCGAAGCCCGAAAACCTTTAGCACAGTCTACAGGCCATATTTATGAAGGGATTTTAATGTAACTTGATAGGATGACTCATTTTGGAATAATTTCATTGTAATTTTGTTGATATATGTTAACTGTGAGGGCCACATCTATTAACTGTGAGGTCATATTAACCCACCCCTCAGATCTTTAGTACAGTGCCTAGATGATGACATCCCCTTTCGGTCGTGATTGGTCAGTTGTGATGGCTACAAGTGCCCGAAGCCCGAAAACCTTGAGCACATTCTACAGGTCATATTTATGAAGGGATTTCATTGTAACTTCTTAGGATCACTCCAGATGATGCTCAGATGAGATTGTCCCCTATGGTTGCGATCATTCAACCATGATGGCTGCCCAAGCCCGAAGCCCGAAAACCTTTAGCACAGTCTACAGGTCATATTTATGAAGGGATTTCATTGTAACTTAGTAGGTTAACTTCATATAATTTCTAGATGAGAACGTGCGATCATTCACCCATGATGGCTGCCCGAGCCCGAAGCCCGAAAACCTTTAGCACAGTCTACAGGTCATATTTATGAAGGGATTTCATTGTAACTTGGTTGGTTAACTTCATATAATGTCTAGGTGAGAACGTCCCCTTTTGGACATGATTGGGCAACTGTGACAGCTAAAGGTGCCCGAAGCCCGAAAACCTTTAGCACAGTCTACAGGTCATATTTATGAGGGGATTTCATTGTAACTTGGTAGGATGACTCCAAATAATGTCTAGATGAGAACGTCCCCTTTTGATCGCGATCATTCAGCCTTGATGGGTGCCCGAGCCCAAAAACCTTTAGCATAGGTAAAAGGTCATATTTATGGAAGGATTTCATTGTAACCTATTAGGTTGACTCCATATAATGCCTAGATGATGACATCCCCTTTTGGTCGTAATTGGTCAGCTGTGTTGGCTACAAGTGCCCGAAGCCCAAAAACCTTGAGCACAGTCTACAGGCCATATTTATGAAGGGATTTCATTGTAACTTCATAGGATCATTCCAGATGATGCCCAGATGAGATTGTCCCCTTTGGTTGCGATTATTCAACCATGATGGCTGCCCGAACCCGAAGCCCGAAAACCTTAAGCACAGTCTACAAGTCATATTTGTGAAGGGATTTCATTGTAACTTGGTAGGTTGACTTCATATAATGCCTAGATGAGAACGTCCCTTTTTGGACATGTTTGGGCAACTTTGACGGCTAAAGGTGCCCGAAGCCCAAAAACCTTTAGCACTGTCTGCAGGTCATATTTATGAAGAAATTTCATTGTAACTTGGTAGGTTGACTCCAAATAAGGTCAAGATGAGAACGTCCCATTTTGGCCGTGATCATTCAGCCTTGATGGGTGCCCGAGCCCAAAAACCTTTAGCATAGGCAAAGGTTTATATTTATAGAAGGATTTCTTTGTAACATTGTTAGGTTGACTCCATATAATGCCTAGATGATGACATCCCCTTTTGGTCGTGATTGGTCAACTGTGATGGCTACAGGTGCCCGAAACCCGAAAACCTTGAACACAGTCTACAGGTCATATTTATGAAGGGATTTCATTGTAACTTCGCAGGATCACTCCAGATGATACCCAGATGAGATTGTCCCCTTTGGTTGCGATCATTCATCCATGATGGCTGCCCGAGCCCGAAGCCCGAAAACCTTTAGCACAGTCTAAGGCCATATTTATGCAGGGATTTCATTGTAACTTGGTAGGTTGACTTCATATAATGTCTAGATGAGAACGTCCCCTTTTGGACACGAGTGGGCAACTGTGACGGCTTCAGGGGCCCAAAGCCCGAAAACCTTTAGAACAGTCTACAGGTCATAATTATGAAGGGATTTTATTGTAGCTTGGTAGGATGACTCCAAATAGTGTCCAGATGAGAACGTCCCCTTTTGGTCACGATCATTCAGCCTTGATGGCTGCCTGAAGCCCGAAAACCTTTAGCACAGTCTACAGGTCGTATTTATGGATGGATTTCATTGTAACTTGGTAGGTTGACTTCATAAAATGTCTAGATGAGAACGTCCCCTTTGGACGCAATTGGGAAACTGACGGCTACAGGGGCCCGAAGCCCGAAAACCTTTAGCACAGTCTACAGGCCATATTTATGAAGGGATTTTAATGTAACTTGATAGGATGACTCATTTTGGAATAATTTCATTGTAATTTTGTTGATATATGTTAACTGTGAGGGCCACATCTATTAACTGTGAGGTCATATTAACCCACCCCTCAGATCTTTAGTACAGTGTACACTTCATATTATTTTTATCCTAAACATAGCATACAGGGAACAGAAATGAACATATTCCCAATTATCACAATTCTTGTCTTATTTCATAATCCTTTTATAAACATTGAACATTATCCTTTTCATCAAACACAACACACAAGTTAAGGTACAGTGTCATTGACACTTTCATTTATATTGGGGGCCACCATTTTGGTTTCTATGTTAGCACGTGATTGCTATGTGACCCCAAACCCTCTAATAGGACAATGGAATGTTTGGAGGGTGTGTTCCTTTGTTAAAAATAAATCTAATTACCCAAATAAACCATACAATGACTCCAAATCACTAACATTAACCCAAAATCATTTTATGTGGTACGGATTCCTCTAGAATCCTCTTTCTCCAATAGTAGGTGCCGAGGGCCAGCCGTTTGTTAGTTAGGTGGTGGTGCAAATGGACAACGGAAACACGTGTCACTCTAATAACACGCGCTGAATATGCGCTCTAATACCACGTATCACTATGGGGATGGCGTCACAACATGGCCGCCCACGCAGGCTACCATAACAACCAAACATAGTGTCACTGGGTCACGTGATGTGACGTCACTTCTGAGGTCCATGTGATGGGGACGAAAACCACGGGACATACTTCTGTGAATAAATAAAATGCAGTACATACAAGTGGTAATCGTGACGTAACTTATTTAATTAACACGTACCATATCGGTACTCCAAATTGGTTGTGCTGGCTCCGAGCGAGCCGAATCGTATACTACAGAGTTCCGTTTCTGTGACCGACTGTGTGTGCCAAAGTATCAAATCTAGTCTTTTGAGAAAGTACTTTAATAGCAAGAGAGGATTGGCACCTCAGACTTTAGTCCTGAAGAACATATCGCCACTGGAAAAAAATATATCCGTATATTTGGAGTTTCGGTACGGTACGTGTTAATTTATTGGTTGAGCGCATAAAGCATCTACAGTGGCTTTTGCCATCCACGGTAGTTTTACAGATGACTTATCAATGCAATGTTAAATACCCTTTGTAAATACATTAAAGTGTATCATTTTACTGGAGAATGCATGTAAGCGTTCTTCAGTAAACTGAAACAATTTAATATTTGTGTGCAATAGGACCTCCAATGTCCAGAGTTCTTGCCTAAGTAACATGGACGTAAGTATAATTTAGACCTCTGCCAGTTAAATAAGAAGCTGGATCACAACCACACAGTAGGGACACATTAGGATCACGACCACACAGTAGGGACACATTAGGATAACGACCACACAGTAGGGACACATTAGGGTCACTACCACACAGTAGGGACACAGTAGGATTACTACCACACAGTAGGGACACATTGGGATCACTACCACACAGTAGGGTCACATTAGGATCACGACCACACGGTAGGGACACATTAGAATCACTACCACACAGTAGGGACACATTAGGATCACGACCACACGGTAGGGACACATTAGAATCACTACCACACAGTAGGGACACAGTAGGATTACGACCACACGGTAGGGACACATTAGAATCACTACCACACAGTAGGGACACAGTAGGATTACTACCACACAGTAAGGACACATTAGGATCACTACCACACGGTAGGGACACATTAGGATCACTACCACACAGTAGGGACACAGTAGGATTACTACCACCCAGTAGGGACACATTAGGATCACTACCACACGGTAGGGACACATTAGGATCACGACCACACAGTAGGGAAACATCACGCTAACACTCCTCACCATCAGATCGTTTTTACGACGTCCCTGTGGATGCTGCACTCAAAAATCAGATGGGTTAAAAATCAACCCAAATCAACTGGAATGAGTGAATATGAACCTAGTTGGGTTCATATTCACTCAACCCGGCTGATTTTTAAACCTAACTGATTTTAGAAAGTGTATGTAAACGTATTCACGGTAGAAAAAAGAAGGCCATCAGTAGTATGCTAAAGCAATAGTTGCGGTGGATATGGGGAACAGTGGGATTTTGTCGGAAATTTCGATTTCTGTGTGTGTTTTTTTTAATCAGTCAACGCTGTGGTTCATTCATTCACGATCAGTAGCAAGAGCGACTCGATAGCCTTACTGGATTTCTTTAAAAAGATAAAATGAAAAAAAAACACCATTAGTTTCAGGTAATATCCCTCTTGTTCATTATGTGAGTCTCAGTGGGTTTTTCAGTCTGGGATTAACCATTTTATATCCTTTGAACGAAGCGTGTATTTTTTTTTATTGTATTTTCACGTAATGCAAAACTTAGCACTCCGCGAGTGGACAACACAAAAAACACTTACCGAGACAGGAGGATCAATAATAATTGAACCCTACAGCCCTGTACTCTCGAGTGCCTAATAATAGTACAGGGCAAAATAATAGTACAGGGTGGAAAATTTCCTGAAAATTAATAATAGTATAGGGTCGAATAATAGTACAGGGTGGAAAATTCCAAGATAGGAGCCAATCGCTATGCTCTGAACTGTTTTCAGACGTCTGATGCTCTTGAAGTGGTGAAGGGCTAAATTACTTTCACATGGATTTGACTTGTTGCAATTTATGGGAGAGTGCCTGTAGGCACTCTCCCATAAATTGCATCAAGGCAAAACCTTATAGACTAATTAATTCTATTTCAGTGATGGTATGAAGCACATCCACTGGGTACTAGGTCTTAAAGTTATGGTAGCAGTACTTCAGAATAAATCCCAAATATATGCTAAGCAGCTTCCAGCTCTCCACCCATTAACATTTCCATTGCATCCTGTGTTTGCTTGTACATGTACCTTACTAGTTTGTTTTGGTGAACTTCTTGAGATAAGCGGCCGCTCTGCACATTCCATTGCTGAAATTTAAATCATACAGGGTCAAATAAGGATCATAAAGGCGGGAATTTTGTTCGTAAAAGAATAACCATACATGTATGATTTATATTAGGCACTCAAGAGTAGGGCTGTACTGTTAAATTATTACTGCCCCCCCCCCCCCCCCCCCGAATGGTAATAAATTCGTCCGTTCCCTATATACAATGAAGGATATGAAGCTACAATTCGGGGCGTCAGGGTGTTTAGTCAAACGCCTTGAAATCGGTCTAGAAAATCCCGAGCTTTTTTATGAAGTGATACGGCCATGTATTTCATAAGATCACTCCCAAAAATCTTGGTTACGCTGACAGTGAATCCGTTACTGCACATGCGCGCTAGGACATTGTGGAGGTGGCTGAACCTCTTTCAACCCTGTTAGCGGTGTTCTTTGATTGTCTGACTCAGCGTATGGAACTAGTAGCTTCGGGCAAGTTATATCAAGTAGTCTGCCACTTATCTTTACTTGTCGGGACCGTCCAAAATAAATGACGAAATTGCACCACATTCGTTGCCCTTAAAAAGGGAAGCTTGATTTTAGACCCCACCCGCCACTGTTTTAAAGCCGGATTACGCTGTAACATTCCAAACAGTTATAGAAATTATTAGTCATAACTGGATTACGCGATTTCTCATGGACGCAGCTAGTATGATATGATGGTGGTTTCTTTTTACAGGGGAGGCGGAACCGGGGGGGGGGGGACTTCAGCCCCTCCACTTTTTTGCCGGGCCGTGTTTTTTGTATGCATATATTTTAACACAACCAATGACTGGTGAAACAAGGGTCGGATCCAGAGCCTCCCCCATATTTTCGCCAGCTATGTTTCTCTCGTACTGGTTCAGTTTCGATGGATTTCGGATCGTTTTTTTTTTGCACTAAGTGGCAGCAAACGGTAAAATGTATACAGTCTGTTAATAAATCGGTTAACTGAAGTAGATCGTAATCTTATAGACTTACAAGTACCAAATCCATCCCAGACAAGATAATCCACAGACAGTATAATTGCTGCACGCTAAAAACTAAAGTGTTAAAAACTACACTTGGAATGCTATATTTAACACTTACTAAGTGCTGAACTAGCACTTTGTTCAAGTGTAGATATCCCAGAACTTGACAGGTGTTACAATAATACCACTTGACAAGTGTAATGTCGCGACACTTAAAAGGAAACAACGTAGATGACGCGGATCAGGCTCGAACTCTCTCTGCGTTGTGTCCTTTTAATTATGTACCCGCCAAGCGCAAATCAAATTATGGACGATTCTGGAAGAACCACAAATGCTAGACACATGGGAAGTGCCATCCATTCAAGTTTCAGATGTCTGACGATTGTAATGTCTAAGTGCTTAAAGCATTGCACTTTGAGTGTTAAAATCAAACCCAAAGAGTTAGAATGGGTTTAACACCTTGAACCTGTCAGTTTTAACACTTTAGTTTTTAGTGTGTGTAAACGTCAGATAAAGCATACAGGTGACGTCTGTTTATCAGCTTTGGTCGTTACGACCAAAGCTGACAAATAGACCTCAGCTGTATGCTTTACCAACGTTTTTAACGGCTCTCAAAGTGTGAAATCTTTCAAATTCATCTCCTGAAAAATCTCAAAATATCCACTCAGATGCATGGAAATGGGGGTTTTGGTGCCCTGGAATTTAAAATTTTCATACCGACAACCATCCATCGCCCGATCCAGCACCCCACTTTGAAAATCGTTCCGCAGCCCCTGTTTTATGTACTTGTCAGTAGTTTGGTTCACTTTTTTCAGTGAGGATGGCGGGAAAAAGGATGACAAACCAAAAGATAAAACAAACGATGCGGCAAAGAAGAGTGGAGACGATAAGAAGAAAAAAGGTAACCCAACAATTTTTCCAGCCGATAGTCCCGACATCAATGAAGATTGTGAAAAATTACATAATGCTATGCACGGCATGGGAACAGATGAAGCCGCTATTATAGAACTACTCCCGGACAGAAGTAACGCCCAACGCCAAGAGATCAAGAAGAAATATAAGGAGAAATATGTGAAGGTCAGTAGACTATTCAATTCTTTGTCTTAATATGTTCATGCAAAAGATGACATGCAACCCGACGAGGCGTGGGGTCTTACACCAACAAAGCTGTGTCAGAGGAAGTAGATTCTAATACCTACAGTAGTTCGGCTGGGGTGGACTGGTCACTTTCTACGGGTGGGCAATATTTCCACAGACATAATGATATTACATTCCAAACACTAATTATAGGAATAATCATCAAAAAATTCAATTAATGAGGGACTGGGTACAACCATTTGCGGAATCCCATTTTAGGAATCCCATTTGTGGAATCCCTTTTTTGTCAAATCAGGATAAGAGTCGTAGTAAATTAGACCTCATTGAGGAATTTTTTATACGACTCTTATCCTCATTTCAGAAAATGGGATTCCTAAAAAGGGATTCCACAAATGGGATTCCAAAAAAGGGATTCCACAAATGGGATTCCGTTTCCATCTTGTCGCCAAAGCTCCAAGGCCACTACTGGCTATGGCCTATCTGTCCTACCATTAGCTTCTACAGCAGGCTTGTTCCATTGGGGCCTTGTACCAGTACTATTGACTAAACTACCATCCATTAATATTGACGTGTACCACTACTTCCTAGCTATACCTTCATCCAGGCCTTCAAAATGTTCCATCAGTGTATACTTATAAAGCATTCCGTAATTGAGATTCCTAGCCGAGTCTGTAAAATTTGGATTCCGTGTTTTAACATCAGGCATTACACTTACCCACAGTACCCCTTGGCCTAGCATTACATACTACCTATACAAGTCATAGGATAACATGAAGCATTAGGCGGATTAATAGTACTAAGGACTAACATGAGACCTGTAGGGGGAGAACGCGTACACCCTACACTACCACACTAGGCGACCATGCATTACACCCACCCACTCACCCACCCACCCACCCACAATAACGTCTGGCCCCACATTACATACTACCTATATTAGTTATGGGGTGACATAAAGCATTAAGTCGATTAGTAGTATCAACGGCTGTCGGGGGCCCACAGAGCTACATATTGTCCATACTATACTGTTGTTCTATACTGCCAGGCATTACCCCCACCCCACAAAATCACTAGATCTACCATAATGTACTACATATACCAGCCATATAATAAAACAAAGCAATCGGTTGGTTAATAGTACCAAGCACCAACAGGAGGCCTATAGGTGTATATACCGCCCATACTATAGTACCATTCTAAACTACCAGGCAGTACCCCTACCCACAATACCCCTATGCCTAGCATTGCATACTACCTATACCAGTCATAGGATAACATGAAGCATCAGGTGAATTAATAGTACTAAGGGCTAACATGGGACCTGCAGGGGCCCACAGAGGTATATATCGTCCATACTATACCGTTGTTCTATACTGCCAGGCATTACCCCCCACCCCCACTCCACAATACCACTTGACCTATCATAACGTACTCCCTATACCAGTCATTGAATAGTACAAAGCAATCGGCTGGTTAATAATATCGAGGACTGGACCTACAGGGGTATATACCATGCATCCTATGCCACCCTTTCTAAACAACCTAGCATAATACTACCTGGCCTAACACTAAACTACCAATACCAGCCATAAGATAATACAAAGGATTCGGTAGGTTAATAGTACTAAGGAGGGTAATAGACCAACAGATCATTCATCCTGTACTGCTAATCTAAACCACCAATGACTATCTCGCAATACCACACTACCACCCACCCACCCAACTGCTTGATTTATCTACAGCAGACATAGGATAATATGAAGCATAAGGTGGATTAATAGTACTAAGGGCTAACTTGGGACCTACATGCATATATACCACTACTACTATGTCGCCGCCATCCCATACGAGAAGCCCGACATCCACTGACCCGAATAACGTTATGTCAGATTGTATACTGGACAATAACAGTGGTCAACATCTCTATGACGTCGCGTGTGCATCATGACGTCACGACGTCAATAGCAACATCAACCATTTCGCGGGAAAAACTTTCAAGAAAACCCTATTTTCCCACCATCTTTCCACCACTTACCCATAATATATACCTATAGCCCCATGCGTACATATATCACTATACATGCCATAGCATACTATATATACAGTACGTACACCATTTACCAGATCTAGATGTATGGTGCCGACTTTTTGCACCGGCAAAAGTTGCACCGGCAAAAGTCCGGTTCCTATGGGAATTTAACACTAGTTGCACCGGCAAAAGTCTGGGTAATAAGGGACGATTCATACCTTATATACTACTCACACCCACTCACCCCCTCAAATAAAAGTTTATGTTGAGACAAAAATGACATCTGAAGTTCTAACCAAACTGTCTAACCTGATCTTTGCAAAGCCCTATCCATTCTCCTAACACATTACGCCAGTACCGATGTATTTCAAATGTTGCCAAGATAAAAGTTTGTCCCTATTCAGGCACGTAGCCAGGAATTTTGTTGGGTGAGATGTGCAAAGTGGCGATCAAGGACCCCTGCCTCCATCAGGGTGACCATGGTTGGGCCCTGGGGAGAAAATTTAATAAAGTCAGTATCCAATGGAGCTCTGTGGTAGCATCAGAAAAAAATAAGTGAAATATAGAATTTAATATATAAACACTTTTGCACTATTGTATGTGAATAATTATATACATAGAAAATAAATCAGAAAAGGTGATATTATTTTAATTTCCAGATATGCGTTACACCAATATATGTAATTCTGTTGATATGTGATTCTGGCAGAAATTGAACAGCGATGAGCTTCGTGTTACATATACAGGGACGTGGCTAGAGGTTTCTGATGGGGGAGGGGGGTTAGGGTCATGAATTTCTAACTAGAGGGAAGGACTGGGAGGGGGACTCCCTCCAGTCCCTCCCCCTATTTGAAAATTCACTACCGAGAAAACTTTTGAAAATATAGCCATGAAAGGGGGCATAAAGTTGATTCTAGTAACTGAAATACCAACACATTTATGATAGAATTATCGGGCTGTTATTTGGTATTACTCTGGGAATTGAATATGTACTAAACAAATGCTCAAGCTTAATCATGATGTGATTTTCTACAAGTGCATTTCAAGGATTTTTTTTTATTACGATAAGTAAACATACTATAAAAATCTAATACCGATTGACATCATGCATACTCATGAAGCTCGATACTGCGTACACTGTAATTGTAAATAGTAACAGTTGTAATTTTAGCCGATTTGAAATTAAGTTGGAATTTCGGGAAGTAAAGGAAACATCAGCATCAACGAAGAAGCTCTAAAATCCAGATAGATGGAATTTCCAACTGCTCATGACTTGTCTTCCGAATTTCCAACTATAGGAAATGTTGGCCAGGATTGGAGGGTGGGTGACACACCCCTCACAACCCCCTCCCTGTCACCACATCCCTGTATATATAGGGCTTGTAACTCCAGGGCCATTCAGGCTTCTGTGAAACGCCAAGGCACTTTGATATATTTTTTTAGCCGAGGCCACACAAAAAGTATCAGACTAGTGCATGTAGGCATTTTACAGAAACTGTATGGGGGAGTTATTTTAAAATATTTTGGCACCAATTTTGTGGCGAGTTGAGTTGGCACCAGTCACTCCTCCCTTTGCTACATGTCTGCTATTCTAACAAAATATGTGAAATTAATTTTTTGCTTTCAATAGATTAATTAACTGGTAGAGTGCTAAATTATTTTTGGTCATCTGGCACTCTCCCTTAAATTGTAACAAGGCAAATCCTCACAGACTAAATGGGGGCGCATTGGCATTGCGGTAACCGGTTCTCGTCAGATCACCGAAGTTAAGTAACGTCGAGCCCGGTTAGTCCTCGGATGGGTGACCATCTGAGCAATCCATTCGGACTCCCACGTTGTGTCCTTGGGCAAGGCACTTAATTCCAATTGTTCACATGGGGGCATGATTGCTCTGTGTACTATAGCGTGCTGCACATCGATGGTGCACATGTCTTCAACCAATCTAACCCTGCCTGTGCTGCAGTGTGGAATTACGATGTTGGGGAGCTGGCAGCTGCTCGTCGTTGCTCGGTGGTTCTCTCCGGGTACTCCGGCTTCCTCCACCCGTAAAACTGTCACGGTCACGATTAGCCATTGTGCATAAGTATGTGACCTTGAACACCAATAAATAAATAAATAACACAGACTAAATGATTTCAGTTCAAAAATTATATGATGCACATCCATAGAATATGAAGCCATTATGTTGCAGCACCTGCATTTCAGAATAAAGCCCAAATATGGGCTTCCAGCACTCTATCAGTTAAAGTGACAAGTAAACATTTTTTACCATTTTACTGACTCCTAAATATTGTAATTGTTTTTATCTGTAGGATCTAGAAGGAGAGTTGAAATCAGAATTATCTGGCGATTTTAGAGAGCTTGTGATGGCTATGATGACAGATCCAGTAGAATTTGATGTTCAAGAATTACATGAAGCCATGTCTGGGTTTGGAACAAATGAAGACACCCTAGTTGGGATCTTAACAACCAGATCAGGTTCGGTAAGTTTTATGTCAAGTATAGTTGAGAGACCTTTGTATTCTAAAATGTAATAGGCCTGTATTAATTTCTAACTTTAGGAACCTGCTATTGAAGAAAATGAAATTAAAAATATTTATGTAACTCAGTTATATGGACTAGTTCCACTAAATGGGGCTGTGTCTTGTGTGTGGGGTTGTAAATAAGCTATTAATTAAAAATAGAATATGTTTTCATTTTTAGAATTCACTAAAAACAAACCCAACGAGGGTTCTTAAGCTGAATTTGAATAGTACTGGCTGGTTTTGACCATTACATGGGGGGCATGGTGGCTTAGTAGGTAGAGGTGCAGGCTGTAAGCTGAGAGGTCCTCGGTTCGAATCCCACCTGTGGCAACTGCGTTGTGTCCTTGGGCAAGACACTTCACCCCCATTGCCCACCTGGGGGCACAGTATGTTGTGTACTGCACGTCGATGGTGTCTTCAACCAATGCTAACCCTGCTTGTGTGGAGTTAGTATGTTGGGGAGCTGACAGTTGCTCGCCGTTGCTAGGGTTCTCTCCGGGTACTCCGGCTTCCTCCACCTGTAAAACTGTCGAGGTCATGATTAGCCATTGTGCAGAAATATGTGACATTAAACACCAATAAATAAATAAATATTTGACCATAACATTGGGTAAAGGGTTGATATAGATAACATTTACACTAAAGCTGTACAGTGCACAGAGTTAGTTATTCAGTTAGAAATTATTTTTTTTTATAACCAGAAAGTGTGACTAACCCTGTGCAGTGCACAGGGTTAGTCGCACTTTCTGGTTATAAACAATTGGTAACTGCCATATCACATGTTACATAAAAATATATAATGACTTGAAGGCTGTAAAATGCTTTGGGTAAGTTAGTTACATGTCATTACATAGGTTGCTGGATTCAAGGAACTATTGGATATACTTATAAATGATTGTGGAAATTGTTCAAAGTGAATTCCAAAAATGAAAACATATTCTATTTTCAATTAATAGTGTGTTTGTAATGTTTTCCGAAATTAAGGAGAGCGACCCACATTGCTCATCAACCATAGCCGCACATTGAGTGTCTGTTATAAATGGGCACTCAATGTGCAACAATGACTGATGTGGTACATACCACTGGGGTGAGAGCCCAAGAGGGGTGTGTCCCCCTTTTTTTTTTGGGGGGGGGGGGGTAGGGGGGGGTCGGGGTCCACCTCCAAGAACATTTAGTACCCCAAAACTCTTCAAAAAGTGGACATTGTTGTATGGGCAAGGTTCTGCTAGTTACACACTCCTTAAAATTATTTAAAAACTGAAAATTGATTCTCACGGATGAAGTACATGAGAATTAAAACTGATTCTTGTGAATTGAGACAGATTTTAAATCCTGCAAAGAAAACTTTTAACTTTATAACTCAGCTGGCATCATAAACATCACACCCAGAATAGAAGGAATTAACTGATAGAGTTATTTTTGATCATCAGACATCAGAATTGGCTTGCATGTTATTTCCGTGTTGCAGCTCATGAGAGAGTTCACTATCCCGTGAATTGTTACCAGGCAAGTCCCAACAGACTAAATAATTACACTGCAAAGGTAATATGAAGCACACCCAATTAATATGAAGCCTTTAAGCTGTGGTACCTGCACTTCAAAATAAAGACCATAAATTGGGTTACAATACGCTACCAGTTAACTAGCTGAGCTAGGGCTACATTATTTTTATGCCCCCGACTGAGGTCAGGTGGCATATAATGATTGAAGTGTGCATGTGTTTGTCCGTGTGTGTGTGTGTGTGTGTGTGTGTGTGTGTGTCTGGGCCAATAACTCGAAAACTGTTAGGGCCACAATCATCAAACTTCACACAATTATAAAGGACAATGGAAGGATGTGTCACACACCATAGCCGGGTTTGTACCTTCAAGGTCAAGGTCACATTTCAAGGTCACACTAAAAATTAGTCAATATTCGTGTCTCAGCCATAACTCAGAAACGAATCATAGTACAATTTTTAAACTTTTTACAACTGTTAAGGACAGTCAGAAGGTGTGTCGTGTGTAATAGTTACTGTCGCATCTGCAAGGTGAAGGTCTCAGGGGGGGGGGGGGGGCATGTGTTACCTTAGTAACATTCTTCTTGTTGGTGGTCTGAATTTGTTATTCAAATTTGTTTTATTACAAATCATCATCAATAATTTGTAACAGACTGAATTTTATATAAACAAATACAATGGCTTTTGCTCTGGTACCCAAATTATTTTTAAAGCCCTGATAATGGCTTCTAGCGCTCAACCAGTTAAGAGTTTCAATTTTTTGTCTGTTATTTTCTATCGTATGAATCCTGTAGGGAGCACTGTGGCTCGTTGGTTACTGCATTGGACATCATCAAACCAAAAGGTCTATGGTAAAATCCCCACCAGGGGTAGCTGTGTTATGTCCTAAGGCACGGCACTTAATCCCTATATCCCATGTGGGGGCATGGTGGTGCTGTGTACTAAGGCATGTTGATGGTGCTCTTGTCTCCAACCAACACTAACCTTACTTGTGTGGTGTTAGTAGGTTGGGGAGACTGATAATTGCTTGCCACTGCTCAGTGGTTCTTTCTGGGTGTTCCAGCTTCTTCCACCTTTAAAACTCTCTGACATGACGCGACCCCGGCTGTTGAAAGTGCCATTAAACCACAATAAAGGAATCTCATAAAAATTTAATTATTTTTCAATTTTATTAAAAAAGTGACTAAAAGTCCTTTCTGTTCAAGTCGAGTGACATGAGTGTTCAAAGTGTGTATATCTACTCAGCTTCGCATTTGCATCTCTGTTTTGTAGTATTAGGTGCTTCCGGATCAGAGTTGAGTATCTGTATAATACAGAAACGCAGGCCCACAACAGGCTGCAGGCTCTGGGTATACAGGCCCTGAGTCCTGTTGGTATAAAGGTGTTTGCTATGCATTTCTCCAAAAAGAGGGATATCTACCAGTGAGTCTTCTCAAACTTTCGAGTGACTCTGTAGTTTTATTTTTCAATTTTATAAATGTGACATTGATTGTGTTGTTCACTTAGCAGAATGTACATAGCCCTTCCTTGATAAAAATAGTCATAAAAATAGACTTAGGCCAAATAAAAAAAATGAATTGATTCTCAGGCAATTTTTTTTTCAAATCAGTGAGGGAGGGAGGATTTTATTTTTATACTTTTTTCTTATTTTTTTTTTTTTTCGTGTAAAGGGTTGAGTATACTCCATAAATCTTTTTGCTGTCTTTCCACTTGAAAAAGAGAAAAGGTTGTATTTTAGTGTAATTATAGTATACCTTTTATAACTAACTGCCATAACAACAGCTAAAAGGATTTGTATTTTATTGTTCTTTTTAATAGTATAGATCTGTCAAACATCATGATCCATTAGAATAGGCCCCAGTAACCAATGCTTGGGGTAGGAGTCCTTTGAAATGGGAAACATGGCTCTAAATGATTGGTTAAACTTGAGTTTATATCGGTGTTGCGGCCATTATTAGCCATTGTGCAGAAATATATGACCTTAAACACCAGCAAATAAATAAATAATTAAATCATGATCCAGTATATCAGAATTTGCCTTCTTACAGTTTATAGGAGAGTGCCTCTCTCATAAACTGCAACAAGAAAAACCAATTTACTGAAAACACAGCTAAATAATTATATGTCGAGAAATGTGAAAAAATGACCATTCCAAGTTTTCACAAATTCTTAAAGAAACATGACATAATAAAAATGTCTAATGAGGAGGTTCAAATCCAACAAGGGAGGGCCTGAGAATCAAAACATTATTTTTTTAAGCCTTATATCTCAATGTGGATTAATATTTGCTCTTTCTAGTATATTTAGGCTTCTGTGTTTGGGTATTTTTGTGTTGTTTTTCACCCATACTTGTATATTTCATTATAAGTGAGAGACACTTAGGGCTGCACGATATTCAAAACTGAATCCCGGTATCGGTATTCAAAAAAATAACAACGCGGCATACCGGTATATCAAAAGCTGTTCAGATATATGAACACAAGTACCATAATCGAGACTCGAGGCATCACAGTCGGAACGAATTAGCATTCCTTGATGATGCGGTTCGAAACACCCAACACAGATAATATCAAAATTTAATATTTTCAAAATTAGTTTATCAGATTTTCCCCAAAGATTTCAACAGAACTATATCATGTGACCCCTCATTGGAACGAGCTCAGCGAGCTTGTTCCAATGAGGGGCCACATGATATAGTTTTGTTGAAATTTATTTTTTCAACTGCTGAATTTGTATATTACGAGGGCACAAGCAGATGATTTCTTGGATAAAGGGATAATATTATTCATTTGGGGCTACAGTTAAAAAACTCAAGACATCTTGAAAATTAAATTCTGGGTAAATAAATCATGACGATAAACCAACATTTTTGTAATTACACCGGTATTCAATCAATATTGGGTTGAATACCGGTATATATCGGTTTATCGATATACGGTGCAGCACTAGTGACGCTTCTCAGACAAAACCATCAAATTTGTAATGCAGGACTCTCAGTTAATTATTTATTTTTTCAGGAGCTGAAATCAATAAAAGAGCAATATAAGTCAGGTAAGAAAACTTTTTCTTCATTCTTAAGTTATTACCCAGAATGCATTTATCATGTCTCAAAAACATTTAACTCTTTACCTAACAAATTGCTCGCATCTTCCCATGTAATTAACAAAATGGGTAGTTGAAAAAAACAATATTTTTAAAAAGATTTCAACAAAACCATGTCGTGTGAGGGGTCAGTCACATGATCTGGTTTTGTTGAATTTCTTCTGAAATTTAAAAAAAAAAACAATAATTAAAATAATAAAAATAATTAAGGCCTAAATAAATTAAAAATCTGTTTCTCAGGACCTGCTGCGTGTTCCTTTTGGTTACCACATGGTCTCTTTTTATTACCAGTGCAAACTTAAAAAAACTAAAAACTAAATGGTTTATGTCTGGTATTTTACCCAAGTTAATGAAATTGATAAATTTGTCCCTTGAGTGCAACAAAGCATTGCAAAGCTTTAGCATTGGAAAGCCTTCTTCCACTCAAGGGATGAAATAAACCACCACCAGTGCTATTCTGTAGATTATGAGGCCTAAAACATAAAACAAACCAAGGTAGTAAAAATCATCAGCAGCAAACCATGGACTTCTGATGGCAAAGAAATAATTACAAAAATAAAAAATAAAATAAAAAAAACCTCTCCCACATGCAATTTTACAAAAAATGTCCTGTGGGGCCTAAAATAATAAATGTTCATACCCTATATGTTGGGTAAAGGGTTAAATGAGACTATTCACGCTTCTGGCAGAGATCATCAAAAGTCACCTTAAAACAAGAAATTTTCAGCAGAAAGTTTGTCAATTTTGACTTGAGACTCTTAGGGTTAAAGAAGATTAAAATTCAGTTATGAAGTGGACAGCCATGATGGGAACTTAAAGACTGAAATATTAGTTGTCTGGTTTAGTGATATTGTGTTTTGGTAAAGTAGGACTTGGTAGTCTAGGCCTACTCCCTGTCGGAATCCCAGGAAGTGAGTTGTCTGGTTTAGTGGTATTGTGTTTTGGTAAAGTAGGACTTGGTAGTCTAGTACTACTCCCTGCCGGAATCCCAGGAAGTGATAAGACAGGACCTGGTCACCAATTTTGACTTGAGACTCTTAGGGTTAAAGAAGATTAAAATTCAGTTATGAAGTGGACAGCCATGATGGGAACTTAAAGACTGAAACATTAGTTGTCTGGTTTAGTGGTACAGTAGAACCCTGTTAATTGAATAGCCACTTTGCCAATGAAAATTATTCAATTAACAGGAGTATTCAATTAACAGGGATTGTTTCACTTTCCTGTATTCTAGAGATAAACTTAGCATTTAATCTATTATATCTTGTTTGACAGAGCTCCATGAGCTCTGTCAAACAAGGTATAATAGATTAAATGCCTGTATTGGATGTACTGAGGCCAAATAGGTCTATAAACAAAGGAAAACTGGGAAGGTTCAGGGTAATTTAACAGGAGTTTACTCTATAACCTATATTCAATCAACAGGTCAAATTTGTACTGGAGGTAGGGTAAATGGTTTTGTGTTGGGATATTATATTCAATTAACAGGGTTATTCAGTTAAGAGATATCCAATTAAGTGGGCTCCACTGTATTGTGTTTTGGTAAAGTAGGACTCGGTAGTCTATGCCTAGTCCCTGTCGGAATCCCAGGAAGTGATAAGACAGGACCTGGTCACCAATGCCTGAGGTGGAAGTCCTCAAAAATGGGCAACCTGGATGTAAACGATTGGCTAGACTTGACTTTATATCCAAGTTACAGTCACGATTATCCATTGTGCAGAAATATGTGACCCTAAACACCAAGAAATATAGAAATAATCTATGCCTAGAATGCAATCAACTTAAGTGGGAAAACAAATTGAATGAATGATTGAATGAGTGAACAAATGGTTTGCATTCCTAATTTCTGAACCCGTCTCCCAAATAAACTGGTAATGTGCTAAATTATATTTTGTCATCAAAATTTGTTCACATATCTTTGCTTTGTTACAATTTATGGGAGAGTATCTACAGTTAGGCTCTCACAAATTGTACCACTACAAAATCCATGCATACTAAATAATTCCATTTCATAGATAATATGACAGAGTATTGAACTTCCATTTTGTGGTACTTGTACTTCAGAAGGGAGCCTGAATATGGGCTTCCAGCTCTCAACCAGTTTAAAGATGGTGTTCTCCCTCTTGACTCAGAAAATGTTTGATAAATTTATGCACAAGAGACATAATATACAGTAACTGGATATCTCTCAACTGAATAACCCTGTTAATTGACTATAATTTCCCAACACAAAACCATTTAATATACCACCAGTACAAATTTGACCTGTTAATTGAAAATAGGTTATAGAGCAAACTCCTGTTAATTGAATAAAAAATCTTGTAACCTGTCGAGAAATTTCCCGGACTCTCCCCAGTTTTCCTTTGTTTATAGACCTATTTGGCCTCAGTATACATCCAATACAGGCATTTAATCTATAATATCTTGTTTGACAGAGCTCATGGAGCTCTGTCAAACAAGATATAATAGAATAAATGCTACGTTTATCTCTACAATACATGAAAGTGACACAATCCCTGTTAATTGAAATCTCCTGTTAACTGAATAGTTTTCATTAGCAAAGTGGCTATTCATTTAACAGGTTTCCACTGTACTTGATACTTGTTGACAATGCTTAATTATTTCTTTTAATGTGAACGAACCATTAATTATAGACATAGATAACAAGTTTCTATCCACATCATAAACTTGAACGTGATACTGTAACTTAAAAACAGTTTTATCAAACATTTCACCTAGGGCTGTCACGATTAATCGATAGTCGATCAGTCACGCCAAAATCGATTAGTATTTTTCGTTGCCGACGAATCGCTAAATTTTTACCCCGCATTAGACGTTTAATAATTAAAAAAAAAATTGGATGAAAAAACTATTGTTGGTAAAGGTTAAGAACGTCGACGTTAAACCTCAAGAAGCCATTAGAAGCATTTGTCTTTTATTCAAGTACATCAAAGCTTTGATGTTCTGAACCTTTGAACCGTCAGTGTAATAATGAAGCCCGGTCAGCAGTTGCAAACTTGCGTTATGGCCATAGTAAGGCTATCAATTCTGTACATATGGCCTGTGCACAAGCAATGTTTCAGCCAATGGACCTCCAGGTAACCAGGAGGTCAATTGGCAGAAACATTGCCTGTGTTTGCTTTGAGTAACCAGGAGAACATGCCATGCATTCGATGCCATTTGATATGAAAATTGCGCACAATTCCTACGCGCCATTAAGCCTTGAAAAATGCGCAATTCATGACAGGACTTCTAGTTTTAACTGTACACTTCATGAAAATCAGTAAGAAAATTTCTTTTTCAAATTTCCCGAGTGCCATAGAATCAGTAAAGAATTCAAGTTATATTGCAAATGCAAGCTAGAAAATAAGCAGACTGTCATCTGCAAAATGAGGTCCCCAGAGGGTGAATTTAGTGATATTACCCTGCACGGCAGGGTAGCATCACTAAATTTACCCTCTGTGAACCTCAATCTGAATCAGGTTCTCAAAACTAAACAGAAAGAGGTACCCAGAGGATAAACTGACTTACTGTATGGGATAGCATCATGAAATTCACCCTCTGGGGACCTCATTTTACAAATGTCAGACTGCTTATTTTCAGGCTTGTGCAAATGACATAGCAGGGTTATGAATCCACACAGAAAGTTTCCTACAGACCAGTCTGCTTTTCATGTTAGGTAAAGGGTTAATCTTGTTCACTAAAATGGATCTGAGGCTCAGTAAACCTCAGCTCAGGTCAATTTTAATAAACTTGGTTTAGAAATTACATATCAAATCGTGACTCATGAGACAGCCTCTATATATTAGGCCTAAAAATCTGTTTCTTAAACCCTCCTGCATGGTCATTTTGGTTGCCGCATTCTCTCTTTTTATAACAAATGCAAACTTAAAAAAATAAAAATTGAATGGTTTTTGTCTGATATTTTACACAAGTTTATAAAATTGATAAATTTGGCTCTTGAGAAAAACAAGGCTTTGCAATGCTTTAAGCCTTCTCGCACTCAAGGGACAAAATTCACCACCACCCATGCTATTCTTTAGATTATGAGACCTTCAGCACCCAAATGCAATTTTACAAAAAATGTCCTGAGAAACAGATCTTCTTTGTGGAGCCTTACTGTTGTTTTTTCTCTATTGATAACAGTTCATAAGAAGAGTTTAGAAGATGTTATTAAGAAGAAGAACAGTGGTGATTTTAGAGATGTTCTTCTTGAGTTGTGTAAAGGACAGAAACCTGATGATGACAAAGTTGATGAGCAAAAGGCTGAGGAAGATGCCAAGAAACTACACAAGGTATTCATCAGATAGTTGCATCTAAGTACTTAATTCTACGAACTGCACCTCAGAAGAAATCAGCGACACTTGTCTTTTTTTTGTCTTTTTTTTCCAATTTCCCGGATGCCATAAAATTAAGAAAGGACACTGGTTTTGTTTACATTGGCATGACAGGGGGTTTGAACCCATGCCGAAAGAGTTTCCTTCGGCACCAACCGTCTAGCAAAACTAGACTGAACTACGCACACCACTCGGCCACGACAGACCCCGGCACCAACTGCCCAGCGAAACTATACTGAACCACGCACACCACTCAGCCACCGACAGACCCCAGGGTCTGTCAGTGGCCGAGTGGTGTGTGTGGTTCAGTATAGTTTCGCTAGGTGGTTGGTGCCGAAGGAAACTCTCTCGGCGTGGGTTTGAACCCCCGCCATGCCAATATACACAAGGTCTTGTTCATAGTGTAACAGATCGAGAGGGAAGTGCAGAGGCATGAAACATTGACCTCTAAAACACAAAGCCAACAATTTACCATGAGACTAAGAGATCGAAACCAACCGGGCTGATTGGTAAATGGCACTTATAACTTGACAGCCACACTACTCTCACGTTCTTTTGCAGTGAATTGCAACCCAGATTCCACCTCAGATCTGTCATAGCATCCACTTGGAGAATAAATCCAGAACTAAACTGGAAGACCAGAGAACCCCCAAAAAACTCCCAGCTCTAAACACTAGACATTACTGGAAGCCCCACTCAAATGGTAGAAAAGTAGCCCTTTGCACATCAAGGGAGATAATGAAAGCTGACATTTCTAGCTGGATGTACTGTTATTGAATTGCAGACTTCCCATGTATATAATACAATACAGTACAGTTGCTATGGACTCATGCGTTCACAAGGTAATAAAAATGATCAGCAGCAAAATTTTAATTAATGAAGCACCAGATTCCTGTACAGTGGAGCCCACTTAATTGGATATCTCTTATTTGTATATCCCAGTTAATTGAATATAATTTTCAAACTCAAAACCATTTACCATACCTGCAGTACAAATTTGATCTGTTAATTGCATATGGGTTGTAGAGTAAACTCCTGTTAATTGTATATAAATTTTTGTAATATGTTGAAAAAAGTACTGTGACACGCACCAAATTCCTCTTATTTATCAACCTTTTTGGCCTCACTACATCCAATACAGGCATTTATTCTATTATATCTTGTTTGACAGAGCTCTGTGAGCTCTGTCAAACAAGATATAATAGAATAAATGTTCAGTTTACCTCCAGAACACAGAAACTGACCAAATCCCTATTAATTGTACACTCCTGTTAATTGAATAATTTTCACTGGCAAAATGGATATTCAATTAAGAGGATTCTACTGTAATTGGTGTTCGGAATCTAATATTATTGCATCTGTGGAAATATTGCCCACCCATGGAAAGTGACGAGTCCACAGTGGCTGTACTGTACTTTTGTTTATAGCATATGTAGGTTTTATAAGTAAAGCAACATATTGTCCCTTCAAGTTGATAATATGCTGTGCTGTCATACACTGTTGGAAAGGGTATCGTGACATAATGGTACAGCATCAATGAATAGTAAGATAGCTGATCCTGCTTTAGAACAGATCACAGCACAAACACAGTTTAGACTGAATGTTATTAATGCACGATTATATTTAACAAGCTATTAACTGAAAATAGAATTTATTTTCATTTATAGAATTCACTAAAAAAACTTTCCACAATCCATTTCAATGAAGGGGCCATAAGCTGACTTTCTTTGCTTCCTGAGAATGTATTCTGCTTGTTTTGGCCATTTCATGTACTTTGGGTCAAGAGTCGATATAGATAATATTTACACCTAGGCTGTACAGTGCACAAGGTTAGTTACTCAGTTAACCCTTTACCTAACATGAAAAGCAGACGTCACTTGCAAATAAAATACTTGAATAACTAATTTTTTGCGTCAAAAATATAGCTTATGACCCCTCAATGAGCTCGTTCCAATGAGGGGGTCATGCACTATGATACAAAAAATGAAAAAATAATGAAAATTGTATACAGTTGAACCTGTCTTGAGAGACCATCCTTTTTGCCAGGCAAAACGGGTCTCTCAAAACAGGTGGTCTCTCAAAGACAGGTGGTCTCTCAAGACAGGTTTTACTGTAGTAATTTTTGTGAATAGCGCTGCCCAGTTTTGACCATTATGTTGGGTAAAGGGTTAATAATGAAAAAACTTTTATAACCTGAACAGTGCACAGGGTTAGTAGCACTTTGTGGTTATGAAAAATTGGTAACTGCTATATATCACATGAAACGTCGTTAATTTCGACGTAACAACCCGTGTCTTATTTCCTGATTATCCACTAGTGTCTAATCGTCTCATGGTCCCATAGCTGCAGCATTATATTCTTGTGGGTAGTTCACATGACATCAATTACGACAACAGGTGCAAGTAAAGCACATTCATGACGTCATGGTGTGAAGCGTCTGAGCCAACGAACTGATTGTCGGTTGTTTTGGGAGAATTTAGCGACAATGAATTAAATAAAAAATGTAAAAAACATTAAAAAATTCATGTGATATACAGAATCTTTAACTCGTGATGTTTGGATATAAGATTTTTTAAAACTCGGTTGATGAATTCAATTCACAACTTGCCTAAAGGCTTGTTGTGAATCAAATTCATCAAACTCGTTTCAAAAAATCTTATATCCAAACATCACTCGTTTGAGATCCTCTATGTCACACGCTACAAAAAAATGTACGCTCACTAAGGCTGTGCATCAGAGGATTAGTTGCATAATAGAGGTGATCTCACTTATAACCAGAATGAAATGAGTGACTAACTAGTTGATAGGTTGCCATATCACACACTACATGTCCGGAACATCTGTGTAATGTTCACATCCAGTCAAACAGAGCTAAATCTCTTTTCTCTTGCTGTACCATTCTCGAGGAAAGAGAACAAACAAGTTTGATTTGGTTTGTCACATTGTTTTAGAAATAAATCATGCAATTTCAGTCTGTGTTTATATTTTCAAGAATTGGGCACAACAATTAACCTACATCTTGTCCAGATATAATAACATAAAATTTCTTTATAACCAGAAAGTATGATTAACCCTTTACCCAACGCAGACAATTTCAAAATTTATTATTTTAAATATCATTTTTTAATTTTTTTCAAAGAATTTCAACAAAACCATATCATGTGACCCCTCTTTGGAATGAGCTCGATGAGCTCGTTCCAAAGAGGGGTCACATGATATGGTTTTGTTGAAATTTTTCGAAAAATAATATTTTTTCAGCTGCAGAATTTATATATTACGCGGGAGGATGTGGGCGATTCGTTGGGTAAAGGGTTAACCCTGTGCAATGCAATTGGTAAATGCCATATCACACACTACATGAAAACCTACACTCACTAATGCTATGCATGGAATTGAAAATACACACTAAGGCTGTAAAAGATGCACAGAGTAAGATGGCTACATGTTATATGGGGTGCAGGATTCAATGAACTAATGGAAATACTAATACTGGATTGTGGGAATTTTTTTTAAAGTGAATTCCAAAAATTAAAATTTTTTGTATTTTTAATTAATAACTTATTATTTCTCTTTACAGTGTGGTAAAACAATTAAACCCAGTAATGACACATTGAAATCATTGATGACAAAGAACAACTCCGGTCAGATAAATGCAACATTTGATGAGTATAAAAAGGTATGATATATAGAGATTATTACCATTATGTAGATGTACAAAATATGTATCCGAGTCGAGCTCTGGGTTCTAAGGGCAGATCACAACGAATCGAAGACGAGTCGTGATCTACCCTTAGAACCCGGAGCAAGACTCGGATACATATTTTGCACATCCACATGATGGTAATACATGTATAGTCATTTTATCTTACAATATATTGGGGATAAGTCAAGGATGTAGATGAATATATAATGAACTATTTATTTGTACGGATGAACAAAAAGAAAAAAAATGAAACTCACGTGAAAGGAACATGCCTATATCTGACCCCCTGATACAAAATCTGTATCAGGGGGTCAGACACATGACAGATGTTGAGTTAATACAGACAAAATACATGTTTATTGTAAACTAAAAGTTTAATGATAAAGTATACTCCACGACATCTTAAAGTTAGGCCCACAAAATAGATCTTCTGTTTCTCAGGCCATTTTTTTATAAAGTTGAATGTAGGTGGGCAGTTTTTTATTTTATTTTTTTATTTTTGTAATTATTTCCTTGTCATCAAAACTTCATATTCTTGGTGTGTTTTATTTTTTAGACCTCATAATTCACAGAGTTGCATGGGTGGTGGTGTATTTTGTACCTTGAGTGCAAGAAGTCTTTGCAGTGCTAAAGCACTGTGAAGCCTTGTTGTACTCAAGGGGCAAATTTATAAATTTGATTAACTTTGGTAAAATATCTGACATAAAACATTTAATTTTTATTTTTTTAAGTTTGCATTGGTAATAAAAAGAGAGCATGCGGCAGCCAAAATGACTATGCGAGAGGGTCTAAGAAACAGATTCTTAACTTTATTAGGCCTTAATAGAATATCGTTGTTGCATGCATATTTTGGGGCAGCACCAAACCATTTATGAGGTCTCTAAAGAAAAAGTGGCAAAGCAGATCACTGAATTCTGGGATGGATGAGCTATTAATCATTCACCTGTGAAATTTATCATTTAATGCTTAACCCACTGAGTATTTATTCAATATTTTTCATCCAAGCTAGTCATGGCTGCTGTAAAGCAGCCATGACTAGATTTGATGAAAAATTCATTATTTTATTAAAGTTTGACTCAAGAAATTTCTGGTCAAAAAGCCGATACCATTTTTAGATGAAAATTTGGTTAGGCATACTCAAAATTCACTTATTTTAGTGGCAAGTGATTTCCAGTCCTGGGCACGAATATCCATCAGCAGTATCTAAGGAGTTAAATAGATGAAATTTATCATTAAAGTAGACTAGTATCACTTTTATCACATTATCAGTATTGATTATCACATAGAATGCAGAGATTTATTTGTAAATAAACAAGACATGTTAAATTTACCCCCCTAACTGTAACAATCAAAATCAGCCAGTACAGTTCACAAAATTTACCCGTCAAATTTAGTACTTTTTTAAAATTTTTTGCCTCAAAGACATCTTTCATTGAGCTTATTTCAAATAAAGTTCATAAGTTTGTATGTTTTTGAGGCGAAAAATCAAAATCTTTTGTAATTCAAGAACTTTTTTTCATTTGTTGTGTGTTATTCAAATTTGGTCTAGAGTTAATGACATAGTTTTATAATGGAAGCATTTCCTTCTTTCCCCAAACTTTCGAATTGATATTTTTTAAAAATCAGATTTTTGTAATAAAAGGGATAACAAATTCATTGTGACAAACCTCATCCACTAAACTCAATTTGAGCCTGAGTAAACCTCAGTCCAAGTCAAATTTAGTGAATTCAGTTAATAAATTTTGACATTGTAAGTCTTTAATGTCTGGAAAATGCAGTGTCTTCATTGTAATTTAACCTTTAACCCTTTACCTAGCGAATCGCCGCATCTGCCCGCGTAATATGCAAATTGAGCAGTTGAAAAAATTTAATTTTTCAAAATATTTCAACAAAACGATATCATGTGACCCCCCCATTGGAACGAGCTCATTGAGCTCGTTCCAATGAGGGGTCACATGATATGGTTTTGTTGAAATTTTTTTTTAAATTTAAAAAAAATTATATTTAAACTATTAAATTTTGATAACGTCTGCATTGGGTAAAGGGTTAACCCAACGCAGATAGTATCAAAATTTATTGTTTAACTCTGAAATAGAAAAGGGCAAGTTTTATGAAAGTAATGGAAAGTTTTGGGCATTATGGGGGTAGCATTAGGCAGTATGGTGTAGTGTATGGTAGGTACAGAGCTGCTTAGAAAAGCATTCGTACCCTTTGGTAAGAGTTGGGTAGTGTGAAGTTTTATTTGGCAAGTACTGGGTAGTGTATTGGGTAGTATGACAGGGATTTTGGGGGGATATCTACACACGCTGTTTATGGGACCCTTTCCCAATGACATTTGGGCATGATTTTTCCCAGTTCTCAACTTCAGATTTACCAATCTCAGTTTCCATTCAAATAAAAATTTTATGCACAACTTGCGCCCTGAACTGGATAGTCATAAGGCCTCGGAAAACCGTTGGTTTTCTGAGGCCTTATGACCACCCAGTTCAGAACATCAGTTGTACATTAAATTGAAACTGCTTGCCTAATGAAGTCTCTTAATTCAAAGACAAATGACAAGTTCTTCTTAAAATAGTGTACATGTAAGAACAGTGGGTGTCTTCCCACTAGACCAATTCTCTTTAGACCAATTCTCTTTAGACTTTAGACCAATTCTCTTTAGACCAATTTCTAAAAAACAACTATTTACTGTTGTTGATTAACCCTTTACCCAACGCAGACGATTTCTAAATTTATTATTTTAAATATTATTTTTCAAAACATTTCAACAAAACCATATCATGTGACCCCTCTTTGGAACGAGCTTGATGAGCTCGTCCCAAAGAGGGGTCACATGATATGGTTTTGTTGAAATTTTTCGAAAAATAATATTTTTTCAACTGCTGAATTTGCATATTACGCTGGCAGATGCAGGCGATTCGTTGGGTAAAGGGTTAAGGGTTGAGTAAGGATAATTCAGAAAACATTTATTTACTGAAAAGCACTTTATTTAATAAAAAAATATTTATATGCATACAAAAAATATATCTTTATAGCATTTCAGCACAGCTCGATACATATAACATTTTACTTCAAATTCTCAACCTATTTAGTTACCCATTTACAAAAAATATAGATTTAAGGCCTAAAAAAATAAAAAATCTGTTTCTCAGGCCCTCCCACATGGTCCTTTTGGCTGCCGCATGCTCTCTTTTTATAATCAATTTAAACTTAAAAAAAATTAAAATTAAATGGTTTATGTCTGATATTTTACCCAAGTTAAAAAAATTTATGAATTTGTCCCTTGAGTGCAAGAAGGCTTTGCAATGCTTTAGCATTGCAAAGCCTTCTTGCACTCAAGGGATGAAATACACCACCACCCATGCTATTCTGTAGATTATGAGACCTAAAACTCAAACTAAGAACATGAACTTTTGATGGCAAAGAAGTAATTACTGAAATAAAAAATAAAATAAAAAAAACGCTCGCCCGCATGCAATTTTACAAATAATGGCCTGAGAAACAGAAGATCTACTTTGTGTGGCCTAAAACATCAATACATATACCATTTTACTTCAATTTCACAATTTGCACAAAAAACACAAAGGATTGTGTTTGATTTGTTATTAAAATCAGCCCAACATCTATTGACCACAAAACAATAAAAAGAATCACATCCTTTTTTGAAAGTGTGTGATTACTATAACAGTTCTTATGAAAAATCAGCCCAACATCTATAAAATATCAATAACATTAAATACATCTATAAATATATCAAATTATTGATATAAAATTATTTTAAAAGTAGAACATATCAGTTGGTCTATGAGAAATTGGTCTAAGAGGAATTGGCCCAGTTGGAGTTGGCCTAAAGGGAATTGGTCCAGTGGGAATGAAACAAACAGTTTAATAGAGACTGCAGAGACTGCGTGAACATGGTACCATGTGACTGTTTGTTATAAAACTTACTTGTAGTAAACATGCAGTTGCTTAGGCATTGGTCTTAATGTTCTCTGCTCAATTCAAATGTAAGATTTCTTAGGCTTCTATGTTTTATCATCTAAAACAAATTCCCAATTGTAGCCCCCAAGATGCAAATTGTCCCAATGGCATGGGCCCCCGACCCTTTCCCAAAGAGGGCAGAAAAATTCCTAGATGGGGTAGTATCGAGTAAATGTGTGTGCCGTTCAATTCACAGGATCTACCATACATTCAAAACATACCACTGCACCGCTCCAGTCATTCATTGTGTACTGAACTTATTGATTAATCAGTTCATGGCTTGTTAACCAATTAACCTCCGCAAATGTAGTTTGAGGGTGTATTCTGGAGTCATTGCAATGACAGTTGTTTGGCTGTTAGTTTTGTCATATGTCTGTTGAAATCTTGTGGAGTGAATTACCTCCCCTCTTCATAAGATATTTGTTTGAAACTTGGTACAGTGGAGCCCACTTAATTGGATACCTCTTAATTGTATATCCCTGTTAATTGAATGTAATTTCCCAACACAAAACCATTTACCATACCTCCAGTACAAATTTGACCTGTTTATTGAATGTGGGTTATAGAGTAAACTTCCTGTTAATTGAATAAAAAAATTTGTAACATGTCGAGAAATTACTCGGACTCTGCCTAGTTTTCCTTTGGTTATAGACCTATTTGGCTTCAGTACATCCAATATGGGCATTTAATCTATTATATCTTGTTTCACAGAGCTCATGAAGCTCTGTCAAACAAGATATAATAGAATAAATGCTAAGTTTATCTCTAGAATACAGGAAAGAGATGCAATCCCTGTTAATTGAATACTCCTGTTAATTGAATAATTTTCACTGGGAAAGTGACTATTCAATTAACAGGATTCCACTGTATAGATAATTAACTCCAATTAATTGCCCTTGATATCTACAATGTGTAATAAATGTGGGGAAACCTTGTGGAGAGAATTACTTATACATTTTAGTCAATAGTTTTTAATGCTACATAATGGCTCTCTACCAATATCTATCATAAATATATAGAGGATATTCACGAAAATTTGATGAATACCGAAAATATCTCGTGAGTGGCTACAAAGAAATATGAGGATCTTCACGAGCGACGCAGATCCTCATATTTCTTGTAGCCACGAACGAGATATTTTCGGTATTCATCAAATTTTCGTGAATTTTCTTTTTATTTAATGCTCTACGACTACAAACTCTCCAATTTGTGGCCTTTATTTGCCATTAAGGCGCAAAATTTATGTGCCGAACCGGCGTCCATACAAAAATTACAACAACCAAACTCCAACCATTGGAATGTGTGAATATCCGCACAAAAAGTAGTCCCGTCTTCTTTCTCTGGCGAATTGAAATAATCGCAATGTGTTTCGAAGAAATAGAACAATAACAAAAAACACCACTTTCTTATTTTCAATAACAAGACACGTCATTTTATTTTTTTTTAACTCAATGCACTGAAGACGTGTGAAGTTGAACTGAAGAAATTTGAAAGTGATTTCGGCTTTTCGCTGGAAGGTGAATGAGAAAGTCAAACTTTGAAACCGCTGATTTAATGAATTGATTTAGTCACTGTCACTATCAATTATTCGAATTCGTTTGTATTTGGGACTCTGGAATTCATTACTGATGTGCTGACTCGTTTAAAGTACATGTGATTCGTCATCCGAACCTACGATGAAATATCGATTTCTAAATATCATTTTGATATTTCGTTTTGCCGACCGACAGGGGAATATGACTTAATTTTTCAGCGTGAATTGATGCCTGAGCATTAAATAAATATCCTTTTTTTAAACTACTGGTTAACTGCCACATGTATATTTTTTAGGTATCTGGTAACGATCTTAATGATGTCATAGAACAATCCTGCAAGGGAGATGTGAAGGATCTCTATCAGACTTTAGGTAAGGATAATCATATGATTCTAATCCATCCCTCGAGTACATCAAAGTGCCATCTGCAATGCTATAGCATTGCAGATGGCGCTTTGGTGCACTTAAGGGATATAATATCTCTTTTTCTTTTATAATAGACTTTATCAGTATTCCCCAGCAGGGCCATATCCTGTCCATATATGCCGCAGGAATAACCAAAGGGCGTTGGTGGTAGAGACGGAAATTGAAAGTAGGATTACCGTACTGATCAGAACGTTTTTAAAGACACGAAAGTTGAAATTACCATAATGCCTCCACTTGATTTCCGCATACCTGCTCCGTGAATTTTTTTTATTAAAAAAAAATTTGAAAAACATTTAATTAAAATAATAAAGTTTGATCTAGTGTACATTATTATAGTGTACATTGTTTGAAGGGTTTAATAGATTTTTTCCAGACTTGCATCATAATATCACCATATTATCTAAAGTACAGGAAAGTGACCTAATCCCTGTTGATTGAATACTCCTATTAACTGAATAATTTTCACAGGCAAAGTGGCTATTCACTTAACAAGATTACACTGTAATATGGGGTCCTTTATAATTGGATATAGTTTAATGGAATGACCTTACAAAGTGGTGCCGTGTATTAAGGTGTACTGCATGTTGATGGTGCACTTGTCTTCCACCTATGCTAACCCTGCTTGTGCGGAGTTAGTACGTTGGGGAATCTGACAGTTGCTCATCATTGCTCAGTGGTTCTCTTCGGGTACTCTGGCTTCCTCCACCCATAAAAACTGTCTGACTTGAGGTGACCCTGGCTGTTGAAAGTGTCATTAAACACAAATAAATAATAAATAAGTAAATAAATAGAAATTGACATGTTAGCTACATGTAGGTTATAGAGTAAACTCCTGTTGAATGAATAAAAAATTTTGTAGAGTGTCATGAAATTAATCTGACAATCATCGAATTATATATATAATTATATAATATAAAATTATATATTATATATACATGTTTGTAGATCTATTTTGTCTCTTTACGTCCAACACAGGCATTTTATCCATTAAATCCTGTTTGACAGAGCTCCATGATATAATAGAATAAATGCTCAATTTATCTCTAGAATACAGGAAAGTGCCCAAATCCCTGTTAACTGAATACTCCTGTTTATTGAATAATTTGCATTGGCCAAGTGGCTATTTAATTAACAGGGTTTCACCGTACTTACAATACCTTTTTATTGCAGCAAAAGGGTCAGGTGACACCTCAACATTGTTTGCTGAAAGATTGCAGAAATCCTTCAAAGGACTTGGAACTAATGATGACATGTTAATGAGAATTTGTGTAACCAGATCAGAGGTAGGAAATGATATATTCTACATTCTTAATGAGCTCATTCCACTGAGCTATAATGTTGAGGCAAAAAGTGAACATTATTTAACCCTTTACCCAACGCAGACGATTTCAAAATTTATTATTTTAAATATAATTTTTTTTAATTTTTCAAAAAATTTCAACAAAACCATATCATGTGACCCCTCATTGGAATGAGCACAATGAGCTCGTTCCAATGAGGGGTCCCATGATATGGTTTTGTTGAAATATTTTGAAAAATTTAATTTTTTCAACTGCTCAATTTGCATATTACGCTGGCGGATGCAGGCGATTCATTAGGTAAAGGGTTAATATATATTTTAGTAAGTCTGTTGGCTGTGTTAGGTAAAGGGTGAAACAATATCATTTGTCTTATGGTTGAAATGTTTAATTAGTCATCCCCGCCAAAATGAAGTTTGTGGGAGATCTAGAAATGCGGTCCGTCCATTCGTCCATCCATCCATAACAAGTTTAGACCTCTGTATCTCTGTCAGTGCATGTCGGATTTGAATGATCTTTGGTATGCTGATGAACTATCATAGGGGAAAGGATGTTCACATGTAACAAATTTTTTGCAGGGGATCTAGCAGTGGAGTCCATCTGTTCATCCATCCATCGGTAACAACTTTGGACCTCTTATCTTGGTCAGTGCATGTCGGATTTGAATGATCTTTGGTATGCTGATGGACCATGTTGGGGGAAAGGATATTCACAAGTAACAGGTTTCGTCCAATCATTTTTTTTCTAGAGTTATTGGCCTTTTTTGACTTTTTTAGACTTGTGTTTAGTAAACCACTTCTGGGTGGGTGGTGGCCAGGGCTCAAAATAAGTGGTGTCGCGTCGCTTTTTGCTATACAAAACTTGCAAAAAGCTACACAATGTTAAATTATGTATAGCATTTTGCGATACAAGATAATCAACTGCAGCCTATTAGGCTGCAGTTGATTATCTTGTATCACAAAATGTAAATGAAAATTTGCAAACAAATTTGAAAACTAGCTCACTGATGCTTTACTTCTGATTGTGGAGCATTCCAGGCATAACTCAGATTAACTCCCCATCAAGCATCATTAGCAACTTCATATGTAAGATGAGTTCTGTTGGTTTAAATACTTTCTGTTTTTACAACATTTTGCATAAAATGTCCATTAAAAATAACTACAAGCCCATCAAATTAAAAATCCCAACTTGCATTTTGAGAACTCTATTAAACAACCAAGACGCCATTTATAACAGTATACAAGTCCATGCAACCCTTAAAGGCAGATCAGTTAAAAAAACATAGTAAATGTTTCATGTGTTGCAGATCATTTGGAAATGCCCAGAAATGGATGGAAACTATTCTATCTACTTAGAAGAATTCAATATAAAACAGCATAACATAACTCTGGTGTACAAAAATAGCTATGTAATTTTTACAAAATGCTATTCATTTTTTGGAAATGCGTAGCATTTTGCTACGCAAAGAAAAAAAGTTATTTTGAGCACTGCCGGTGGCATTGCACCTTGTTATAATTTGCTTGACATACTTCCTTGAGCTTCAACAAACAAGAATACAGTAAATTTAGATGCCAAATTTCATACCAAATTGAAAGACATCAAAACATTCTGTAAAGTGGATTTTAATCATACCAGAAAATAAGTGGTCAGACAAGGACAATGTCAGATGCAAAAAGGCCAATGTCAGACTGAGGTTTAAAATCATCAGTCAAAATGTATGATGCCAAAATTATCAATGAAGTTCAGTGATCAGAACATCATGCATGCTGGAAATCATGTAAATAACTAGCAAACCTAAAATTAATGATTATTGTGATTTCTGGCCCTGGCATGTTGGGAAGTGTGAAGAAAGTGACTGTACAGCTCATCAGCATTAATAGCATTGGAAAGAAATAGGATTTGATATGGCCATACATGAATCTTAATTATGTCTGAGGGGTAATTCAGTTCCAATTCAGAATGAAACCATTCATACCTTGTTTGGCAGGTCTCATTGAGCCCTGCCAAACAAGGTATGGTTGGATGAATTCTGAGCAGTTATAAGATAAAGGTACATGTACAACCTGAACACATTATTTCAAATACTCAAATTCCATTTTGTAATATGTCAGATATCATTCTTAAATGACAGACGTGATTTATTTGGTGTCAGACATTTTGTCTGGAAGCGCAAAGAAAATTATTTTCAGGCTTGATTATAATATTTTGGTATGACAGAATATGTATCCAGGTAAAAGGATTTAAAAAAAATTTATTTGCACTTTTTTCAGAATGATCTTGCTGACATCAGAGATAAATACAAGGAAATTTATGGCAAAGAGCTGAAAAATGAGATTAAGAGTGAGACCAGTGGAGATTATAGAGCTCTTCTTCTGGCCATTATTGGTGAAAGGTAAGGCTAAAAATACAAGGGTTTCAGTTCACATACAATCCCTCACTGTAATTGAACCCCATTGTTGAGCGTTTTTATTGGCTTGCAGTATTTTCCAAAATTACTATGAAGTTGTGAGAATTTGGAATTTTGCCCTTTTTTAATATTTATTTGTGTGTGTTTGCAACAAAAATTGATTAATGCTGTACTTAATAATTTGGATGCATCTGTCCATGTAATCTTGAAGTTGAGTAGTTTCCCAAAAATTTAGTTTAAAAAAACTTCAAAACCGTATCATGTAACTACCAACTGAAGTGAGCTTTCAATAAGGAGGTCACATAATATGGTTTTGTTGAAAATTTTTGAATTTTTTTTAAAAATAACAAATTTTGATATCATGTGTGGTGGGTAAAAGGGTTAAAATACAATTTATCTGATAACCATAGAGTATAACACCCGTTGTATATACTTGAAGTATATACAACGGGTGTTATATATAATTATAATTTATGCGAACGACCTTTGACCTCGTTCGATTCCATTTTTATTCATTCCTAAACTTTGTAATGCAAGTTTGAATTCTACGTTGAAGGAGCAAGTGAAATTTAATCGAAATATATATGACATATTTTCTATAAGTATAAACATGTAAATTTTCAGTTTATTTTGCTGAAATAAAGAAATAATTACAACCTACTTCGTTCAAAACCTTATGTAGAAATTACTAGACTGTCAGTAATGTGTAATGCGCTATTTATAGCTACGTCTATGTCCACGATCAAAGTACTGCTCCAATTACACGTTCGTCTGCTACGTGAAAAAAACGTTTCGTACGAATTGTAAACAAAAACAAAAGTGGACCATAAATAATGGAAATTGGAAACTTCTCGATTGAATACACTTTATCATCGTCGCCAGGAAGAGCTAAAAAAGACATGAATAATAGATCAACTGCAACCAGTGGTTTTGCCTGTACAGCAACAACCAAAAGATCGCGTTTGCTTTGTCTCATTTTCTACGGATGCCCGTGGGAATGAGCATAAAAGTGAATATAAGCCTCAACTATTGAAACTGCTGTTTGTTATCAGATAAAAACAATATACATATAGTGTTTTTTTATATCTGGTTTATACAACTCGTTGAAATATAGTTAATATTTTCTCGGCAGAGCCTCGAAAATATTAACTATATTTCAACTCGTTGTATAAACCAGATATAAAAAACACTATATGTATATTGTCTATATCTATTCATTATATTTGTTTTGTGTTCTAAAAAAAAAAAAAAAAAAAAAAATTAAAATAGAACCCTCACTCCTTCTCTATTTTGAAAAATTAATTTCCCATGAACCAAATGTATTTTTTTGTTTAGCCTAATGTATTTCTACATATTCAAGGGAGCATAGTGCTCACTGCTAGGGCATTGGACTTAAAACCAAAATGTTCACGGTTCGATCGCATCAGGGGTAACTGTGTTGTGCCCTTGAGCCAGGCACTTCATCCCGATTGCCTGTGTGGAAGCATGGTAGCGCTGTGTTTTAATGCAAACTGCACGTCAATGGTTCACTTGTCTTCAATCAGTGCGAACACTGCTTGTGCAGAGTTAGTACGTTGGGAAATGTGACAGTTGCTTACCTTTGCTTGGTGGTTCTCTCCAGGTACTCTGGCTTCCTCATCCATAAAACTGTCTGACACGAGATGACCCTGACTGTTGAAAGTGTTGTTAAACCCCAATAAATAAATAAATTCTACACGTTCATCACTAATGCTCAGCTCTATTGAAATTGTTATCACGGAATGATAAGCATATCTTAGCATATCTGTCTGCTTGCTGACAAAAGAATGATATGGGATACATTGTTTGACAAGGCTCTCCCTTATAACCAATTTTTTTAAGTAACAAGTGACCCAAGTAAATAAATATTTCCAAATAAATATTATCAGGCCTAACAAAGTTAAAAATCTGTTTCTCAGGTCCTCCTGCATGGTGTTTTCTGCTGCCGCATGCTTTCTTTTTATAACCAATGCAAACTTAAAAAAATAAAAATGAAATGGTTTATGTCTGATATTTTACCCATGTTAATAAACTTGATAAATGTGTCCCTTGAGTGCAACAAGGCTTTGCAATGCTTTAGCATTGCAAAGCCTTGTTGCACTCAAGGGATGGAATACACCATCACCCATGCTATTCTGTAGAGTGTGAGGCCTAAAATATAAAACAAACCAAGAATGATTTTGATTGCAAAGAAATAATTACAAAAATAAAATAAAAAAACATCTGCCTGCATGCAATTTTACAAAAATAACCTGAGTAACAGAAGATCTACTTTGTGGGGCCTAAAGTATGTGTTTGTTTTATAGAGAGAAAAAGAAATCACCTAAAAAATCTCCTGCCAGAGAGAAATCAAGTAAGAAAGTTCAAATCAAAGAGGAAGAGAAAGATGAAGTGAAGAAGAGCGGTGATAAATCTGAATCATCAAAAAAAGCACCATTAAAACCAGCATCTGCTAAAAACCAGTCTGATGAAAAAAGTCGAAAAGCTAGTGCAGTTAATGACAGGAATGCAGAGGCCAAGGGCAAGGAAAATACTAAACAAGATGACAAGAGAGGAAAAAGTCGGGAAAGTACAAAGTCTGGAAAGAGTGAAGATAAAAAGAAAGATGACAAGAGAGAAAAGAGTAGAGAAAAAACAAAGTCAGCACAGTCTAAAGATCCTGTAATAATTCAGTCACAACCACCTCCTCATAGAGATCCAACCTATGAGAAGAAATCAAGTCCAAGACGAGAAAATTCAATGTACAAATCGCAGTCCGAGGCACCAAAGGAGAAATCTGAAGAAGATAGTAAGAAGAAAGAGGAGAAAGATGAGAAAAAGGATGATAAAAAAGATGACAAAAAAGAAGATAAAAAAGATGATAAAACAGATGAAGCAAAAGAAGAAAAAACTCAAGAAAAATCCAAAGATGAAACGAAGAAAGATGAAGAAGAGAAGAAGAAGGATGATTCAAATGAAGATTGGGATAGACTGTATAAAGCAATGAAGGGATTTGGAACTGACGAGGCTACTATTATTGATGTCATTGCCAAGAACAATAACTCTAAGCGACAAAACATTAGAGAGAAATATCAAGAGAAATACAAACAGGTGAGTTGAAAGAATGTTGATATACAGTTAAAACTGGAAATCCTGTCATGAACTGTGTGCTTATCTAGGCTGAATTGCGCATAGGAATTGTGCACATTTGCCATATCAAATGGCATCCAAAGCACAGCAGGTTCTCCTGGTTACTCATAAGAAACGAATCCAAGACAAAATCCCCTCAAGACAAAACCCCCTCAGAAAAAATCTCTGCTGACAAAACCCCCTCAGGACAAAACCCCCTCACCTTTATTGACTTCTTAGACAGAACCCCCTCACATAGCAGAAAAATAAATTATAATGAACATGATTTTAATTTATTTTTTTAATTATTTTTTTGTTTGTTTTTTTTACTCATTTACCATAACAAATTTTTTTCTCAAATATAGTAAACATGCATATGTTAACAAATAAACACCTTTTGGTGTATGTTAACAAATAAATACCTTTTGATATATGAAAACTTTGTTTTGGTTACATAATATTTCTTGAAAGCACACTGTATTATGCACTTCATTTTTTTCTGTCACATGCAGTTTGAACCACATAATATAAGATGACAAGAAAATTACTAAATATTATTATTATTATTATTATTAATATATTATTATTATTATTATTATTATTATTATTATTATTATTATTATTATTATTATTTTCTGCTACGCTTCTGGTATAATCAAAAATAAAATTTATTCACACCTCCTCCCCCTTCCAAAAACATGATTTAAAGTATTGAAAAAATTAAACAAAACTGTTCCCCCCCCCCCTCCCCCCACTCTTTCCCAAAAATGATATATTAACATTTTTATTTTCACCATATTCTTTAAATAATATTTCTTGTGAGGGGGTTTTGTCTTGAGGAGGTTTTGTCTTGAGTGGGTTGTGTCTTTGAATGCAGAAAGTGTGGGGTTTTGTCTGAGGGGGTTTTGTCTTGAGGGGGGTTTTGTCCTGTTACCATAGCAGACACACGCAGTGTTTCTGCCAATGGACCTCCGGGTAACCCAGAGGTCCATTGGCTGAAACTTTGCTTGTGCACAGACCATATGTACAGAATTTGATAGCCTTACTATGGTCATAATGCATAGATTAATGTGCAGATGGACATGTTATTTGTGCACATTTCATGACAGGACTTCTAGTTTTAACTGTAGTTACATTTAAATCTTCCATTCCTTAGTGGATTGTGCTGTTGTAACCTAAATCATGTTTCAAAGATCATGATGCAGTGGAAACCTGTTAATTGAATAGTAATTTGCCAATGAAAATTATTCAGTTAACCAGAGTATTCAATTAACAGGATTTGCGTCACTTTTCTGTATTCTAGAGATGAGGAACCCAATTTTGACCATTTGGGCACCCATAATGGGTCACTGGTAGTCATTTTTGGGGTTTGGGAGGACTTTCAATAATACATAGACAGAATGCGATGTGCTCGTTGGAATGGTGTAGTCATATTTCGCTTGAGTCTACAGCTCTCGCAAAATATGACTATGCCATTCCAACTCGTTATGTAAAACGCCCACCGATTCAAACACACATCGCGTTCTGTGTTTATTACTTATCCCATGCATAAAAATTCTTTTAAATAAACAAATTTTCATTCCGATGTTTAAACTCAAAAGAGTCCGTTGGTTTTGTTTGAAACTGTACTGATCAAATGGATTGATAAAAAATCAAAACAACTTTTTGGGAAGCAGTCTAAATTACATTCGTTATCTTTTCTATTGGGTGTCTTTGTTGAAATTTGGATCACTGTTTCTCTTTGGCTGGTGTCCATTCATGCCTAACCATTTGGTGGCTATTACTGTTAGTAAACGTATAAGTACAAATTTGGGCAGATTTGCAAAACAACTGGGAGAAACCTTTTTAAAATAAGTTTGAAGCATGTCAAGATTTACTGAAATAAAGTCGATCAATTTAGATGTAACGGGATCAGCAGATGAGATTTCCATGGGACTGGGTTAATGTTGTGGTTGGAAATATATTGGGTTTTTTTTAATATTATCTCATTTTTGGTTATCTAATATTTTTGTGAACCAACTTTATTTTGCTTTGGATATTTTCATTTTCACACTACGCGACAGCCGATCGATAATTGTATAATGAAATTTGAAAACTTTTCGAAGCATAAATAATGACAGTGAGATTGAATATATGCTTTGTGCTAATGACTCAATGGGAAAGGAACTAGTATAAACGGTGCTGGGAAAATGTGCCGGCTTGTACATCACCAGGTGAATACTGAAACATTTATGTCATAGCTGCCCATAGGCATCCACAGGATTAGTTCATAAGCAGTCATATCACACATCACACATGAAAATATAAACTGACTTAGGCTGTAAAAATATACAGGTCAGTTGGTTACATTTTACATGGAGTGCAGGATTCAAGTAACTGATGGAAATAATTAAATTGGATTGTGACGATTTTTTTTATATGAATTCCGAAAATAGAAACAAATTCTGTTTTCAATTACAGTGGAACCCTGTTAATTGAATAGCCACTTTGCAAATGAAAATTATTCACTTAATAGGAGTATTCAATTAACAGGGATTGTGTCCTTTCCTGTATTATAGGGATAAACTTAGCATTTATTCTATTATATCTTGTTTGACAGAGCTCCATGAGCTCTGTCAAACAAGATATAATAGATTAAATGCCTGTATTGGATGTAGTGAGGCCAAATAGGTCTATAATCAAAGGAAAACTGGGGAGAGTCAGGGTAATTTCTCGACAGGTTACAAGATTTTATTCAATTAACAGGAGTTTACTCTATAACCTATATTCAATTAACATGTCAAATTTGTACTGGTGGTATAGTAAATGGTTTTGTGTTGGGAAATTATAGTCAATTAACAGGGTTATTCAGTTTAGAGATATCCAATTACTGTATATTATGTCTCTTGTGCATAAATTTATCAAACATTTTCTGAGTTAAGAGGGAGAACACCATCTTTAAACTGGTTGAGAGCTGGAAGCCCATATTTAGGCTCCCTTCTGAAGTACAGCTACCACAAATTGAAAGTTCAATACTCTGTCATATTATCGACAGGTTACAAGATTTTTTATTCAATTAACAGGAGTTTACTCTATAACCTATATTCAAATAACAGGTCAAATGTGTACTGGAGGTATGGTAAATGGTTTTGTGTTGGGAAATTATATTCAATTAACAGGGATATACAATTAAGAGATATACAATTAAGTGGGCTCCACTGTAATAGATTGTTTATTATATTCTTTTTTATTCCAGAACTGTATTGATGATTTGAAATCTGATTTGTCAGGAGATTTTAGAAAGCTAGCTATTGGTTTAATGTTGGAACCAGAAGAACATGATGCCTATTGTCTCCATGAGGCTGTATCAGGAAAAGGAAAGAAGGAAGAAACAATGATAGATATTATCCTAACGAAATCACCAAAAGTGAGTTTTGCACTGTACATAATTCTTTAGTGTCTTTCAAATCAAGATTAAACGTAACGGCCAAAACCGGTCAGCGCTATTCTAAAAAATTGCCAATTAAATTTTCATTATTTTTTCATTTTTTGTCTCAAAAACATAGGTTATGACCCCTTCGTTGGAACGAGCTCATTGAGCTCGTTCCAATGAGGGGTCATACCCTATATTTTTGAGTCAAAAAATGAAAAATAATTAGTTATTCAAGAATTTTTGTGGCAGGTATCATCTGCTTTTCATGTTAGGTAAAGGGTTATACATGAAGAAATCATGAGTACTGGAAATAGGAAATACGTTCCATTCACCTTCTTCCCAACACGAAAAGCAGACAACACTTGTAAAAAATGTGAATAACTTCAATTTTTCAGTTGTCGCTTTCAAAACATAGCGTTTGACTTTTCAAGGGAGTGAGCTCGCTCCAATGAGGTGACTAAGAATTTTTTAAATCAAAAATTGAAAAACAACAATTTGAAAGGTGATTTTTGTGAACAGTGCTGATCGGATTTGCGCGTTACGTTATTTAATTGGTTGAAGAAAAAAATCCTCCCACTGCCTACTTAGTTGACTAAATGTTGCAGTTTGCAATTTAGAATGCAAAAATACAATGTCTTTGTACTCACCGGCATGTTTTTATATCCAATGTGGCCACATACACACAAGTGCCTCCATTCAAACAGTAATATCTGTCACTGTAACCACATTTCTTAACGTGCGAATACGGCATCTCTTCTGAGAAGGTACTCACACTTGGAGTTCGCCTATTCATAAAAAAATCAAATTCAACACCCCAGCTTCATTCTCTAGTCACTTTCAAATCAAGGTTAACCCTTTACCTAACGTAAATCTCTTCATCTAAGATTTCAACTATTATAGATCATTCGAGGGAGCCTATGGGCATTTTCCAAATGATTTATGCTGGTGCAGATCTTGAGTAACAAAATAGTAATTGTTGTCCAGGTTCCTATATTTTATTCCTATCCCAGATTTGTACTATTATAGATCATTGGAGAGAGCCTACGGGCACTTTCCGATGATTTATAATAGAACAAAATCACTCTGACTTTAATGCATCAAATCCGTTCTATTTAAGGTGTGTGCTGATGTATGCAAACTGAAATGATGTACTGTTGCCACTTATGGGCAGAAGCCCACAGTGTGTTTATTTAGTTATTTGAATAAAAGTTTTATATATATATATATGTAACGGCCCAAACCGGCCAGCGCTATTCTCAAAAATCGCCAATTAAATTTTCATTTTTTTGTCTCAAACACATAGGTTATGACCCCTTGTTGGAATGAGCTTGTCGAGCTTGTTCCAATGAGGGGTCATAACCTATGTTTTTGAGACAAAAAATGAAAAAAATTAGTTATTCAAGAATTTTTTTTGCAAGTGTCGTCTGCTTTTCACTTTAGGTAAAGGGTTAAATGAATATTTTTTAACTGGTTGGGTGCAGGAAGCCACAAACATTGCTCTATTGAAAACTGCTGAATGCCACAGGCACTCTCCAATAATTCATGAACAAAATCTTGCTAAACTATAATTTTTTATTTTTTTTATTCAGATATTTCAAACAGACAAGGTTATGTACAATTTTAAATTCAAACAATTACACAAAAATAATTTTTTACAAAATGAGAGGTAAACATGACCAGCAAGAAGAAATGTTCATAAGGATCCCAATATTAGCATTTGCAATGTGTGTCACAGAGCACAGTGATGGATTAATACATTTCCTTCAACACACACAGACACACATGAGGTACTACCTCTCCCCGAGGGTGCAGTCAATCTGGATTTTCGGACAAGTATAGTCTGCCGCATCGAGGATGGCCATCACTCATAATCATCCTCGATGCGGCAGACTATACTTGCCCAAAAATCCAGATCGACTGCACCCTCGGGGAGAGGTAGTACCTTTGTGAGAGGACCCAACCTCTCACACTGGTCCTCACCCAAGGGTTCAACTGACATCAGCCAAGAGACCATCACGACGCAACTGGTGACACCGGCTGAGTACCTGAAGCAGTTCCTCCTTCAACACGCCTAGACATGTGAGAGTGAATCACCTACAGTCAATGAGGGTCGAAAGGGGCTTGTCCCCTATACCGTCCCTGCGCGCCTTCGGCGTGCGAAACCATTCCTTTCAACACACATGAGGATATACACACAGAAGGGTATGCATTTAACCCATGCACAAAGATGTGCACAGCCAAGTGTGTATCAGTGTCCGCTGTCAAGGGTTTCTCCGGAAAGAATACTACATCTATTCGTGTGGGCAAACAAGGATTCTACTATTCCCCAGTTTGTTTGGATGGCTATTTGTTTCTTTTCTGAGTAAACTGAGGCTTTCATTGCAGATAACAATATAATCTTTGAAAAAATACTCATGTTACAAATCATCTTTGAAGAATAATTTATCACTCAACCAGCTAAAGACCAACATTGGTTTGCCATGGCAGATCCAGAGTCTTGGGTATCATAAATATTACAGATTAACTGGTAGAGTGCTGGATGCCCATATTTGGGCTTTATTCTGAAGTGCCAGTACTGCAACTTAAAGGCTCTATATTCTGTGAATGTGCTTCATATTATCTTTGAAGTGATATTATTTAGTCTGTTAGGATTTTCCTTGTCACAAGTTATGGAAGAGTGCCCACAGGCACTCTTCAATAAATTGTAACACAGCAAAGACATGTGAATAAATTTTGATGATCAAAAATAATTTAGCATGCTAGCAGTTAAAGATTAACATTGGTTTGTCATGGAAGATCCAGAGTCTCGGGCATCATGAATTTGATGGCTTGAGGTTTGGGTGAAGCCTGACAAGCCTGAAAATAAGCAATTTGAAATTTGCAAAATGAGGTTCCCAGAGGGTGAATTTGCTGATGCTATCCCATACAGCGGGCCAATTTATCCTCTGGGTACCTATTTCTGTTTAGGTTTGAGACCCTGATTTATACTGAGGTTCACAGAGGGTAAATTTAGTGATGCTACCCTGCTATGCAGGGTAGCATCACTAAATTCCCCCTCTGGGGACCTCATTATGCAGATGACAGTCTGCTTATTCTCTGGCTTGGTGGTGGTGTGCAAGATTGACAACTGGCCTCAGAATCTAAAGACTGTTGGTTAGAGATCAAAACTTGGCATGGAGGATAGAATTTGACCATCTGTAACATGCATAATGCATAGGAATATAGAATATAGGTGTGATTAATTCAGGCCAAGGTTTCCAGAGGGTAAATTCAGTGATGCTACCCTGCTGTGCAGGGTAGCATCACCAAATTCACCCTCTGGAGTCCTCATTTTGTAGATGACAGTCTGCTTTTTCTGGCATGAAACCTGATTTGTCCTAACTATTAACATGCACTGTACTCCAAATTGGCCAGGGAGCCCAAAAGTGCCTAATTCAGGTATTACAGCTGTCTCTCCTTTTGTGCCTGTGACTTGACTGCAAGCATGAAATCCAATCTTCTGTAAGAAAGTACAATGATTACAGTCCAGAGAGAATTGATATCAAAAAGTCCTATTCAGAGAAAATGTCCAAAGTGGGAAATGTATTGGAAGGAGTGTCTGCCTCCTGAAACCCCCTTTGCTATGCCCCTGTGACAAGAGTATCCAAAGGTAGGGTAGATCATCCACTTCTTTCAACCACAAATTTGTATACCCCTACAGCAGAGTTTGGGGGTGTAATGGATTTAGCAAGTCCATGTCTGAGATCAGGTGTCCTTCTTAATAGAAATATAAAAGATTACTGGGACATCAATATTGATCTGATGTATAACAGGGATTTTTCTAGGGGCATTGGGAATGGGGCCAGGGGCCCATACAATTGGGAAAAATGCCATCTTATTGGACCAAATTGGGAATTCTGGTGACACTGCAGAGTGGAAAAAAATGCACATTTCTTCTCTACAGGCACATTAAAAATGAAGAAGTTGGGTTTATTATTTGAAATTATGGTTTTACAGTTCTTTTATCATCATAATAAGGCCTACTTCCACAGTAAATAATCGCAATTATTATGATGAAGTTGACACTGGGTACCAATTGGGAATTTTATGTTAGAAATTGGGAAAAATCATGCCTAAATCTCATTGGGAATGGGGCCTATATTCGGCCCCTGTCGTCACCTAGAAAAATCCCTGTATAACTAGCTGATATATTCGAGCCCACTTAACCGGATATCTCTTAATAGAATATCTCTGTTAATTGAATATAATTTCCAAACACAAAACCATTTACCATACCTTCTGTACAGATTTGACCCTGTTAATTGCATATAGATTATTGAGTAAACTCCAGTTCATTGAATAAAAAATGTTGTAATATGTCAAGAAATTACCCTAATTCTCACCAAATTCCCGCTGTTTATACTTTAGGCCACACAAAGTAGATCTTCTGTTTCTCAGGCCATTATTTGTAAAACTGCATGCAGGCAAGCGTTTTTTTATTTTATTTTTATTTCTGTAATTATTTCTTTGCCATCAAAAGTTCAAGTTCTTGGTTTATGTTTTAGGCCTCATAATCTACAGAATAGCATGGGTGGTGGTGTATTTCATCCCTTGAGAGCAAGAAGGCTTTGCAATGCAAAAGCATTGCAAAGCCTTCTTGCACACAGTTGACAAATTTATCAATTTTTTTAACTTGGGTAAAATATCAGACACAAACCATTTAATTTTTTTTTTTTTTTCAAGTTTACATTTGTTATAAAAAGAGAGCATGCAGCAGCCAAAAGGACCATATGGGGGGCCTGAGAAACAGATTTATAATTTTTTTAGGCCTTATAGACTTATTTGATTTTAGTAAATCCAATGCAGGGATTTAATTGATTACATCTTGTTTGACAGAGCTCTATGAGCTTGGTCAAACAAGATATAATGGAGCAAATTCTCAGTTTCTCTCTAGAGTACAGGAAGGTGACCAAATCCCTTTTAATTGAATACCCCGGTTAATTGAATTATTTTCACTGGCAAAGTGGTTATTCAGTTAACCCTTTGCACTCTGATGTCAAAATACCTATTTTCTGCACCAAATTTTTCCCTCAATGTAACTGAGAATTTCAAAAATTATATCTTGTTTGACAAGAGCTCATTGAGCCTGTCAAACAAGATATAAGTTGTTAAATTTCTCATGCTGCAGGGGCTATATGGAGTCATTGACAGAAAATTTGAAATACTAAAAGAGTGCTAGGAGTTAACAGATACCACTGTATCGTAATATACTTTGGAGAGGATTACATAGAGAGTAATCTCTTGACTGGACTGGTTACGTGAAATAATTCATGAGAGGTGAGTGACATTGTACAAACACGAGTACACGAATGCGCACGAGTGTTTTACAATATAGTCCCTCGCCTCGAATGAATTATTTCACGTAACAAGTCCAGTCAAGTGTATACTCTGTTTATTACTTTTCATTATTAACAATAATTATATTATTTAACCCTTTACCTAACGTAATGGCCAAAACAGACCAGTGCTATTCTCAAAAATCACCAATTAATTTTCATTATTTTTTTCATTTTTTGTCTCTAAAACATAGGTTATGACCCCTCATTGGAACGAGCACATTCCAATGAGGGGTCATAACCTATGTTTTTGAGACAAAAAATGAAAATAATAGTTATTCAAGAATTTTTTTTGCAAGTGTCGTCTGCTTTTCAGTTTTCATGTTAGATAAAGGGTTAAAAAAACAAAAAACAATGAAGTCCCCATTACACCCAAGGCAAAGCGTCTTCGTTTGCATGCACGGATACATGACCCAATTGTTGATTGCATAATTCACTTGTTAAATTATCGTTTATAATCAAACCCAGAAATCCCAGTAAAGCACACTTTGGAAAGTAATAAATAAGTGTAATAATCTGTCCCAAAACACCTTTTCCAATGGAAAGTCACAGATTCTTCAATAAACAATATTGAATATATTTACAGGGATACGAAGGTTTTAAGAATGAATTTGTGAGCTGAAGCTTTTCTTCTTTATTTTTCAGGATCTTGACAAAATTAAAGAAAAATACAAAGACGGTATGCTGTTAAATTTTGTATTATTATAATTTTCTCTTATGTGTGTTAAAATACGAACTAGAGAGAGTTGTTACCAGTTTTCATGCTGACGGTTGCCAATGGTGCCAATTGCACTAAACAATTTTATTTGGCACCAAAAATACATTATTTGGCACAAAAATTTGGCAGTAAAATCATTCTTTTGACAAGTATCAAAGGTTTGCTGTTTATTAGTTCAGTGCTTGATTTTTTTTATAAAATGTGACACACACAAGACAGAATTCATGCCTGTCAAGTAATTGTAGGTAGCAGTCATAATCATGGCTCTTTTTGTTATGGCAAACTGAATTAACAGTCTATCCATTTAATCTGATTATTATCAAAACATTTCTTTCTTACTCAATTTTTTACTTGCTTAATCCATTTTTATAATCCTTGTGGAAGATAATAAATTAATTTATTATATGCTAGCCTATGAATTATCGCAGATTATCTAAAAGATATTTCTTGATATCCATTGACTTGATGGATATCGAGTAATATCCCTCAGTAGCTTCTTGAATGACGTCATGCTATGCCACATCATGTTGCCTTGAAGGAATGATCAGCTGCTCTTTGTTATTGTGTTGAAACATACGAATTTGGGGTCGAATTGGGCAGAATATTGTGCAATAAAATGTCTCGTAGCATATAATGAAAAAGAAAATCTACTCTATTTTAGTCAGTATCGGGCATTATCTCATGAGTGTGAACCTGAAAGTTTTATTTTTTCGCAAATGCATGTGCAAGTGAAAAATAATACTTTCAGGTCCACACGATGAATTTTTTCAGTAGCTTCCTAAATGATATTATGTTTCCCACATGATGTCGCCTTGAACACCACCTTGAAGGAATGATCAACAGATCTTTGAAATTGTCTTGAAACAATTGGCAGTGGAATTGAACTGAAGATTGTGCAGTAAAATGTCATGTAGCATATAATAAACAGAAAATCTATGCTATTTTTGTGAATAATCACAAAAATAGCATAGATATTCTCTATTGCTACTAGTGTATTTGGAGTGAATAAACAGTGAGGAAATAGTAATCATGAAATTACTTTGTTAAACATTAATAATATTCTTTTACTTTTTATAGTCTATATTTTTATCACTTGTAGGGTTTTTTTTGCAACTAAAATACTTAAAACAGTCAGGTAATACTAAATTTAATTATCATACTTTAAGTGCAGCAAGGTGTCATCTGCAATGCTTTAGCATTGCAGATGACACTTTGTTGCACTCAAAGGTCACATGGTTAATATGTTCTCATTTACAATCAGACTTCATTTGGCAATAAAATCTTTCATTTGACACCCCCAAAAAAATCATTTGGCACCAAACAAAAGTGAATTGGTTATATTTCTGGTTGCATTACTAGAAGAAATTTGTACTTGAAACACATAAGTGTGCAGAGAATTAATTGTCAGTCCTAACAAATCAACTGCATCCACCCATGTAAAAAAATTTAAACAAAACCATATCATGTGACTCCTCATTGAAATGAGCTCATCATTGGTTTTGTTGAATTTTTTTTTACATTTAAAAAAAAAAAGTAATTAAAAGAACCCATTTTCATATTGTGTGCATTGGGACCCAATAAACAAACAAACATGTTACTTAGCATAGGAAACAGTCTTTTAAAATGTCTGTCCCCATTTATGCTGCTCACCAGTTTACCAGAATTAATTTCTCATTGGAGGAAATCTAATTTTATTTTCCAGACTACAAGAATGACTTGGCTTCGGATGTTAAGAAGAAAACAAAAGGAGACTTCTGTGATGTATTGACCGATGCACTGAATGGATCAAAACCTTCTGATGATAAAGTGGATGATGACCAGGCAGAGAAAGATGCCAAGAAAATATACAAGGTATTTGCTAGTAAACAGGGATGTGATTAGAGATTTCCGATTTTGGGGGAGTAGGGTAGTGAATTTACAACTGGGGGGGGGGGGGGGGCAGGAGGGGAAACCCCCTCCCAGTCCCTCCCCTAGTTGGAAATTCACTACCGAGAAAAATTTTGAAAATGAAACCATAAAAGGGGGCATAAAATTGATTCCAGTAACTGATATGCCAACACATTTATGATAGAATTATCAGGTTATTATTAATTGGTTTTATTCTGGGAATTGAATATGTGGTAAACAAATGCTCAAGGTGAGAACTTTCAGCAGTTCACACTCTCCTAACATAAAATCAGATCTTATACAGGAATGAACAATTTTCGATATTTCATCATTTTGTAACGGTGAATGATGGAATTAACTCAGGATAACGATTTTACATGATGTGATTTTCTTGAAGTGCCTTTCCAGGATTTTTTTTATTATGAAAAGTAAACGTACTATAGAAATCTCGTACTGATTGACATCATGTATACTTATGAAGCTCGATATTGCGTACACTGGCGTTGTAAATAGTAACAGTTGGAATTTTTGCCAATTTGAAACAGAGCTGGAATTTTGGAAAGTAAAGGAGACATCAGCATTACCAAAGAAGCTCTAAAATCCAGATAGATGAAATTTCCATCTACTCATGACCTGCCCTCCAAAGTTCCAACTATAGGAAATTTTGGCCAGGATTGGGGGGGGGGGGGGGGTGACACACACCCCACACACCCTCTGTCACCATGTCCCTGCTAGTAAATTACATCTGCAATTCCTTTGACTCTGAAGCCAAATATTTATCCCATCCAACACTACCAAAAATTATTCAGATAACACAGGTATTTCATTATTCAGAGTTTTGTTAATTACCTCATTTTTGAAGATAGTTAATTTAACTTCATTCTTGGGTGATGGAGTTGAGAGAACGCTGAAAGACAAGATTTAAAAAAAATTATAAGACGTGTCATTCTGAAAATAGGTAGAAAGTTCAGTTGGAGAACTGCCCTGAATTTGTAACAGTCATGTCCCTATGATGGGAAACCCTGTACCATATACTTTTCTTTTATACCATCTGCTTGGGGAGGGTGGAGGGAGGAGGGTGCTGGAGGCTGTTAAACCCTTTGATGACATACACCTATACCATAGACTTTTCTGTACCATAGACTTTCCTGTATCATAGACATTTCTTTTATACCATCTTCTGGGGGTGAAAGGGGTGGCGGGGGGGGGGGGGGGGGGGTGCCAGAGATGCTTAACCCTTTGCTTGACATACACAATATAAAAAAAAATTTAAATTATTTTTTAAAATCACTTTTCAACAAAACCATATCAGGTGATCCCTCATTGAGCTCATTCCCGTGGGTGGAGGGGAGGGGGAGGTCACATGATATGGTCTTGTTAAAATGTGGGTTTTTTTCAACTGCTTGATTTGTAAATTATGCAGGCAGGTTTGGCCGATTCGTTAGGTGAAGGGTTAACTGGCAGAGTTCTATATCTGACTTTGACAAACTCTGTGGACTCAGAACGAGTTCATCAACTGGTTGAGTGCAAGAAGAAGGTATCATGGTTCTACTTAAAAGTACTGAAAGCCACTTTAGTGGCTTTACACTTTATGCACCACTTGTTGCTTGCTTAGCAGTTAAATAAAAATGTGAATATAAAAATGTTTTTTACAATTTATTGGAGAGTGCCAAAAGGCACTCTCCAATAAATTGCAAAAAAAACAACAATTATCAACGTTATCTTGTTAAACTATAAGGCTATGCTTGCTGATGGCAGAGTACTTTTGAAAAATAAATACCCATGTTACAAATCACATTTGAAAAATAATTTAGCACTCTACCAGTCAACATACCATGAAGAAAAAGTTCCATGGACAAAAAGTCAGATTACCTTGGCTGGGGTTTCTGGTCAAATCATCCCCTGAGTTCCATTGTGTTCTGTGTGCCTATTGGCACATAGAACACATTGGAACTCAAAGGATGAAATCTTGGCTGCCTTTAATTAACTTTATAGTTAGTAATTGATATTGCAGTTTTCATCTTGGTCTGTGTACTAGTGTAGTTAATATTTGTAGTTCCCATATCATTTCATCTCTCACTTACTGTTATCTCTGTCTGTAGACTGATTTCTGGGAATTTAAGCTCGCTTTTTGTCACAAATTTTCTTGACTGTTTGTGTATTTAACTGGTAGTGTGCTGGAAGTCCACAAATTGTCTTGGCTATTTGTATATTTAACTGGTAGAGTGATGGAAGTCCATGTTTAGGCTTTATTTTGATGTGCAGGTGCTGCCTCTTAAAGACTTCATATTTGCTGGATGTGCTTCAGACTCTTTTAGAAGTGAAATTATTTTGTCTGTAGGGATTTTTATTGTTACAATTTATGGGAGAGTGCCTATAGGCACTCTCCCATAAATTGTAAGAAGGTGAAGACATGTGAACAAATTTAGACAAGCAAAAATAATTCAGCACTCCACCAGTTAACTGGTAGAGTGCTAAATTATTTCCGGGTAAATCAAAATTTATTCACGAGTCTTTGGCATGTTGCAATTTATGGGAGAGTGCCAAACAGCACTCTCCCATAAATTGCAACAAGGCAAATCCATACAGTTGAAATAATTTCACTTCAAAGATAATATGAAGCACACCCAAAGGGTATGAAGCCTTTTAATTGTTGTACCTGCACTTGAGAATAAAGACCAAATATGGGCTTCCAGTACTCTACCAGTTAAGAAGAGAAACAGAAGATAAATATTTTACGTCCCACAAAGTAGATCTTCTGTTTCTTAGGCCATTTTTTGTTAATTTGCCATTTGGGCATTTTTTTAATTTTTTATTTTTGTAATTATTTCTTTGCCATCAAAACTTTATGTTCTTGGTTTGTTTATGTTTTAGACCTCATAATTTACAGAATAGCATCGGTGGTGGTGTATTCCGTCCCTTAAGTGCAAGATGGCTTTGTAATGCCACCTTGCATTCAAGGGACAAACTTATCAATTTTATTAACTTGGGTAAAATATCAGACAGAAATCATTTAATTTTTTATTTTTTTAAGTATGCATTGGTTATAACAACAGAGTATACAGCAGCCAAAAGAACCATGCAGGAAGGCCTGTGAAACAGATTTTTAACTTTTTCAGGCCTTAGTGTTAATTGTTCTTTATTTCAGGACAAGAAGAATCTTATTAATGTAAAAGATAAAACATTCAGAGAGGTCCTGATGAAAAACAATCCAGAACAACAAAAGAAAGTGTTTGAAAAATATAACGAGGTAAATGAACAATTGTAATTAACATTCTAGTCATTAGAGCAGTCATTTTGATAGCAGTCTTATGTTAAAGCTCTGTATTAGTGTAGCAACAAAAGCCCTACCTTACAAAAGCCGTACCAGATTAATGTCTTATTGACACAGGCCCTACAGAAAATGGCAAAAGTGCACAAAGGCCTTGGACTATTTTGCCTTTTGGTAGAATTGTTTTTTATGTAACCCTTTACCCAACGCAGACAATATCAAAATTTATTATTTTAAATATAATTCTTTAAAATTTAAAAAAAAAATTCGACAATACCATATCATGTGACCCCTCGTTGGAACGAGCTCAACGAGCTCGTTCCAACGAGAGATCACATTATATGGTTTTGTTGAAACTTTTTGAAAAATAATATTTTTTCAACTGCTGAATTAGCATATTACGCGGGCGGATGCGGCCGATTCGTTGGGTAAAGGGTTAAATTACAAAACAAACTCGTTAAATTTCTTTTATTTTTATCCCATAAAAAAGGGGCACGGTGGCGTTGTGGTAACCGATTCTCTTCAGCTCAGAGAAGTTAAGCAACGTCGAGCCCGGTTAGTCCTCAGATGGGAGACTGTCTGAGCGATCGATTCGGACTCCTGCATTGTGTCCTTGGGCAAGACACTTTACCCCGATTGTCCACATGGGGGCACGTTGACGCTGTGTACTAAGGCGTTCTGCACGTTGATGGTGCGCATGTCTTCAACCAATCTAACCTTGCCTGTGCTGCAGTGCAGAGTTACGATGGGGAACTGGCGGCTGCTCGTCGTTGCTCGGTGGTTCTCTCCGGGTACTCTGGCTTCCTCCACCCATAAAACTGTCATGGTCATGATTAGCCATTGTGCATATATATGTGACCTTAAACACCAATAAATAAATAAACATCCCATAAAAAACCTATTAACTGGTTTGGTGCTGGAGGCCACTATCGTGGCTCTTTTGAAAGGTGATGAGAACCACTTTAGTGGCTTTACACTGTAAGCATTAATTTGCTGTGTTCTCAACCGTAGATGAAAAAATGTTTATAAACTATTGTTTTGTTACAATTTATTGGAGAGTGTAAATAGGCATTCTTCAATAAATTGTAACAAAACAATTATTTATGGACAAAATCATGCTAAACTTAGGCTTTCCTTGCTAATAGCATGATATGATTGAAAGAAAAATACTCATGTTTCAAATCACCTTTGAAAAATAACTTTACCGGTTAAAAACAATAGGTAACAGAAAATAGAGTATTTGTCCCTATGTCCCAATAAATTCTGTCTTTTGATTGGTCAAAATGCCTCCAACAAATAGCCATGGCAAAGGATGCACCCAACATTCACTCACCTCGGCATAAAAATTGAACCAAAAAACCTGAAAATAGTCACAAATATTATTAAATTTCTGACAATTTGATCATATTTTGCCGTTATAAATCAAGTCGTCGAGTATTTAAATGAAACAACTTGAGAAAAATAAAATAAAAGCAAATATCGTCCCCTGAGTTCCAATGTTTTCTATGTGCCAGTAGGCACATAGAACACATTAGAACTCAGGGGACGATATGTCAACAAAATACTGTTTACTTGTTTCCTTAATACCCAAGGGATGTAACTCTATCTTTTCTCTTCTGCATTTGTAAAAACAAAAAATATTCACGAATTTGGTCCAAGTGATTGTGGAGCATGAGAAATGCATCCACAAATTTATTTCCACTATGTTTGTATTGTGTTTCAATTGGGCAAAAATGTTATCTCCACCAACATGTATGGTATATGAAGATTTAATACCTGGATGTCTGGATCGCCTGCAGCTCAGTGTTTAAAAACCGACATCCAGGTATTGAATCTCCGTATACCATACATGTAGGGGATATAACTTATAATATCTGTTTTATTTAATTTTTTAAGAATATGTCATTAAATACTGAGTAGCACACCGGAAGAAAAACCAATATTTTCAACATGAAGACAAAATAATGATCGAGCTCTGTCTGCTGGCATTTGATTATAATGAAATCCAAAAATATATTAAAAATGAACTATTGGAATGAAAAACATTTAACCCTTTACATAACGAATCGGACGTATCAGCTTGCATAATTCACAAATTAAACTGTTGCAAAATTCTAAATTTTCCAAAAATTGTTAACAAAATCACATCATTTGAACCCTCATTATAACGAGCTTGAGCTTGTTCCAATGAGAGGTCACATGATGTGGTTTTGTTGACATTTTTGGGAATATTTTGAAAAATTTAAATTAAAATAATAAAATTTGATATTATCTGTGTTGGGTAAATGGTTAAATAAAGCTGTTGCTGGGCATGTGACTGCTTTTGTCATTTTTCTGTAGGTTTTTTTTTTCTAAAGGCAGTTGGTAAATTTCTGTAACCAATGTAGTAGTACAATTGTAGAAATATAGTTTTTATACCACTGTTTGTGGAAGGCTATATAGAACTTCACTTCACGGCCCATTCATGAGGTCCAAAATTTGTAACCACCTATCATCTCAAGTCCTGGACTGATTTGCTCTATTGCAAATGAAAAAAATTGTGATAACAAGATCATATTGAATGGCCTTGAAAGCTACAGTAATTTTTAGCATCTCTATATGTGGCAATGTTGTTTGGTCTCTCTTTTGGTCTGTGACCAATGACTCTATAACTCTTAAATTACTTGATGGAATGACACCATATTTGGTGTGCAAGTGTATCTTATTGATGTCTATCCCATGTTAAATGCCGGTTTTGTTCAGTGTATTTTTCTCCAGAGTGGTAACAAGCCCATTAATAAATCTGCAGGTGTTATTTAGTGTATTTTTAGCTGCGACTGGCAGCTTTATAAGTAGCAATGTCGGTCTGTCTGTCTGTCGGTCGGTCTGTCTGTGACTAACGAGTTTCAAAACCCAATAACTTTGGAAATACTTGATGGAATGACTTTATATATGGCATGTAAATGTATCTTATTGATGTCTAGCCACTGTTCAATGCATGTGTTGTTCCAAATATTTTTCTTGGGGTTATTGCCCTTGATGAACTTAGAATTTTGTGAGGTTGCACCACCCGTCACAGCTACGGCGTCGATGTCGCGATTTTTAGCTGTGACTAGCAGCTCTATAAATGGCAATGTTGGTCTGTCTGTCGGTCGGTCGGTCGGTCGGTTTGTCTGTGACCAACGAGTTTCAAAACTCAATAACTTTTGAAATACTTGATGGAATGACTTTATATTTGGCATGTAAGTGTATCTTATTGATGTCTAGCCACTGTTCTATGCATGTGTTGTTCCAAATATTTTCCTTGGAGTTATGGCCCTTGATGAACTTAGAATTTTGTGAGATTGCACCGCCCGTTGCAACTATGGCGTCGATGTCACGATTTTTCTTGAAGTTATGGCCCTTGATGAACTTAGAATTTTGTGAGATTGCACTACCCATCACAGCTACGGTGTCGATGTCGCGATTTTTCTGAGAGTTATTGTCCTTGATGAACTTAAAATTTGCTTGTTTTTTGCAATCCAATGCTGCTTAACCCTTTACCCAACGAATCGCCCGCTTCCCCCCGCGTAATTTGCAAATTCAGCAGCTGAAAAATATTATATTTCAAAAAATTTCAACAAAACCATATCATGTGACCCCTCTTTGGAACGAGCTTGTCGAGCTCGTTCCAAAGAGGGGTCACATGATATGGTTTTGTTGAAATTTAAAAAAAAATGATATTTAAAATAATAAAATTTGATATCGTCTGTGTTGGGTAAAGGGTTAAGTTCAAACATGAGTTATGGATCTTTATGATTTGTGTGTTGAGCAAGAAGAATCATTATTTCATCCTCAACTTTACTCCATGAGGTGTCTCTAATTTTTTATCTCAATTGTTTATATTTATTTATTGGTGTTTAAGGTCATAAACTTATGCACAGTGGCTAATCATGACCGTGACAGTTTTACGGTTGGAGGAAGCCGGAGTACCCAGAGAGAACCACCAAGCAATGACGTGCAGCTCCCAGCTCCCCAACATTGTAACGCCACACTGCAGCACAAGCAGGGTTAGATTGGTTGAAGACATGCGTACCATCGACGAGCAGTATGCCTTAGTACACAGCATCATCGTGCCCCCATGCAAACAGTCTGGGTTTAAGTGCCTTGTCCAAGGACACAACACAGTAGTCCGAATTGATTACTCAGATGGTTTTATCTCAATTATATTGAATTTTGTCAAACAAACAACCATGATGTGGGCTCGATCATATCCTATGGTTATACCACTACAGTTATTTGTTGGAAATTAAGGCATTTTATTTCTTAAATCATTGAACTGAGTAGGGCTGCACGGTATATCGATAAACTGATATGTACCGTATTCAAACCAATATCGATTGAATACCAGTGTAATTACAAAAATATTGGTTTATCATCATTATTTATTTACCCACAATTTAATTTTCAAGATGACTTGTGTTTTTTAACTGTAGCCCCGAATGAATAATATTATCCCATCACTCAAGGAATTGTCTGCATGTCCCCACATAATATACAAATTCCCCAGCTGAAAAAATAATTTTCAAAAATTTCAACAAAACTATATAATGTGACCCCTCATTGGAACGAGCTCATTGAGCTTGTTCCAATGAGAGGTCACATGATATTGTTTGTAGAAGTTTTCGGGGAAAATCTGATAAACTAATTTTGAAAATAATAAATTTTGATATCGTCTGCATTGGGTAAATGTTTTCCAAACCGCATCATCAAGGAATGTTGATTCGTTCCAACTGTGATGCCTCAAGCCTCGATTGTGGTATCTGTGTTCATGAATCTAAGCAGATTTCGATATACCGGTATACTGCGGTATTTTTTTTAATACCGATACCGGTATTCAGTTTTGAATATCACGCAGCCCTAGAACAGTTATTCATTTATACCAAAAATGTATTTAAAAAATCCTGCAATCTAAACACTATTTAGGGTGGGAGGTGGTTAACAACATGTTTGACAGCCAGGATCACCTCATGTCAGACAATGGTATGGGTGAAGGAAGTCGGAGAACCACCAGGAAGCTGTGAGTAACTGTCAGATGCCCCAACATATTAACTCTGCACATCCAGAGTTGCATTGGTTGAAGACAAATACCACATTAACATACAATATGACTTAGTACACAGTGCCACCTTGCTCCTACATGGGCAATCAGACCCCACAACACAACACAATTACCATTGGTGGGGATTAAACTGGGCCTTTCAGTTTGCTCCCACACTTTTGAAATACCTTATTTACTCTCTATATTGGAACACACTATAATTTGGGACACACATTTTTTCCAGCAAAATATATTTTTTTTGTGCTCCAATGTTTGGGACACTCAGGAGACTTGTTTCCAGTTGGCCCAGTCACCTGAAAACGGTGCAAAATGCTCAATATTAAAGCTAAGTTTGTGTTTAATTTTCCTTTTTAAACAATAAAAAATTGATAATACATACTGATTTGTGTTGTTTTTATTTAAATCTGTTCCTAAGTTTTAATATTTACAGTCCGGACTGACATGAGGAAGACTATTTAATATTACATTGTGACAGTCTTCAACCCTTCACTGAACACTAGTGGCAGATGACACTCATAAAAAGAATTCTTGTGTAACTACAGATTTTCATTTTTTGCTTCCAAAACATAGCTTATGACTCCTCATTAGAACGAGCGCAATGCGCTCGTTCCAATGAGGGGCATAAGCTATGTTTTGGAAGCAAAAAATGAAAATCTAAAAAAAAATTGGATGGCGATTTTCGTATATAGTGATGGAAAATGAATCACACACAACTTGATTCAGCATCAAAACAAGACCAGGTTGTGTTTTTTCCCCAATTTTGAAGATGTGGGACATCTGTGAAAATATTTATTTTTAGCTGTCCCAATACATAGAGTAAATATGGTAACAAAATTTTAAACAGCAAATCTTTCCCATAAAGCAACTTAGAATTTAAGCAATTCTTTGACAGAGTTCATCGAGCACTATCAAACAAGACAAATTGCATAAATTACTAATTGCGTTATGGCAAAAAACTGCTGCTTGAACTTTTCGATATATTTTGACATCAGTGTGCAAAGGGTTAAAACAACCCAAGAAAGTGTTCATTTTCTATCTCCTTATTATGCCCCCAACCTCTGAAGGAGGGCAATACCTTTAAGGCTACTTCGAACCAGACCAGAAAATAAGGTCCCCAGAATGAGGTCCACAGAAGGTGAATTTGATGATGCTATCCCATACAGTGGGCCAATTTATCCTCTGGGTACCTCTTTCTGTTTAGTTTTGATACCCTAATTAGGATTGAGGTTCACAGAGGGTGAATTTAGTGATGCTACCCTGCTGTGCAGGGTAGCATCACTAAATTCACCCTCTGGGGACCTCATTTTGCAGATGACAGTCTGCTTATTTTCTGGCTTGCTTTGAACATGCCTACGGGTGGGGGTAATATCCCACGCTTTGCATAGCCCAAGTTTTGGGTAAGTAACTGCTAAAATGTTCTGACAAGAAGTCATATCTTAGGATTTTATAAAAAAAAAGAAAAAAAATGTGTTGTGGATTTTACTTCAAAATAATTTGTTTTAATTATGCTATATATTTTGTTTCAGTTGAGTGGTGTCCCTATAGAAGAAGGTGTGGATTCATCCTATAAAGGAGACCAGAAACTACTCTATCAAACATTGTGTAAGTACAGTACAGATGTCACTTAACTGGATATTTCTTATTGAACAAATTTTAACACTACACATCAACCGTGGTGAATACGCCAGCAATGGGATTTCTTTCGTTAAATTTTACACCTACATTAGAACTACATCCAAGTTGAAATTTGGTGATGTCAACCTGAATGCAAACTTGTCTAAATTTACCACACATCGCCTCGCAAAGAGTAAAATGAAAACCGGTAATTATTTATTATGTTTGTAAATGGGTTTACCTCATAACATGCCAAAAATTAACAAACATGCATTGCCTTGTGTTAATAAAGCATCCATAACTCGAAATAGTAGGATATCATGTTATTAAAATGAAAAAGGTTCTGTTTCATTTTCTATTTCATTTCGGCAATAAAATTGACAGCGGAAGTACCACCCACTGCTGCTCATGTTAACAAAAACAGATTCACACATATGTACATCTGTTGTTCAATAAAATCAAAGCAAAATTTATAGCGACTCTTAATAATCTGACGGTCATGGTATAAATAAAATGTATCCAAAGTAGCTTAGTGTTCCAAATGTTCACCACTTGTGGTGAAGTGGTGTTAACGGTATGTCAAAGGCTCACGGTTAACACCACTTGACCACTCGTGGTGAACATTTGGTACACCAAGCTACTATGGGCATATTCTATAACATCAAAGTTACTCACCATGACCTCTGCTCTGTTGCTGATGATATTTCTGTGATGGACTATTTGGTGGTGATTATGTGATAAATTGTTATTAATGAATACAGGGCTCAAAATACCTTTTTTTCTATGCATAGCAAAATGCTACACATTTCCGAAAAATGAATAGCATTTTCTTTAAATTGCATAGCAGTTCTTGTGTACCAGAGTTATGCCATACTGTTTGTATTGAACTCTTCTGATGAGCAGATAGAATAATGTCCATCCATTTCTGTGCTTTTTAAAATGAGCTGCAACACATGAAGCACTAGCTGTGTTTTTCAACTGAACTGCCTATTACAACTGCATGGACTTGAATTTTTCCAAATGCGTAACATCTCTTAATTTGATGGGCTTGAAGTTATTTTGACTGGGTATTTTTTGCAAAATGCAGAAACAATGCAGGATGAATTTAAACCAATAAAATTCACGTTAAATATGAAGTTGCTAATGTGAGACGGAGAGTTAATGTTATATCAGGAGTAAAGCAACAGTGAACTGCTTGCAAAGTTTTGTTGCAAATTTTCATTTTTACATTTTGCAATACAAGATATTCAACTGCAGCCTATAAGGCTGCAGTTGAATATATTGTATTGCAAAATGCTATACATGATTGAAAATTGTGTAGCTTTTAGCATGTTTTCCATAGCAAATAGCGATGCGAAACCACTTATTTTGAGCCCTGAATGAATAGATTATGAGAGCAGAATATTTTTAAAATTTATTTGATTTTTAATTTGATAGTGAACGGCAATAAAGACCCACAAGCCCATTGTGCTGAGAGATTGAATGATGCTTTCCAAGGAATGGGAACAAATGAAGATGTACTGACAAGAACTGTTGTATCTAGGGTAGAGGTATGATAAATATATACAGCAACAGTCTAACGATTTTGAAAATTGGAGGCACACTGTGTACTGCTGGCTGCCATTTGAAATGAAGTGCGTTATTGATGAATCTCGGTATCCAAGCCAGAAAATATGCAGACTGTCAACTGCAAAATGATGTCCCTAGAGGGTGAATTTAGTGATGCTACCCTGCATAGCAGGGTAGCATCACTAAATTTACCCTTTGTGAACCTCAAGCTGAATCAGGGTCTCAAAAACTAAACAGAAAGAGGTACCCAGAGGATAAATTTGCCCACTGTGGGATAGCATCATCAAATTCACCCTCTGGGAAACTCATTCTGCAAATGTCAGACTGCTTATTTTCTGGACTGTCAGTATCAGGAAAATATTTTCAAGAAAAACCTCAATGAGCATTTGTACACCATTCACTCCTCTTTTTGATGAGCAAATCAGTTTTTCTTCAGAAATGGAAAACAAAATTGTTCAGTATAGCTGCACATGCCCCTGGATTACTTTTGGTGATACAGTGGAACCCTATTAATTGAATAGCCACTTTGCCAATGAAAATTATTCAATTAATAGGAGTATTCAATTAACAGGGATTGTGTCACTTTCCTGTATTCTAGAGATAAACTTAGCATTTATTCTATTAAATCTTGTTTGACAGAGCTCTATGAGCTCTGTCAAACAAGATATAATAGATTAAATGCCTGTATTGGATGTACGAAGACCAAATAGGTCTATAACCAAAGGAAAACTGGGGACAGTCAGTGTAAATTCTCGACATATTACAAGATTTTTATTCAATTAACAGGAGGTTACTCTATAACCTATATTCAATTAACAGATCAAATTTGAACTGGAGGTATGGTATATGGTTTTGTGTTGGGAAATTATATTCAATTAACAGGGATATATCCAATTAAGTGGGCTCCACTGTATCAGAATGTTTTTGGTGGTTGGAGAAAAATTATCCCTGATGGGGGTGAGTGTGAGATGGGGAATCTCACCCTCTGGACAAGATATTTGGTCCAGACACTCGGCAAGCCTCGTGTCTGGCCCAAATATCTTTCCCTTGGGTGAGACTTCCCCATCTCACACCCTCTCCCACAAGGGATAATAATATTTTCATGCTCTCTCGTGAGATATCGTTGGTATCCACACACAAAAAAAAGTTGCCTTATAACTACACAATACATGGAGAAAATGAAATGACATAGTCAGCTGCTTCAGAGGTATCCTTGCTAAGTTGGGAAGGCAAACAATAAGATTATCAAGGATGAGACAGTTAAGCATCTTGTCTGCCTTCAGTTAATTCATTGCCAATGTGCTGCAATTTCTTTCCTTCCCCTGTGGGAATCCCAAGCAGTGAAGCAGTACTTGTTTACTGTGGCAAACAAGGTCTCTTTTACTGATAAATAGGACCAATGCCTGGGCAGAAGACCTCTAAAATGGGTAACATGAACGATTGACTCAACTTTACTTTATCTCTCTGTTGCAATACAAAGGAGTCAATACTTCACTTGTTCTTTGAATGTTCAGTTGTGAAAACAGTTCTTCTGAATTTTTGGGAACATTTGAAGGACAAGTGCGATATTGAGTTTCTCTTCACCCCAGAATATATCATTTTAGGCTACAGAAATATCCATGCTCCACCCAATAACACAACAGACTCCTATATGTTGATCTACAGAAAGTTTATTTATTCCTGCAAAGTGAACAATAACTTACCAACATATACAGGATTTATTGAACAATGAAGAAACTACAGAAATCTAGAACTCATGTCCAAATATACATACTTGAATAAACGTACAAAGGAAATAAACTTAAGTTGGGATACAATCAGTTCATTGCTAACTGGTTAAGACCTTTTGCATTTTTCATATACTATTTTGTCACAATAATCGTTTACCTGACCCAACATATACATAGATTAATATGTATGTATCACCTCGATCCCATTCCAAAACACAGACGGCAGCTTCCTGCAACACAGTGCAGCTACAAATGAAATGTCATATCACTATGAATGAAAAACAAACTTTGCTTTTTTTCTTTTTGTGTCATGTATAAAATCTCTTTGTAAAATTAGTTCATGGAAACCTATGCTTTTGATTGTAATTGAAAACCTTAGATCTGAATAAAAAAAATCCCCAAAAACTTTACTTTATCTCCATGTTGCAGTTGCTATTAGCCATTGTGCAGAATTATGTGACCTTAAACACTAAAAAATATTTTGTTTCATTACATGAAAATGGTTTTATAGACCATTATCATGTGAACTCGGAGAATGAAAGAATTTTTCAATAATAACTACCGATATGTCATTTTATTTTTTTAAAAAAAGAAGACTTCTACAACCTTCTTCATTAAAATATGAGAATTTCATTTAATTTGCAAGCATATTGCACTTATCTCTGAAATATTCAGTTACTTAGGAAGCAATATAGTTAGTGTGCATAGCTTGTTGTGTAAGCTAAAGGTATGATTTCATTTATTAACCCTTTACTCAACATAATGGAAAAACAGACAGTGCCATTCACAAAAATCAAGTTTCATTATATTTGCATTTTTTGGTCTCAAAAATATAGCTTATGACCCTCAATGAAACAAGCTCATTCCAACGAGGGATCATAATATAAGCTATGTTTTTGACACAAAAATGAAAAAAAAAAATTGTTATTTAAGAATTTTGTTTGCAAATGTCATCTTCCTTTCATGTTGGGTAAAGAGTTAACAAAACAATATAACAGATATTAATCTCATGAGTATATTAATTTCCAAAGTGTGATTTACTGGGATTTCCAGGTTTGATTATAAACGATAACTTCACAAGTGAATTATGCAATCAACAATTGGGTCATGTATCCATGCTCGCAAATGAAGATGCTTTGCCGTGGGTGTAATGGGGACTTCATTGTTTTTTGTTTTTTTAACCCTTTACCTCACATGAAAAGCAGACGACACTTGCAAAAAGAAAATTCTTGAATAACTATTATTTTCATTTTTTGTCTCAAAAATATAGGTTATAACCCCTCATTGGAACAAGCTTGATGAGCTCGTTCCAATGAGGGGTCATAACCTATGTTTTAGAGACAAAAAATGAAAAAAATAATGAAGATTAATTGGCAATTTTTGAGAATATTGCTGGCCGGTTTTGGCCGTTAAGTTAGGTAAAGGGTTAAATAATATAATTATCGTTAATAATGAAAAGTAATAAACAGAGTAATCACTTGACTGGATTGGTTACGTGAAATAATTCATTCGAGGCATTCGCGCACTCGTGTTTTTACAACGTCCCTCACCTCTTATGAATTATTTCACGTAACCAGTCCAGTCAAGCGATTACTCTCTGTGCCTTTTAGGATGATCTTCCAGCTGTCAACAAAAAACTTGAGGAGAATCATGGGAAAAATTTAATCAAAGAAATAAAGAGTGAGACCAGTGGAGATTACAGAAAGTTACTTCTTGCTGTTATTGGTGATAAGTAAGTACAAATTTAGGATTGTTATCATTTAATACTTAGTCAGATGTATATAGAATATACCCACAGTAGCTTGGTGTACCAAATGTTCACCACAAGTGGTGAAGTGGTGTTAACCACGAGCCTTTGGCATGCGGTTAACACCACTTCACGAATGGTGAACATTTGGTACACCAAGTTACTTTGGGTATATTTTACATTTATACCATGATCGTCAAATTATTAAGAGTCGCTATTAGGCCACACAAAGTAGATCTTCTGTTTCTCAGGCCATTATTTTTTAAATTGCATGAGGGCGAGCGTTTTTTTATTTTATTTTTTATTTCAGTAATTACTTTTTTGCCATCAAAAGTTCATGTTCTTGGTTCAAATTTTAGACCTCATAATCTACAGAATAGCATGGGTGGTGGTGTATTTCATCCCTTGAGTGCAAGAAGACTTTGTAATGCTAAAGCATTGCAAAGCCTTGTTGCACTCAAGGGATAAATTCATCAATTTTTTTAACTTGGGTAAAATATCAGACATAAACCATTTAATTTTTACTTTTTTTAAGTTTAAATTGGTTATAAAAAGAGAGCATGCGGCAGCCAAAAGGACCATGCGGGAGGCCCTGACAGACAAATTTTTTAGTTTTTTAGGCCTTTTTTTCTTCTTTATTTTACTGCGCAGCAGATGTACACACATGTGAATCTGTTTTTGTACTTGCGCTATCAGTTTTACCACCAAAATGAAATGGAAAAAGAAACGTGAAAATCACAGGGCTTTTTTTTTCATTTTAATAACATGATAAGATACCTTTCAAGTTATGGATACTCGATTGACATGAGATAAAGCATGTGTGTTAAATTTTGGTATCTTATGAGGTAAACACATTTAAAAACATAATAAATAATTGCCACTTTCATTTCATTCTTCCCGAGGTGACAAGCAATAAATTTAGACAAGTTTGTATTCAGGTCGAGGTCACCAAAGGTTAGCTTGGATGTAGTTCCACTGAAGGTGTAAATTTTAACTGTTGAAATCCCATTGCTGGCGTGTTCACCACAGACAGACGTGTTCAACACAGTTGGTGTAAAGCTAAAATTTATGTCATAGGCTTTTTATATATATTAGAATAGGTAATCATGGTATAAATATGTATACAATGTGCTTCTACAGTGTCCTTTATTGTGATAAGACTTGTTTTGGGGGAAAATGTAGCCATGAGTTGTACTTACATGACTAGTAAAAATGCAAAAACGAGTCAAGTCACGATACATAGAAGATATCTAGTGTTTTTGGGTGGATACCGAAAATTATCTCATGAGTGACCGCGACAAATGTTGATTTTTGCAATCGCTTGCGCAAGCAAAAATAGCCATTCCTTTTCCAATTTTGCCTGTTTGTGCTCCTTAATAAGCAAGCACTGACAGTGTCTTGTCATGGCTGACCTCGTTTCAAAGTAATAAGAAAAACATGCTGAGTGAGCTGCTGAGCAAGGGTATAAAAGTCACAGGTAATAATGACAAGTCATCATTCTTTTTTGAGCTGACCTCATGTCTTGTTGATTCTGTCACTTATTTTCTCATACTGTCTGCGGACAGTTGATCATGATGATTTATTTCACTTTCTTGTTAATATGGTATTTAGTATAACTGCGTTATACAAGAATTGTACTGCAGTGCAATGTCATCTTTGGACAATCACAGTGACGGAATGGAGGGCTACGGCTCCTCTCTATATTCTCCTGGCAAATATTATTCTTCATTTATTTGCCTCTGAGACCGAAATAAGTTTGTTAGCTGGGTTCGATTTGGCCCATCATCCTATTACACATGATTCTGAAACTGGCATCAAGTTTGCAAAATGTTCAGCCACAAAACCTGCGGGTCAAGGTCACAGTGTTTGTAAACACACAACTAAAGTCATGGGAACCCAACACCGCTAAGCGGAAAGGGAAAGATCCTGTAAAGCGGAAGGGCAAATCCTCAAAATGCAATGATGCAGTTCTAAAAACAAAAAAGTCATCGGAACTTTTGAATGAAGACACTATAATTATTTTAAAAGAAAAAGGGGTTTTCCACGATCACTGGCTATATTGACAGTATATCCTCTCTGTTAAAAGTTATGACTTCAAAACAAATTGCTACAATTGAGACTGATATGGGCCTTGGCAGAACTACTGTAAATTCAAAACCTGCAGGTCAAAGTGAATTTACTGGTCGAACAACCCCATGTGATCTTGACCCTGCATCTGTGTTTGGCTTACTCACTTCTGAGAGTGATAAACATTTTTTTCTGATTGTGAAATCACAAATGTACCACAATCTAGTACTAGTTCTACCAATCCTGCCTCAAATTCTCGGGTTGCACCCCCGGATATATTACTCAATTCCTCTTCTTCAGGGCCAGCAATTGGTGACACCAGCCTTGTGAAATTTATCAACAAATTTTGCAGTGAGCAGTAAAAGCCTAAAGATACTTCAGATTTATATGACAAATCTCCAAAGCCTGACTACTGCCCTCTGATAAATACGCCAAAGCTCAAACCTGCAATCTGGACACCATTCAAGCACGCTAACAAAAAGTTTCTTTGTCACAGAAGACATTCAATTGCAGTATATTCAAAAAATGTTGGCGGTTGCTCTCACCCCGCTTCTTATAACTATCATGGAACTTTTCACTGATACTTTTGATACCGATAAGATCGAATCTCTCATTATTGATTCACTGTCCGTGTTTGGGGCATCTACATTTGAAATCTCCCTGTTAAGCCGTCTTTTTTGGAAGTCCATGCTGAAGGACAAATACAGTTCATTGTGATTATCAGAAAAACCTATTACTGTGTTCATCTTTCCAAATGACTCAAGTCTATGAATGAACGGGAGTTCTTACTTCCTCTTACAGGAATACATCCAATCGAATGTACCGAGGCTCTTGGGGCAACCCCAACTGGCTAAGTGGTAATTATCCTCAAAAACTTCATGCCTTGGACGAAACAGAACACCTTTTCCAGGAACAGCTACCAGGGAAAGTAACTGAGTCAACCTTCCCATTCTCTCAAATTTTTTTCTGGATATATGGAAACCGCTTACCTCAGATCAGTGGGTGTTGGACACTATTCAGGGTTATAGAATATCATTTACCACACCATCCTTTTCAACTCAATCTGCCTTGCAGTATTCCATTCTCTCACACCGAGTCTGAAATCTATTGCATGGAGGTGCACTCATTATTCAATACGGGTGCCATTCGGTGTCCACACCAGGAGAATCTCATTTCCTTTCTACTAGTTTTTTTTGCGCCAAACGAAAAATGGGACATATTGAGTAGTCTTCGGCATCTGGACAAAATTCATCTCTTATGAAAAATTAAAACTTGGAACACTGGATTTTTGTTTTAGATTTTATTCAACCACAAATGTTTTCCCATCTATTGCTCTGAGAGACGCTTAGTCAGTGTACTGACCTATCAAAGCAGTCACAGGTATTTAAAGTTTTATCTGGACTGGGACACTATATGAGTTTACATGTCTCCCGTTTGGGTTTTCCTTGACACCCCTAGGGTTCACAAAATTTTTAAAACTGATTTTTGTCTACTTCAGAAAATTTTCTGCTCGTTGTATCTCGACGATTCTCTCATTTGCAATCATGACAAATCTTTGTGCCAATGCGACACTCAGTACCTTGTATCCACATTACAGTCTCCTAAAAAAAAAAAAAAAAGAACAAACAAACAAACAAACATCAATTCTTCTACCATCCCAAATGATTACTTATCTTGGGTTCCAGGTCGATTCTAGGACATTCAAAGTTTTTCTGGAGACACCTAAAAAAGCAATCATCAAAATGGGAATCCATGATTTTCTCAGATCGGCGAGTGTTACTGTTCACCAATTAGCCACAGTTATTGGCCTCTATGTGTCAACATTCAGAGCCTTCAGGCTTGGCCCATTACATGTACATTCTTTAGCAAAAGTTAAAGTCACGGCCTGAAATGGCACAGATAACCATCACCAACTGGTCACACTATCACCAAATTCAACAAAGGAACTTCTTTGGTGGATTACGCACATTTCTACCCACCATGATAAACTGATGCGTCTGCCTCCTATGGATTTTTTATTTGGAAACCGATGCCTCTTCATCAGGATGGGGGGGGGGGGGGGCTTAATTTGGCCAGTCTGAGACTAATGGTCAATGGTATCTACCCTCGCTCAACAGCTCACTCAGCATGTTTTTCTTATTACTTTGAAACGAGGTCAGCCATGACAGGACTCTGCCAGTGCATGCTTACTATGGCCTTCACAGGCTTCATTAGAAAAAATGCCGCTCATCCTGACACATTCGTTCGGATGAGCTGGGGCATTTGTCTCAGTCACAAGTGAGATAATTTTTGGTATCTACTTAAAAACACTACATTTTCTTTTTATTATACACTTGTTTTAAGAATCTGATAATTCCACTCATTTCTACCTTGAATTGACCTTTTGAATCCCCTATTTTCCATTTATCCCAATAAACTCTAGGGGAACAATTATCATGAGAGACTGATTCTGAAGGTATCTGTTCTGAGTGCCGGGGATGCTAGTTTGATGGAGGTGGGGTGGGGGGGGGGGGGGGGTTGGGGGGGGGTCTTTTATTTTAATTTTTAAAAGGGACTATCAAGTGGTGCATTCTGGTGGCTTTAGGGGTGAAAATCGTCTTGGTTTTTTCCAACAGAAAAACTTTACTTTTTTATCAGCATATTGCAAATTTTTAAAGAACTTTAGCAAATTGTTCCTTTTGGATATGGATAGCACTGGACAGCCTTGAATAGAATAACTTATACATGTAAGAATGACAGGTGTGCTGCTATTAAACTTGGACAGCCAAGCGATCATCAGTCTCATTTTATTTTGGGCGACATTCACGGGCGCCAAATGGGGCCAGGGAAATAGGTGCCTAACTTTGATAATATTTATTCTCTGATGATAAATGTTATCAAATTTGGGCAGCCTATTCTCTCAGCCCAATTTGGCAGACATGGACAGTAGATGATTCACAGTAATCACACAGTAGAGAGGAGAATTTCGAAATAGAAATGCATTCTTGTCAGTTGTGCGGTACTGGTTACTATGTTGCTCATGCTGTCACATGTGCAGAATCCATATGGTTTAATAGGTGGTACAGTGGAACCCTTTTAATTGAATAGCCACTTTGCCAATGAAAATTATTCAGTTAACAGGAGTATTCAATTAACAGGAATTCTGTCACTTTCCTGTATTCTTGAGATAAACTTAGCATTTATTATACCCCACGCGTATAATGTTTTTGACTGGTCAGTCTGTCAGTCCGTCAGTCCATCAGTCTGGCAGTCTGCCAGTCCGTCAGTCTGTCAGTCCGTCAGTCAGTCCTACTTGTTTTCCGGACTTTTTTCTCCACGCTTCCAGATATTGAGCTGATTTTTGGTATGTCAGTCTAACATGGTGGCCTACAGATCAAGTTTGCATTTTGTTCCGCTCCACTGATTTTTACCAAAATTACGGCCCTTGGACTTTGAAAAGTTTATCAAAATTTCAGTTTTGTGGACTTTTTTTCTACACGCTTCCAGATATTGAGCTGATTTTTGATATGTTAGTCTAACATGGTGGCCTACAGAACAAGTTTGCGTTTTGTTCCGCTCCACTGATTTTTACCGAAATTACGGCCCTTGGACTCTGAAAAATGCATTAAAATTACAGTTTTCCCGACTTTTTTTCTACACGCTTCCAGATATTGAGCTGATTTTTGGTATGTTAGTCTGACATGGTGGCCTACAGATCAAGTTTGCATTTTGTTCTGCTCAACTGACTTTTACCAAAATTACGGCCCTTGAACTTTGAAAAGTTCATCAAAATTTCAGTTTTGCAGACTTTTTTCCTACACGCTTCCAGATATTGAGCTGATTTTTGGTATGTTAGTCTAACATGGTGGCCTACAGAACAAGTTTGCATTTTGTTCCGCTCCACTGATTTTTACCGAAATTATGGCCCTTGGACTCTGAAAAGTTCATCAAAATTACAGTTTTCCAGACTTTTTTTCTACACGCTTCCAGATATTGAGCTGATTTTTGGTATGTTAGTCTGACATGGTGGCCTACAGATTAAGTTCGCATTTTGTTCCGCTCCACTGATTTTTACTGAAATTATGGCCCTTGAACTTTGAAAAGTTCATCAAAATTACAGTTTTGCAGACTTTTTTCCTACACGCTTCCAGATATTGAGCTGATTTTTGGTATGTTAGTCTAACATGGTGGCCTACAGAACAAGTTTGGGTTTTGTTCCGCTCCACTGATTTTTACCAAAATTACGGCCCCATAGATTTTGAAAAGTTCATCAAAATTACAGTTTTCCGGGCTTTTTCTCTACATGCTTCCAGATATTGAACTGATTTTTGGTATGTTTGTCTAACATGGTGGCCTACAGATCAAGTTTGCGTTTTGGTCTGCTCCACTGATTTTTACTGAAATTACGGCCCTTCGACTTTGAAAAGTTCATCAAAATTACAGTTTTCCAGACTTTTTTTCTACACGCTTTTAGATATTATTGAAATTATGGCCATTTTAGTATGTGAGTCTACCACAATGACTTACAGATCAACTTTGCATTTCGTTCTGCTTGTCTGATTTTTGTGGAAATTACGGGCCCTGGACTCTGAAAAATACAAGTAACAGATTTCCGGGTCATTTTTCTAAAAATTACAGTTTTCCGGACTTTTTTTCTACACGCTTCCAGTTATTATCTAAATTACGGCCATTTTAGTATGTGAATCCTCCACAATGACTTACAGATGAAGTTCGCGTTTCGTTTTGCTCAGCTGAAAAACTTAGTTCAAGTTATGGATAAATTAGATAGACCTCCTACTGTAATTGTATTGACTTAAATATCAATACTTTGAAAGAACCAAGCAACGTATTAGTAAAAACATTGTCTCCAAAGTGTTAAAGCCAAGTTATTTGCTCACCGACTTACATTTCTGGCTCCTGTATTGACCATGTGTACATAAAAAAAAAGACATAGGTTGTGACACAAGAATAACCCCAGTTCCATATTCCCAGCATGCAGTTATTCAAGTCAGGATTATAATATGAAGCAACTTCGAATTTGTTTATAAAGTAAAACAATAATCTATTTCACTTCTTGTGTATAAACACTGTTATTTGGGTATAGCTCAATAATGTAAGTATTGTATTAATCCGCTAATCCGTGCTGGACAGTTCATTTAGAAGTCTAATATATGGGGATTACAATTGTCCACCATGGGCCAAGGAATTAATATGTGAAGCCGACCCCGGGATAGGTGTGAATGTGACAATCAGAGAGATGAATACAAGCTAATTAATGTTGCAGAATAAATGCAGTCAAATTGCACACAACCCGACTGCCAATTTATGCTGCTAACATGGCAATTGAACTGTTGCCCATAATAGAAGATTGAGAGGCTGTGACTTCAACATCACCTGAATTGGATGAGGATAAGGAGGCCATAAAGGAAGCTGACTAAACAGCAAGGAAAAACTATAAGCCGATGTGACGATAAAGGACTAAGCTGCTGTTTTATTACAATCTTACTCATGGAACATTTTACAAACTATGTACAAGCAGCAAACCCAACAGTAAAAATGTTTATACATCAATAGACAAATATGCCTAAAACTCGATGATGGGCGAAATATACGCCACCAATGAGACTGGGCAAAGGACAACATACTTTTTATCCTGTCCGAGGACCAGTTTCATCAGGCCTATCAGAGGGGAGAGAGAAGTGTGGACCCAGGACTTGGACGATCCCCTGAGCTGAGGACAAAGCAAAACCAGGGTCGCTAACACTGTTGGTTGCAAAACGCAACACTATGTACATCTGAAGAGTCTGAGGTGGGTGGCCGAAGCGGACTCCTGGCACATCCTGTAGGCCCCATGAAGTGTATTGGAGGTTCCCATGACTCGGCCCAAGCGCGAGTCCAGCAAATATTGTTTATGGCTGACACTGAGGTAAAATGTGAATGGACAAAAGCAACCGGCATATGGCCACCAGACTGCCTAACTGTCTAAAATACAGGGTCACCGATGTAAGGGCAGAGATTACTGACCCGGCCCAAGCGCGGGACCAACAGGTGATCTGCTGAAAGCATGGAGAAGCGACAGGTTTTTCAAACTTTGGATGAAACCCCCCCTGCCTGCAGATGTCAAGGTATCGCCGGGGTGCGGATATAAGAGCGAAAAGCATTGCTTTTCCATCTGCCCATCAAACAAATTTGGGCGTCAGAAAAACCAAGGCTTGCCGCCAGTGTAGCCGCACCAATCCGAAAACTATGGCCCTTAAAGACTGTGGAGTCAAGATTGCAGAAAACTAGGCATCTTTGCAGGGTGGCATCAAAATGATGCCGAAGAACGGGTGAACCATTGGGAAAGGCAAATAGGGGGCCGGGGTTTGGCCCGCGGAGCTGAAGATATGCTTGGAGAATGTTCACCGGACAGGTAGATGTATCAGAAGAACGCTGAATGGAGGTGATATGTGGGCGAAAGGACAGGTTGTGTTTAAAAACTTGAAAAATGAGATTGAAACCCAGTGGTGTAGGATAATAGTCACTGAGTTGTACCACTGTGTGTGCGTTGCGGGACGCAGCGGGACAGAGCTCCCCTATACGTGCAAAAGCATGGAAAGCTGTCACAAAAATTGTAGAAAACAACCGACTGTTGAAAAGCGTCTGGCAGCAATGGTAGGTCGCTCTCACTAGCTGGTTGAGGAGTGGCTTAGTTATTGGCAGACGCATGTCAACAGATGGCACTAAACGCTGAGCCCCTGCCAGAACTTTACGTATCAGGAATTCTTGAGTTGGGTCTGGTAGGTTGTATATTTTGTGATAGTAACCAATTGCTGATATTATAGATATAATAGATTTGGGGCTATAACTTTCCCGAAAAAGGTGCGCAATGAACAGACATATGATGCCACTAGGAACGGGCCATGAGAGAGAAATTGAAAAATGTGTACAAAACGAGAAAAGTTTATCATAAGCAGCTTGGTATTGGCGTTGGGTACTAGGTGCTAAAGCATTGTCAATCAGTGTGTTCATTGTTGTAACCAGTTCTTCAGGGATGCTGCTGGATCTATGGTTGTCGGTTGTGATTCGGCGCAAGGTGCTAGCCTCCTGAACTGCTCCACCTGGGAACGAGAAAGAGCATCTGCTGAAGAATTAAATTTACCGGGAACATGTTCAGCTTGAAATAAAATGTTGTGACAAAGACAGGCAAGAACCAAGCGACGGAGTAAATGGAGTAGTTTTGAATCCTTAGTGGTCTGGGAGTTAATAATAGAGACGACTGCCGTATTGTCGGTATAAAAAATGATACATTTGTTCCGGATCAAGTGTCCCCAAGTGTGAATGGCTAAGACAATGGGATAAAATTCCAGAACAGCTATACTGTGCGAACGGTCCTGCTCGGTCCATGTCCCGTACAGCCAGCGATTCTGGAAGATTGCCGAAAAACCTATGGTGGAAGCTGCATCCGTATGTAGGTGCAACTTGTCACTGGACAACCAATGGACTCCCAAGAAAAAGGTTTTACCATTGTAGGAATGTAAAAATTCAAGCCACATTGCAATATCATCTTTCACGGCACGAGTGTTAAATTGATCATACGCCTAAGGAATGCCCGCCCGGGCACAATGACAGCACACGCAAAATTCAGTAAACCGATAGCTGACTGCAGTTCACGCAGTGTTGTCTTGGTGCCTGTGCAAAGCTGTGAAAGGACTGCACGACACTGATTGAGTTTGTCATCTGGTAAACGGGCACACATCTCAATTGTGTCCAACTCAATCCCCAGAAAAATCATGCGGGTGGCAGGTTGGCAGGTTTTCTCATGCGCGATAGGTACGCCCAGATGATCACATAGTGCAATGAAAGCATTTAAGTAACTTTGGCAAACTTTGTCAGAGTGGGATGCAAAGAAAAAATCATCCAGAACGTGGAGAATGTGTTGAATCAGAATTTTTTGAGAAGCGATCCACTGGAGAGAAGAGCTAAATTTTTCGAAAATATTGCAGCTGGATGATGACCCCATGGGCAGACATTTATCGTAATAAAATGCCCCATCCCATTTAAATCCTAGCAGGTGATAATCGGTGGGGCTGATAGGAAGTAGCCGAAATGCAGACTTGATGTCTGTTTTTGCCAAAAAACTACCCTTGCCCAGGTGGGTGATAATGGTTATGGCATCTTGAATGGATGCGTAATTAACAGATTTAAATTCACTGGTGATAGGATCCCAGTGGGTAGGAAAGGTGTTGAATCAACCGGAATTCCCCGGGCATTTTCTTGGGAACCACTCCAATGGGTGAAATAATAAGGTCCTCTAGTGGACGCTGCTGGAATGGGCCAGCAATGCGCCCCGCACTGAGCTCTTTAGACAGCTTGGCAGCAACAATGTCTGGCTGTTCCGTAGCTGACTTTAAATTTGGAGCATCCCGGCCCTCCTGGGGACCCTGATAACCCAGAAGAAAACCCATAGAAAAACCCTGCAATAAAAACCGTTTCTTGTCCTGATCATAACCCTGTAATAATTGTCGTAGCACACTAACTTTTATTGGCGTTGGCAGCTGAGGGGTTATGAGACGGCTTGGCAGAGGGCTGGTGCCTTCCATTATTGCGGAAGGCTGAGGAGCTACGAAAGGGCTGCTTCCCTTGGTAGGTGGAGTGACAGCGCTGCATAGCGTGCGGCTGGGAACACTTTGGGCAAGCATGAGAATAACCGGACGTCCCTGAACAGAATTGGCCTTGATGGAATTTCCGACAAAAACCCACTGGAACATACTGGCCGGACTTAAAACTTCTGGAGCCAAATTGTGACTGCTGGCGACCAAGGGGGACAGATTTGTGAATGGGTGAGGCATTCATGTACAACTCCCAGTGCATTTGGTCCCACCCTAGGGTTGGATCACCTTGTCGTAGGGCCCTGAAATTCTGGTCGTAACTCGCCCAGTCATACCCCTCAGCTGCCATTTTCCTAATCTTGGATTGATAAGTAAGTAAAGATTGAATCTGATCCGGGAATTTTTCTGTGAAGATTGCCATAAAAACTTCAAATGCCGTGATCCACTGATTGATGGATGTCAGAGCACGAGGAGTTCTTGGCAACCAAATCAATGATGGTGTTGGCCCATTGTCATCACACAAACTCATGGAATATCCTGTTTGAGCGCTGTGACCAGGCAAAAGCGTGGCCAAGTTTATGAGTTCATTGCACCAGATTTGGTTTTTGATTTTAGCACTGATCAGAGCACTCAAAGAGGAACAGGTAGAAACAAAGGGTGTGGCAGTGGTCTGCTTGGGAGCACTGCTCAGATCTATAGCATGGCTTGAGTCATACTGAAAGGGATTTAAAGGTGCGGGCACTAGCGTAGATGACTGAGGGTGTAAAACTGATGGAGGCGTATGCCGGTTACCTGAAACAAAATCCTGAATTGTGGAGGAAAAAACCTGAGTTAATTTTTGATGCATGTCTGGTTGTTGAAACAAGTCTCTTGGAACAGGCACTGTCATATTCACTGTATTGGATTGAGGCATTGAGTCCACAGGGGCCTGTGGAAACACATGAGGTTCAGTGTTGCAGAGCGGAGTAGACTGTCTGGGAGGTGATGTCACAAACTGTGGATGAACCGAAGAAGCGGACATGGAAATAGCATATCCAGGAGAAGACCATGTCAATACACTGTGGCAGGAACACAACGCTGTCGAAGTTGTGGAAAAGCAGGTTGGAAGTGGTGTCCAGGAAGTGGATGTAGTTAGTCCATGTGAAGAAAACGGTCCTGATTGAGTCATTGGTGTGTGTCCTGCGTGAGTCATTGGTGTGTAATGCGGAACACTGGCACTGTCAGAATTAAAAGAATGTTGAGTTTGTACACAAGAATGAGGCAGATATGTAGAGTGAAGGGAATGAATAGGCAAAGTTCTGCTGCCAACAGGTAACACATTGGGTTGTGTGGAATTGCTTCTGACAGGTGAAAAATCTGTAGTTGACTGCTGAAGGTTGCTGGCATTAGAGTTCTGCAGTTGTATATCTGAACCTAATTGAGCATTAGATGCTGAACAGTTTGTGGCAGATGAAACACTGGTAGCAGCTGGCTGAAGGTTGCATGTAAGAACAGAGTTGTGTGGTTGCGTACTGCGAGAACGCCGGCGTGTACGAGTTGAACTGGAAGACTGGGTGACGGCTGGCACCGATAAGTCCACAGGACAGGCATCATGGTCCTGTAGCACTGACACTTCTGGTAGAATAGACCGACGACGTCTGGTACATGGGATAAATGCAGAAGATAAACCATCTTGCAGTTGAACCTGCTTACGTTTACGTGGCATGCTGAAAAACAAAACAAAGGATGGACAACAAATGTTCTAAGAATAGCAATGAGTGATAAGACGGCAAAGAGGCCTACCAAATTAGGCCAGGGGAGTATCAAATTACCCTATACATAATCGCCTACCAAATTAGGCCAAGCATGCACCAAATTGCACAATGAGAGCCTACCAAATTAGGCCAAGTCGTACACCAAATTGCACCATGGGAGCCTACCACGGAGACCAGGCTGTGCACCAAATTGCACTATAAGATTATACCCAATGAGGGATAATAGCACTAACAATGAGTGATAAGACTGCAAAGAGGCCCACCAAATTAGGCCAGGGGAGTACCCAATTACCCCTATATTATCGCCAACCAAACTGCCCCATGAAAGCCCACCAAATTAGGCCAAGTCGTGCACCAAATTGCCCCATGGGAGCCTACCAAGGAGACCAGGCTGTGCACCAAATTGCACTATAACAGTATACCCGATCAGCCCCAGGATGCACCAAATTGCACCCACGTCAATAGCCTATCCAATTAGGCCAAATAGGGTAACAAAGAAACAGTGCTAGGCCAAATTCTGACCAGCTAACAAAATATGAAGATGAATGGCAACCCGCGAGACTGGGATTGACCCCGGACACAGCGGGTGGCGAGTCCAGAATGTGAAAGGGGTACTATTGGGGTAACGCGACCCCCCCCCTCCCTCCCCGAGTGGAGAGGCAAGGTAGGTAAAGCAGCCCAAAGCCCAAGAAACATAAAATTAAGCAAGCACAATTGGGACAAAATAACACAATTACACAGAAATATGATAAAATGATGAGTAATAGCAGTTATGGAAACATGTCACCGGCAGGCGTCACTGCATGCGACGATGGTGTGCAGGTGGGCATAAGGGAATGGCAGCATGTAGCGTGGGTCTGATATCACAGAAAAATTAAAAACATGGGACGAGAGTATGGAGGGAAGAGAGAAACGAAACGTGTTCGCGCAAGAAAAAATGTGGCCGTGTATTGGTGCCTGCATCGAGGTGTTCTTGTTCCCAACGTGGTCGTGTGCTCCACAAACAAAATTTTCTTTTTTTTTTTTTTTTTTTAAATTTTATTCGCGTGTAGTGTGGTGGCAGAGGGCATGGATAGACATGTGTTACTCACACCAAATGATTAAGAGAATAGAGGATAGCGCCACGGATACTACGGGCATACTTGATCATTCCGCAAGCGTTAAAATGGACGCCATCGTATAATAGACCAGGTGCTTGTGCAAGCAAGCGCTTATGACGCCATATGTGAACGTGTAGGGAACGATCGGGAAGCACAATTGAATTGTAGTTATTTAACACATCCACACGGGCATTGTATTCTTGTGTGGATTGACCACCGCGGACTTGGGTGCGGTGGAACGCCTGACAAACTAAAACCTGCTGCACAGCATGCTCCGAAAATAAAGTTCCGATTAACTCGTCCATGTCGCTGCCCACGGTTTCCGGGCGCACCGATGACAAATCGTTGCCCCCAATTTGTAAAATGACGATATGAGGTCGGAACTGGCGTATAAAATGCAGATGGGTGCGAAAATGATTCACGGTAGCACCCCCTTTTCCAAATAAGCGAATTTGGACATCTCGCCCCCTGTGACACGTTAAGTCAAAAGCAGGAGCGAAATTGTGTGATGTAGGAACGAAATGGCGACCAGGTGATTGCTGGGTTAAAAGATGAGATTGTAAGCGACGTATAAATGAATGGCCGAGAATGGCAATTCGTACCTGCGGGCGCATAATACAAGCAGAGATATGAAATAAGTATCTGTGTAACAAAATAAAAAATATCGCTCACCTGAATGCAGAAGAATGAATTCCTTCTTGTTCTTAACACTGCCGAAACGAAGTGAGACGATTTTGGCTGTGGTGGTACCAACCATCCACGCTTAATCCGCCAAACAAAAGAGGTCTCAATTATCATTGGTCAGATAATTGACTTGTTGCTGAAACCTGTTATGAATTGCTCAATAATGTAAGTATTGTATTAATCCGCTAATCCGTGCTGGACAGTTCATTTAGAAGTCTAATATATGGGGATTACAATTGTCCACCACGGGCCAAGGAATTAATATGTGAAGCCGACCCCGGGATAGGTGTGAATGTGACAATCAGAGAGATGAATACAAGCTAATTAATGTTGCAGAATAAATGCAGTCAAATTGCACACAACCCGACTGCCAATTTTCATAAACAAGCATACACTAAAGTAATTTTATCAGCAAAGACCTAGTGTGACCTTACATTATTTACAATGTGTGTTGGAAAGATCAAATTGGATTTAAAAAAGATTGGTATCATTAAATCTTAACATGGCTCCATATTTCAATTAAAATTAATTCTGCTTGAATTCTTTCAATACCGTTGAAACTACAGAACACTGTTTTCTGCAGTATTCCTAGAATCTATGTTTATTTTTAAAAAATGGTTAGAGCTTGAAATAGCGGGGGGCGCGTGGGGTATGTGAGCGCACTCACTAAGGTTCTATATTTCTATTATATCTTGTTTGACAGAGCTCTCTGAGCTCTGTCAAACAAGATATAATAGATAAAAGATAAAATGCCTGAATTGGATGTTCTGAAGACAAATAGGTCTTTAAATAAAGGAAAACTCGGGAGAGTCAGGAAAATTTCTCGATATAAGTTACAAGATTTTTTATTCCATATTTATCATTTATAAATGTTGAAGTTCAGTTTCTAGAAACAAGAAATACTGCACACAAAAAAAAATATTTGTGATTTTCAGTTAATGGCTGTTTTTTTCTTTGAATTGCTAGGATTAAAGAGAAAGATGTTAAGAAGAAGGAGAAATCACCTGCAAAAGAGAAAGACAAACCTCAGGAAAAATCTGCTGGTCCTGCCACAGCTGCTGTTGTAGTGAAGGAAGATAAACGGAGTAAATCTCCAGATAATAAAAAGTCAGAAGATAAAAAAGAGAAAGAAAAGAAAGAAGAGGAACAGAAAGAGAAACAAAAGGATGACACACCAAAGAAAAGTGATAAGAAAGATGAAGCCAAGGAAGATAAGAAAGATGATAAGAAAAAGGAAGATGATTCAAATGAAGATTGGGACAGATTGTATAGAGCTATGAAAGGTTTTGGTACTGATGAAGATACAGTAATTGATGTCATTGCCAAGAACAATAACTCTCAACGACAGAATGTAAGAGAGAAATATCAAGAAAAGTATAAACAGGTATTTAGTGTATTTTAACCCTTTACCCAACATAGCATCCAAAACAGACCAGCGCTGTTCCAAAACATCGCCAATTAATTTTCATTTTTTGTCTCAAAAACATAGGTTATGACCCTTCATTGGAACAAGCTTCCGAACTCATTTCAATTAGGGGTCATAACCTATGTTTTTGAGAAAAAATTAGTTCAAGAATTTTTTAGCTCACCTGAGCAAAGCTCAGTGGGAGCTTTACTGATCACATTCTGTCCACCGTCCGTCGTCGTCCGGTATTAACTTTACATTATCGACTTCTCCTTCAAAACCACTAGTCCAATTTTATTCAAATGTTTGGTAAATGTTTAATACCTAATGTCAATTCAGATTTGTTCAAATGAAGTTTCCCCTCCTCCTGGGTGGTGCCATGCCCCCATGGGGCACCAAAATCTTTGAAAATCTTCTTCTCATGAACCACCAGTAGCAGAGACTTGATATATGGTTTGCAGCTTCCGTTTAAGGTGTAGACTCAGATTTGTTCAAGAGAAGTTTGATGGGCTATATTTGTCATCGTTATGGGAGGGGCAAAATTTTTGGCCCGGCACGAAATTTCTATTTTCCAAACCGAGAGGCTGATTTGAACCAAATTTTATGTGAGGGCTTATTGGGTCATAAGTACCTAATTTATGCCAAATTTTTTTTCTCGTAGCCCCGTGGGAACCTCAGGAGTTGAAAATAAAAAAAAATTCAAACGCCCATATCTCCAAAACTGCACGGCACTGAGAATTTTTATTTGGTGTGAAGCTTCCTTAGGACCAACAGAAAGGATTGGTAAAAAAAATTGCTATCGGTTTTATCATAGGGTACAGTTTCGGGACTTTGAAAAAGTGCTGATTCAGCACTTTTTAACACTGTAGGCAATGGGAAAAACATTAAAAAATCTTCTTCTCCAGATCCAGCAGGCAGAATCTTTTGATATTTGGTGTGCAACATTGTAGGGTGGATCTGATTCAAGTTTGTTCAAATCGGCCCCCTGGGTTTATATTTGGGCTCAGTATAGGAGCCTGAATTCGAACTTAGTCCATTTCAGGCAAATTTCTTAAAAAATCTTCTCCAGATCCAGCAGGCAGAATCTTTTGATGTTTGGTATACAACATTGTGGGGTGGATCTGATTCAAGTTTGTTCAAATTGGCCCTCCTGGATTTATATTTGGGCTCACTATAGAAACTCGAATTCGAACTTAGTGCATTTCAGGCAAATTTCTTAAAAAATATTCTTCTCCAGATCCAGCAGGCAGAATCTTTTGATATTTGGTATGCAACATTGTGGGGTAGATCTGATTCAAGTTTGTTCAAATCGGCCCCCTGGATTCATATTTGGGCTCACTATAGAAGCTCGAATTCAAACTTAGTGCATTTGGCAAAATAAATATCTGAAATTTGCTATCACTTAATTTCGTGTATTAGATTGATTTAAAAATGGACTGAAATTCTGAATGTGTTGTGCCATGGGTCGTAATAATATATGAACATGATGAAGACAAAAGTCCTTGAAAGGAAGTTATGATCAGCAGAATACAACTTGTGGATTTATTCAATGGTGTGTCAAATTATTAATAAATAGAAATATAGTGAAGACAATGACATGTTCAGGATTCAATGCAACTCTTTGGGCTCTACCTAAATGCAAGAATGACACAACATTATCCCAAATGACAAAATTATACTGGAATGACGTTCATTTTCTTTTTTTTAATTAACCATTAAATTTAAATTTATACAATATAATAAGTTGCATCATGAAAAAATTAAATATAAAATATACAAAAAACAATAAAAAATGAATACAGGTTGATAAATAGTGGGTTTTTTGTTGTCCAAACAAAATGTTGAATGTATCCCATTTCAATTTGCATCCCTGCATTGGACTTGATTTCTGCACACAGACTGCGAGTCTAGCTGCACAGATTTTGCAGTCTTGTCTGAACTGGTAACATCATTTTCATTACACTGAAGAGTATGAGCTTGATTACAATACATCATGGGAAGCTGTATAATAATTAAATGTAGTCCCAAAACTTCCATTTTATTTTTTTTTTTACAGAATTGTATAGATGATTTGAATTCCGATTTATCAGGAGATTTTAGAAATTTAGCTGTTGGGTTAATGTTAGACCCGGTAGAATATGATGCCCATTGTCTACATCAGGCTGTATCTGGTAAAGGAAAGAAAGAAGAAACAATGATAGATGTTATCCTTACAAAATCACCAGAGGTAAGATTTGTTTTATATATAATTAACACGTCTTTCATTACTCCGACAGCCAGTGATTTTCTCCTCTGGGATATTATTTTCATCCCATTATACCTATGTTGTAGATGAATATTTGACAAAGAGGCGGCTGCATCTGATGAATAAATGTTTAACCCTTTACTCAATGCTGATAATATCAAAAATTATTATTTTTAATATTAACTTCCGGATTTTTAAAAAAATTTAAACAAAACCACATCATGAGAGCTCTCATTGGAACAAGCTCAATGAGCTCATTCCAATGAAGGGTCACATGATATGGTTTTGTTGAAACTTTTTGAAAAATAAAAGTTTTCCAATGACTGTAAATTATGTGGGCGAATGCTCCGAATTTGTTGGTTAAAGGGTTAATACAATAAGGAATGAGTGAAATTGATATTTGGAATATGAAGAATATTATAATAATAAAAATAATAAAAATAATAACAATAATAATAATAATAATAATCACATTTCAATAGCACTCATATCACCACTGAAATATGTAGGCTCAAAGCATTTAACAAAGTAAGTTACATACTTGTTTATATTCAAAAACATGTATAGCAGAACTGATTGAGCAGACGGCAGTGTCCACTCTACTTGGTACCAAATTTTCTAAACTATTATATAAGAACACTTTGAATTTATTAATGTATTGGTGTTTAAGGTCACCTTCCTGTCTGGAAACTAGAAATGAGTTGCCTATTTAGATATCCTTTACCCAACGAATTAGCCATATCCGTCTGCTTAATATGCAATTTCAGCAGTTGAAAAAATATCATTTTTCAAAAGATTTCAACAAAACCATATCATGTGACCCCCTCATTGGAACGAACTCGACAAGCTCATTCCAATATGGTTTTGTTGAAATTTTTTGAAAAATTTAAAATAATGATATTTAAAATAATAAATTTTGATATTGTCTTCATTGGGTAAAGGGTTAACGGCCTGGACAGGTGTCCTGAATTCCCACCAGCCCACAGCCTATATAAGTCCAGTGGCTTAGCAGTGACTTTTAATCAAGTCTTGGCTGCCTGTTAATTTATTTTATTTATTTATTTATTTATTTATTTATTTATTTATTTATTTATGTATTTATTTATTTATTTATTTATTTATTTATTGGTGTTTAAGGTCACATATTTATGCACAATGGCTAATCATGACCGTAACAGTTTTACGGTTGGAGGAAGCCGAATTACCCGGAGAGAACCACCTAGCAATGGCGAGCAACTGTCAGCTTCCTAACATACTAACTCCACACAAGCAGGGTTAGTATTGGTTGAAGACAAGTGCACCATCTACATGCAGTACGCCTTAGTACACAATGCCACCGTGCCCCCGTGTTTGCAATGGAGATGAAGTGTCTTGCCCAAGGACACAATGCGGTTGCTGCAGGTGAGATTCGAACCGAGGACCTCTCGGCTTGCATCCTGCTCCTCTACCAACTGAGCCACCACGCTCCCTTCTGAAGACCTAAAAGTTGGAAATAGACTTCTAAGGGTTAAGAAACTCAGACTCATTTGAACTGATACAAAAACAGGAAAAAGACACAACACACTATATATTGACATTCTAGGGCATTGAAATATTTTATTGATAATACTATGGTCTAGTCACTGATTCTTGGAAAGTTCCAGTATGATCAACAAAGAAATCAATAAGAGAAACATTATTTTTGTTGTTGTCATACAATTTATATCCATATTAATGTTTTTTGAGGGTTTCTGACAGGGCTGTCACGATTAATCGGTTGTCGATCGGTCATTCCAAAATCGATTAGTATTTTTGTTGTCGGAGAATCGATAAATTTTATCCCCGTTTTAGACTTTTAATAAATTTTTAAAAATTTGATGAAAAAACTATTGTTTCTAAAGGTAAAAGGTCAAGAATGTCAATGTTAAACCTCAAGAACCTGTTAGAAGCATTTGTCTTTTAAGTACATTCAAAGCTTTGATGTTCTGAACTTTTGAACCGTCAGTGCAATAATCAAGACTGGTCGGCAGTTGCGAACTTGCGAAGTTCGCAACTAACGACCGGTCTTGATTATTAAGCTTTGAATGTACCTAAAAGAGGATCATCTTCGATGATTACTTAAGGTAAGGTCAGCTGACTTGAACTTCATTTTTAACAACATCAAAGAGAGGGAGGGGTCACCTAGGTACGACAATTAATCGATTCCTAAATTAAAAAATCGTGACAGCCCTAGTTTCTGATAGTAGTAGTATTTCATTTCTTATTATTGCATGTGAATGATGACAATATTTATTTTTTTATAATTGACTGGGCATTTTTCATTTTTTATAATTTACTGGGCATTTTTTATAATTGACTGAGCATGTTTTTTTTTTTATTTTTGTAATTGATTGGGCATTTGTTAGTCTATGAGTTGCACTAATTTCATATTTCAGATGTCTCCTAGGAACTTTTTGAAGTTGAGCAGTGTTTGCTTATTCTGGTAAACAAGTGCTACTTTACTGGTAAAATAGGACATGATAACCAGTTCCTGGGACGGAAGTCCTCAAAATATAAATGATTGGCTAAACTGAACTTTATACCTGTGTTATGGTTATGAGATGACCATAGATGCTGGAAGTGGCCTTAACCCTTTACCTAACGAATCGCCCGCATCCGCCCGCGTAATTTACAAATTCAGCAGTTGAAAGAAAGACCTTTTTCAAAGAATTTCAACAAAACTACATCATGTGACCCCTCATTGGAACGAGCTCATCGAGCTCGTTCCAATGAGGGGTCACATAATATGGTTTTGTTGAATTTCTTTTGAATTATTTTTAAAAATATTAATTAAAATAATAAATTTTGATATCTTCTGCGTTGGGTAAAGGGTTAAACACCAAAGAAATAAATAAATTAATAATAGTTTAAATGATTTTTATGAAAAAATGTTTTTGACAATGTGCTATAATGTTCTTTTCAGTCTTATAGAACTGGATGACTAGAATGTTTGAAACAAAAAGTTGAACCCCTCCAAAATATTATGTTTAAAACAGAGAATTTCTGTATTTTTACACAGTATACCAATGGCCCAGAAATAGCTGGTGCTAACTCTAAAATATCTAGGGCCAAACACAAATTTTTCCCCCCAACCCCCAAAATTTGCATGCAAAACCAAAAATTAGAAGTCCTAACTGGTTCTCCATACATTTACCCTCTGTGCATGCGCAGACATCAGGAAGTGACCAGAATTGGTGCCAACACCATTCTTTGTAAAAGAGAGTATTACATAATAATTTCAGCAGGGAGGTATGAGTGCCCACTCATGGGAGGGCCCTTCCCGTCTGGGCCATTGGTAAGTATAAAAATATACAAATTGGTATAAATTTATCATATTTTTACACAGTATACCAATGGCCCAGACATAGCTGAATCATAAATAGGTGGAGGGCTTAAGACTTCTGAAATAATTCCAGTCCTGCAATCCATAATGAAGGAACTTACATGTAGAACAGTTAGGAATTACATGTATGTCTCTCTGTACAGTTACAGAGGAGACATATTCTAAACAAGGAGCCCAATGAAGTAATTCCTTAATGTAAGTATGAAGACAAGTTCCTAATTTTCCAAGTCTAGTCCAGACTAAGCCCCAAAAATTAGAATGGCGTATCTGAGAATAAGAGAAAAATGGGTCATTTTCCAGTTAGGACTTCTAATTTTCGGTTTTGCATGCAAATTTTAGGGATTGGGGGCAAAATTTGTGTTTAGCCATAGATATTTTAGAGTTAGCACCAACTATGTCTGAGCCATTGGTAAGTATAAAAATATACAAATTGGTATAAATTTATCATATTTCACTATTGAGTATAAAAACAGAATAATAATAGTTAATAATGGAAGCAGTGCAATGAGATATGAAATCTTAAGACAGAACAAAAAAAGAGTGGAGTATGGGGGACCAGAATCAATGATCTGCGGTGGAGTTTTAACCGATGGTGTAAGTGAAATACAAGCCTGGAAATAAGTAATCTGTCATTTGCAGAATGAGGTCCCCAGAGGGTGAATATGCTGATGCTATCCCATACACTGGGGGAATTTATTCTCTGGGTACCTCTTTCTGGTTAGGCTTGAGACTTTGATTCAGATTGATGTTCACTGAGGGTAAATTTAATGATGCTACCCTGCTGTGCATGGTAGCATCACCAAATTCACCCTCTGCGGACCTCATTCTGCAGATAACAGTGCTTATTTCCAGGCATTGTGAAATATAGAAGAAACTCCACCAAGGGTCATTGATTCCTTTCCCCCCACACTCTACCTGAGCTACGTTTTGTATTTATACTATGATTAAACTTCAATTACCGTATTTACTCTATGTATTGGGACACTCTATAATTTGGGACACACTCTTTTTCTAGAGAACTATATTTTTTTTATGCTCCAAAGTTGGGGCATTCAGGAGATTTGTTCCCAGTTGGCCCATCGCTAGTAGCAGACGACACTCATAAAAAAAATTCTTGAGTAACTAAAAATTTTCATTTTTTGCTTCCAAAACATAGCTTATGATCCCTCATTGGAATGAGTGCAGCAATGCGCTTGTTCCAATGAGGGATCATAAGCTATGTTTTGGAAGCAAAAAATTAAATATAAAAAAAAATTGGATGGCGATTTTCATATATAGTGATGGAAAACGAATCACACACAACTTTATTCAGCATCAAATCAAGAGCAGGCTGTGTTCTTTCTCCATTTTCTAAGAATTGGGACACCTGTGAAATAAATTATTTTTAGCTGTCCCAATACATAGAGTAAACACGGTAAGTGATTAAAGCTGATAGTTTTTTAAGAAAAGAAACACAGACGGGGATAAGCTACCTCCTTCCTACCTTTTCCTCCTTTGACATGCCTAGACATACGAAAACCAATCATTTACAGCCACTGAGGGTTGAAAATACCATCCCTGCGCGCCTTTGGTGCGCGAAACCATTCCTTTCCGAAAAATATCACTTTCAGCAGTCTGATAACTTTCTTGCTTGACACTGTTTTGTGTCAAAGCATTTCATTCACTTTATAATGTCACTCAGATACATAATATCCAATATGTCTTCTTACATGACGTTCTTATGCATAATGTAGAGTCCACACAAGCTGTATCTAGATTTATTTATTTATTGATGTTTAAGGTCACATATTTATGCACAATGGCTGATCATGACCGTGACAGTTTTACGGGTGGAGGAAGCCGGAGTACCTGGAGAGAACCACCGAGCAATGACGAGCAGCTGCCAGCTCCCCAACATCGTAACTCCGCACTGCAGCACAGGCAGAGTTAGAATGGTTGAATACATGTGAACCATCGACGTGCAGTATGCCTTATTACACAGCGTCATCGTGCCCCCATGCGGGCAATGGAGATGAAGTGTCTTGCCCAAGGACACAATGCGGTTTCCGCAGGTGGGATTCGAACCGAGGACCTCTCGGCTTGCAGCCTGCACCTCTACCAACTGAGCCACCATGCTCCCAGCTGTATCTAGAACATTTCCCGATGTTTGCAATGTATTGCATAACTTGACTATGCACATCTATCACAGTGTAAAATCTTTCATTCCTTTACTTTCAGGATCTCGAGAAGATTAAAGAAAAATACAAAGAAGGTATGATATTCAAAGAAAACTGAATTTATTTTTTATTTTATTTTATTTTTTTTTATATTATTTGGAGTTTAATGATACCTTCAACAACAAGGTGTTAGACCTCAAAAATGAAAATCATGCCTGTACAAATTAGAAATTAGTAATTAAGGCAACAAGATAAAGGATTACCTTACCTTTTTTCTGGGTACCATATTTACTCTATGTATTGGAACAGCTGAAAATAAATATTTTCACAGATGTCCCACATCTTAGAAAATAGGAAAAAAGCACAACCTGGTCTTGTTTTGAGGCTGAATCAAGTTGTGTGTGATTCGTTTTCCATCACTATATACAAAAATCGCCATCCAATTTTTTTTTAGATTTTCATTTTTTGCTCCCAAAACATAGCTTATGCCCCTCATTGGAATGAGCGCATTGCACACGTTCTAATGAGGGGTCATAATCTATGTTTTGGAAGCAAAAAATGAAAATTTTTAATTACCCAAGAATTCTTTTTATAAGTGTCATCTGCCACTAGCATTCAGTAAAGGGTTGAAGACTGTCACAATGTAATATTAAATAGTCTTCCACATGTCAGTCCGGACTGCAAATATTAAAACTTAGGAACAGATTTAAATAAAAACACAAATCAGTATGTATTATCAATTTTTTATTGTTTAAAAAGGAAAATTAAACACAAACACAGCTTCAATATTGAGCATTTTGCACTGTTTTCAAGTGACTGGGCCAACTGGAAACAAGTCTCCTGAGTGTCCCAAACATTGGAGCATAAAAAAAAATATTTTTCTGGAAAAAATGTGTGTCCTAAATTATAGAGTGTCCCAATATATAGAGTAAATACAGTAATACTGATTGGCATTCCAGTGTTAGAGTACACTAACATCATCAGTTCTCTTAGTAACTGGGTGAGTGCTGGAAGCCCATATTTATGGGGTTGCTTCATATTATCCTTGAAGTGAAGTTATTAAGTCTGTTTGAATTTGCCTTGTTTTAATTTATGGGAGAGTGCCCCTGGTTCATGGTTCAAACCATGTCAGGGGTAACTGTGTTGAGGCCTTGGGAAAGGCACTTAATCCTGATTGCCGGTGTGGGGGCACAGTTGTGCTGTGTACTAAGGCGTACTGCACATTGATGGTGCACTTGTATTGAACCAATGCTAACCCTGCTTGTGTGGAGTTAGTACGGTACAGCCATCATGGATTGGTCACTTTCCATGGGTGGGCAATATTTCCACGGACGCAATAACATTAGACTCCAAACACTAATTATAATCATCAAACAATTTAATTAATGAAGCACCGGGTACAATCCAGTGCTTCATTAATTAAATTTTTTCTGATGATGATTTTTATTACCCGGTACACGCATGCGTGGACATCACTACCCACGTGTGAATTACGACCAATCCACGGCGACTGTACGGTATGTTGGGGAGTCTGACATTTGCTCACCATTGCTTAGTGGTTCTCTCCCGGTACTCCGGTTTCCTCAACCCGTAAAACTGTCTGACATGAGGTGCCCCTGACTGTTGAAAGTGTCATTAAACCCCAATAAATTTAAAAATGATATGCACTGTTGGAAAGGGCTTATAGAGTGCAGTATGGGGGGGGGCTGATGTCAATGATCAGAGTTGGAGTTTGCCCTGTATTTCACGAGTGCTGAAGGTGAAATACAGGAAAGACCTCAATAAGGGTTTTTGATTGCTGTCCCCTGCATTCTACCTCAGTTGTGTACCACAATTAAACTCAATTTAAGTGAATGAAGCTAGTACCGGTACTCAGGGATGTGGCTAGAGGGTTTCAGCTGGGGGGGGGGGGGGGGGGGCACCGGTGTAAATTCCAACTGTGAGTGGTTTCGATAGGTGGTTGCACTGCAGCGCGTGGTGATATCTTTTAACCCTTTACCCAATGAATCGCCCCCATCCACCTGCGTAATATGCAAATACAGCAGCTGAAAAAATAATTTTCAAAAAATTTCAACAAAACCATATCATGTGACCCCTCTTTGGAACGAGCTCGTATCAGATGCCATTCGATATGGTAATTGCACACAATTCCTACGCGCAATTAAATTTAGATAAGCGCACAGTTCATGACAGGACTTCTCGTTTTAACTGTACGTCACGACCTTTGCTAACTGGTACAGTTAAAACTAGAAGTCCTGTCATGAACTGTGCACTTATCTAAGCTTAATTGCGCATAGGAATTGTGTGCAATTACCATATCGAATGGCATCCAAAGCACGGCACGTTCTCCTGGATACTCATAGCAAACACAGACAGTGTTTCTGCCAATGGACCTCCAGGTTACCCGGAGGTCCATTGGCTGAAACATTGCTTGTGCATGGGCCATATGTACAGAATTTGATGGCCTTACTATGGTGATAATGCGTAGATTAATGCGTAGATTAATGCGGAGGTCCATTGGCTGAAACATTGGTTGTGCACAGGCCATATGTACAGAATTTGATAGCCTTACTATGGTCATAATGCATAGATTAACACGCAGATCAACGTGCTATTTGTGTGCATTTCATGACAGGACTTATATTTTTAACTGTACCAGTTAGCAAAGCATATGCAATAAAGGTAATACATTTCGATGATGTTTCAGAATCAAATGTATCACAATACTGAAAAACTGAAATCACAATACTAAAACATGAAATAGAAGCTAGCATTCCATGGATGAAACAAGATAACAAGCAGTGACAGTTAATCCTATTGGCCAGGGTAGCCAAAAGTAGGGGCCCCCACCCTAGGGACCCCCATTGGGAATTGTTTGTGTATTCAATTATCACACCATCCTCCAATTAACTGCATATTTGCCAGTTACAGTAAAACCTGTCTTGAGAGACCACTGTCTTGAGAGACCATCTGTCTTGAGAGACCACATCTACTAGGCACCGATTGGTTTTACTCTATAATGGACCTGCTATGGGAGACCACCTGTCTTGAGAGACCACCTGTCTTGAGAGACCACTGTGATCTGGTACCAACTTGTATTTTTATGCCATAATGGACCTGTCTTGAGAGACCACCCCTTTGAAGACTGAAACCATGACAAAAATGTTTTACCTGTTCTAGAATTGAAAAATCCATTGTGGTTATACTAACATAATTAAAAGTATTAAAAGCTCTTAATTTGATTTCAATTGCTAACTCATTAAAGATTGAGATGTTTTTATAAGACCCCTGTGAAAAGATTAGGATTATTGCTGAATAAACAATTTCATACATACAATAAATTTGTGTTGAAAATCTTTTTGTAACAAATTAAAATGGACTGTTATAAAACTAAATTAGTGTTGAAAATCTTCAATGAAGATTTTCAACACTAATTTATTTTTATAACAGTCCATTTCAATTTGTTACAGAAACTTCATAAAATAGAACAACTACAAAGTAATTACAAAAATCCATTCTTCTCCATTTCTGAATTTTATGGTTGGTTATTCACTGACTTGAGAAAACCTGAAACCTGTTATGAGAGACCACCTGTCTTGAGAGACCACTTTTGTGTGGCCCAAAGGGCGATCTCTCAAGACAGGTTCTACTGTAATATATAGTCAACTCATAAAATGCTAGTTATCAAAAGGAAAATATTAATATTCAGTTCAGTAATATACACCATACATTATACTCTTACAGTGGAAGTTGCCTCTTTTGGCACCAGTTTTCAAAAATTTTTCACTCCACGCTAAACCATGGTGTGTTAAGTGTCCTGAGGCCCAGTGCAAGTTCTGGCCCCAGCAGCCACTCATTACAAGGTATTCTTTTAATCCTTTATCCAACAAGAATAGCAAACTGCACTTGTAAACAAATTTCTTGAATAAATAGGTATTTTCATTTTTTTGCCTCCAAAACATATTCCGTGACCTCTCAGTTGAATGAGTTTGTTTCAATGAGAGGTCATAAGCTATGTTTTTGGAATCAAAATGGAAAAAAATACTAATATTTGAATAAAAGTTTTTGTGCTTTGCTTTGTTATGTGGAGGGTTAAGAGGTTTTATTTTCCTTGTCAATTTTTTCTTATCCCACTTTCTGTTTTCTTTACCAGAACATAACAGAGTGACATAAAAACAGATTTTGAATTTACGACCTTTTATTTATGTTTCTATATGAATGAATTATGATCTTTCTCTTTAGATTACAAGAAAGATCTGGCTTCAGATGTGAAGAAAAAAACAAAAGGAGACTTCAGTGATGTACTGACCAATGCTCTGAATGAATCAAAACCATCTGATGATAAAGTGGATGATGACCAAGCAGAGAAAGATGCCAAGAAAATATACAAGGTACTTGCTTGTAAAATGGGTCATTAATTGTTTTGATGCTGAAGTTGATTCTTGAATTAACACAAATTAACCCTTTACCTAACAACTCGCCTGAATTCAACCATGTAATTTACAAAATGAGCCAGTTGAAAACAATTATGTTTGAACAAGTCAATCTACATGTATAAATAGACATTCACACTTGACATTTCGTTCATCATTACACGTTCCCATCATTCATTCGAAGCCATCGTTCATTCACACTTCTGATTTCAAAGCGTGAACACCTCAACTATCATGGAGTTACCTGCTAGACTTGAGAAAGCCATATCAGCTCTGGGCGTCTCATGCCCTATCTCCTGGACTATCCAGGAAATAGGCATGAGCGTCCATCTGAAACTGGAGTTTAAAGTAGAGAAATCCAATACACCACCCTCTTCAGGGAGAGGTAGTACCTTTGGAGGAAAGATCCCCTCTCCCACTGGTCCTCACCCGAAGGGGCACGGAGGCCCTTGAAAAGAGAGAACAGAAGAAAAAGAAGAAAAGTCCATCAACCAAGCGCAGGGACGCCCGGCGCTTGGAGGCATTCCAGAATAGGAAGAAAGAGTTGAGTGAGGCGGTGGAGGTTCTGGAGGCAGCCGCCAGTTCCCCTCCTAGTCCCATTGGTACACCCAACCAACTGCCGGCTCCTGAGCTGGTACGGTTGGATGTGGAACGCCCAGTGGAGACTGAGGAGGAACTGGAAGTTGCATTTTCACCACCTCCCACCCCTCACTCTCCTCTTCCTTCACTACTGGATAGCCCTGGAGTGGGAACTACAACCGAACAGCCACCTCAATCCACAGCCACCGTGGACTTGGAAACTGTAAACCGGACCATAGCGGAAACCAACAGGATGATAGCAGAGTGTCAAGAACACAGGAACAAATCCCAGGCAACATCCAATGTAGCAGTTGCATTACTTCAAAACACGAATCAACCAACATTGCCATCCACATATCCAAGCCAACCGCCTCCTGAAAAAAGAGCCGTAAGAAGCACAAGCGGGGATAAACCTTCTCCCTCTCTCCTCTTCCTCCTCTACCATGGTCAGACAAGCCAAATCATATACAGTCACCGAGGGTCAAAAGGGGCTTGCTCCCCATACCGTCCCTGCATGGTTTGGCATCTTCAGAACCATGGCGTAAATATCGTAGTGGGAAGCTTGTGCAGGAAAAGAAGCAAAGAACCAGAATATTGAATAAAGGGTAACAAGCACTGTTGTGGAGTACTTTCAAAACTGTTGAAATTTCCTGGACAGCTCCTCCCCATCTCCATCCATCAAATGTACCCACAGTTAGGCCTATACACTGCCAATGTTCTGTCCCACTACTTGGTATTCTTATCCACCCCGATCAGATAATCTGTCATGGTTTAGTGGAAGAAAATAACACGTTTTTCCAACACAGGTAAAAAATTATCCTCTATCAAAACACCACTTTCACTTTCCATGGTGTATCTGAGTGACGGATGAGTCATCCAACAATTTTAAGATATTAACAATGCCTAGGCAGAAAGCAGAAGTAATATGTTTCATAACTTTTTACTGGCATCCAGTGCTACCATACTAACCCGCACACATCTATCTCAGCACCATCCAAGAAAAATACAGAACTCCCAAATTAAACCAGCCTGTAGGCCAACAGTTACTCCACTGTGAGTTTCCCAGGTGTGGGTTAAATTCACTGATGCATTGGTAGTGAATTTTGACTGCATAGGCAAAATTTTTTTTACTAATACCTCAATCAGCATGCCAGGTAACAAGGAAATTCAAATGAACAACATATGTAGGCTACTGTGATTTTCAGAAGTGCAAAAGCTAAAAACTTTTGTGTTTTGTGGTGAATAAAAATTTGAAGAAATATGCGAAAGGGCTTTTAATCTAATGAAATATGTTTTGTGGGGATAACAGGCATTAAAAAATATTCATCTCACAGAAAACAATGAAGAATGGTTCCAGCCTTGTTTATTTATATGCTAAAAATGAAAATGTTAATTTGCGTCCGAACACATGCTCTGTACAAAACACAAGGCACCTTCTGCCCACCCAAGTTCAGACCTATAGTTGAAACCAAGTTCTGTTTAAAATTCACCATTTCAAGAGAAACCTTAGAGGAGTACACCCACACACCATGATTTAAATAAATGCACATCCTTTTCAGGAACCTTTGGAAGCAAAGACTGCTGGTCTACTGATGTAGACATTTATCTACTGCATCTTCCTTTTCGGAGACAGGGGGGAGGGTGACAACCTCGCTCTTATGTCCATAAATGAAAGTCTACTCATTGACAGCTCATGTGAATCAAAGAATTTATTTTACCCCTTGCCTGACATCATCAAACCTGCAAAGGGCTTATGGGAATGTTGAAATAGGCCTTATGGGGCTGCATAATTTCTTCGTTTTATTTGGTTCTTTCTTTATTTTTCTTTGGGGGGGGGGGGGGTTCAAAAATTGTGCTATATCTGGGGCATAGTTAGGATTTCCTATTGATGGGGGCATAATATGTGGGAGGGGGTGCCAGGTCAATATGTGCCACAGGCATATCCATTGGCCATAGGCCTGAGGTGGAGGTGGGTATGGCCCTCCCATTGGTGGGGGTTTGGAGGCCCTTATTTGTTTCACACACATATATATGTATGAAATAATTTTTAAAAAATATTTTGTGAGGGCATTTTGTCTGAGGGCATTATGTCCTAAGAGCATTTTGTCCGGTATGCATTTTCACTGATGACACAAGTGCCATATCGATTAACTCATTCACACACTGTGTTTATTACCATCTATAAAAAACAATTATAAGAAGGACACTCAACAATTCATTTGACAACTATCAACAAAGACACATTTTATCGCCAACCAAATTTGCGAGGGGAACCCTTGCTACTATTTTGTCCCCTGAGTTCAAATGTATTATATATGCCTACTGGCACATAAAACACACTGGAACTCGGGTGACGATTTTCAGCTGTTGCTAGTGATTCAAATTCTTAATTCCATCTTCTTAGAATGCTTGATTTTTGTCCAGAGATTTTCTCAGATGTTTATGGCTCAATTCCTTTGAAACTTGGTAAGGATGTTCTCTATCTTGGGAACCTGTGCACCTGCAATTATAGTTTCGATCAGACTTTTTTTACCAGTGTTGTGCCACTTTCCATCTTAGAATAATCATGGCAGCGGTGGTATGGACTGGCCCATCTGGGACAGTCACACCTTGAGTTGTTATTTGAATTTACAGAACCACACAATTTTTTAAAATAATAGTATAACACCCATTTTATAAAAACATTTATAAAGTAGAAATATATACAACAGTTGTTGTACAGCATTTTAATTTATGGATATTATCTTTGACTTCATAAACTTTCAACTCCATTCACATTATTCACATCTGTTAAGAGGTTGAACATAGGGCTGCACGATATTCAAAACTGAACACCGGTATCGGTATTCAAAACAATACCGCGGTATACTGGTATATCGAAAACTGTTTAGATATATGAACACAAGTACCACAATCGAGACTCGAGGCATCACAGTCGGAACGAATTAGCATGCCTTGATGATGCAGTTCGAAACACCTTTCCCAATGCAGACGATATCAAAATTTATTATTTTCAAAATTAATTTATCAGAGTTTCCCCAAGGATTTCAACAAAACTATATCATGTGATCCCTCATTGGAATGAGCTCAACAAGCTCGTTCCAATGAGGGGTCACATGATATAGTTTCGTTGAAATTTTTGAAAATGATTTTTTCAACTGCTGAATTTGTATATTATGAGGGCAAAAGCAGACGATTCCTTGGATAAAGAGATAATATCATTCATTCAGGGCTACAGTTAAAAAACTCAAGACATCTTGAAAATTAAATTGTGGGTAAATAAATAATGACGATAAACCGATATTTTTGTTATTACACCGGTATTCAATTGATATTGGTTTGAATACCGTTATGTATCGGTTTATCGATATACCGTGCAGCCCTAGTTGAACATGCATGTCATAATTCTTTACAAAATATTATTCATATAAGTTACAAATTATTTTCTCAACTTTTCTTATAATGATGAAAAACCCAACACCAACATCAACCCTGAGAATGTACTAAAATTGTCTACAGTAGTGCTTGGTAATCAACATAATTTCTACAAGGCCAAGCTCAAAAATGGGCAATTCTGAAAGGAAAATCATATGTATTAAATAAATTTTATTATTCTGTCATCATTTCAGGACAAGAAGAATCTCATCAACATTAAAGATAAAACATTCAAAGAAGTTTTAATGAAAAACAACCCAGACCAACAGAAGAAAGTTTTTGAAAAATATAAAGAGGTAGGTGATTAAGTTTATGTAAAATTTTGTGTTCTAATTGTCTCACTGTTGTTAACTGTGAATGAAAAAAGTATTGATACTGTAATAAATATAGAATATACCACATGTACACCATGAGTGGTGAAGTGGTGTTAACTGTGAGCCTTTGGCAAGCAGTTAACACCACTTCACCACGAGTGGTGAACATTTGGTATACCAAGCTATTTTGGGTATATTTTATTTATACCATGCTTGTCAGATTATTAAGAGTTGCTATTATTTTTTCTTGATTTGACTGAGCAGCAGACGTACACCGTGCAAATATGTTTTTGTTTACATGAGCCCCGGTGGGCGATACTTCCACTGTCAATTTTATCGCTAAAACGAAATGGAAAAAGAAACACGAAAATCATGGGGCTTTTTTTGTTTTAATAACATACTATATCGAGTTATGGATGCTTTATTAACATGAGACAACACATGTTTGTTAATTTTTGATATCTTCTGAGGTAAACTCATTTAAAACGTAATAAATAATTGTCGCTTTCATTTCACTTTTCGCGACTGTATGACTCCCCAACATACTAACTCTGCACAAGCAGGGTTAGCATCGGTTTAAGACAACTGAAGTATGCATTAGTACACAACTCCACTGTGCTGCATGTGGACAGTCAGGATTAAGTGCCTTGCCTAAGGACACGATGCAGTTACCCCTGGTGGGGATTGAGCCATGGACATTCGGTTTGAAGTCCAATGCCATAACTGCTGAGCCGTCACACTCCCAATAAATACAATAAAACCAATTTAATTGGATATTTCTTAATTGAATAATCTTGTTAATTGTAAATAATTGCCAAACAACAACCCATTTACCATATCTTCATTACACATTTGATCTGTTAACTGCATATAGATTACAGAATTTAATAAATTCCTGTCCGTTGTACAGTGGAATCCTCTTAATTGAATATCAATTTTGCCAGTGAAAATTATTCAATTAACAGGAGTATACAATTAACAGGGATTTGGTCAGTTTCCTGTGTTCTGGGGGTAAACTGAGCATTTATTCTATTATATCTTGTTTGACAGAGCTCATAGAGCTCTGTCAAACAAGATATAATAGAATAAATGCCTGTATTGGATGTAGTGAGGCCAAAAAGGTTGATAAATAAGGGGAATTTGGTGCGTGTCACAGTAATTTTTTTCAACATATTACAAAAATTTATATACAATTAATAGGAGTTTACTCAACAACCCATATGCCATTAACAGATCAAATTTGTACTGAAGGTATGGTAAATGGTTTTGTGTTTGAAAATTATATTCAATTAACAGGGATTTACAATTAAGAGATATTCAATTAAATGGACTCCACTGTATAAACAATTTGTGAACTAGCAAAGAACTACTATGACGATCAGTATTTTCAGACCTCATTGGCATCAGAACATCGAGTAAAAGAATTGAATCTATTATGCTCAAACAAGACTAAAATCCTCGCCCAACTGGACAAGGGCTCACACAGTTTTTTCAATGCTCACGTCTCCAGTAGCAAATGTCACTGCACTGAATATTTGAGATGTAGTTGCCCATTTTGCAATTACCATATTTACTCTATATATTGGGACACTCTATAATTTGGGACACACATTTTTCCAGAAAAATATTTTTTTTTTATGCTCCAATGTTTGGGAAACTCGGGATACTTGTTTCCTGTTGGCCCAGTCACATGAAAATGGTGCAAAATGCTCAATATTAAAGCTAAGTTTGTGTTTAATTTTCCTTTTGAAACAATAGAAAATTGATAATACATACTGATTTGTGTTGTTTTTATTTAAATCTGTTCCTGAGTTATAATATTTACAGTCCAGACTGACATGAGGAAAACTATTTAATATTACATTGTGACAGTCTTCAACCCTTTACCGAATGCTAGTGGCAGATGACACTCATAAAAAGAATTCTAGTGTAACTTAAAATTTTCATTTTTTGCTTCCAAAAGATAGCTTATGACCCCCTCATTAGAACGAGTGCAATGTGCTCATTCCAATGAGGGGCATAAGCTATGTTTTGGAAGCAAAAAATGAACATCTAAAAAAAAAATTGGATGGCGATTTTCATATATAGTGATGGAAAACAAATCACATTCAACTTGATTCAGCATCAAAACAAGACCAGGTTGTGTTTTTTCCTCATTTTCTAAGATGTGGGACATCTGTGAAAATATTTATTTTTATCTGTCCCAATACATAGAGTAAATACGGTATTTTATTATAGGAGGGAACTGCAAACTGCTTCATTTTTCTAGACTTTTCACATATGCAGCAGACGATGTTCCAAATTTTTTACACAGGTCTGCACTAAAAAAAATTTTCATGAAGTTATTTTTTCTGCTTTTGCAGATCATGAGATAAATCATGTTTTATGGTTTAATGTTATTAATTTGTGGCAACATTACATCATTATTAATAAATTCTAATAAAAAGAGAGGTACAAAAATGTTAGAATTTGTGATATATTGTTTCAGTTAAGTGGTGTGACAATAGAGGAAGGGGTGGACTCATCTTATAAAGGAGATCAAAAACTCCTCTATCAGACATTGTGTAAGTACTTACATATTTATTTATTTATTTAACCCTTTACCTAACATGAAAAGCAGACGACACTTGCAAAAAGAATTCTTGAATAACTAAATTTTTTCATTTTTTGTCTCAAAAACATAGGTTATGACCCCTCGTTGGAACGAGCTCGACGAGCTCGTTCCAACGAGGGGTCATAACCTATGTTTTTGAGACAAAAAATGAAAATATTTTGAAAATTAATTGGCGATTTTTGAGAATAGCGCTGGCCGGTTTTGGCCGTTACGTTGGGTAAAGGGTTAACAAGTTCATGTTGTGTTATAAAATTGTATGGTTAGAGGAGGGGGCGCGGTGGCTCGGTTGGTAGAGGTGCAGGCTGCAAGCCGAGATATCCTCGGTTCGAATTCCACCTGCGGCAACCGCGTTGTGTCCTTGGGCAAGACACTTCACCCCCATTGCCCACGTGGGGGCACGGTGAGGCTGTGTACTAAGGTGTACTGCACGTCGATGGTGCACCTGTCTTCAATCAATGCTAACCCTGCTTGTGTGGAGTTGGTATGTTGGGGAGCTGACAGTTGCTCGGTGGTTCTCTCCGGGTACTCCGGCTTCCTCCACCCGTAAAACTGTCATGGTCATGGTTAGCCATTGTGCAGAAATATGTGACCTTAAACACCAATAAATAAATAGTATGGTTAGAGGAAGCCAGAATACCTGAAGATAACCTCGAACAGTGGCAAGTAAGCACAGTGGAACCCTGTTAATTGAATAGCCACTTTGCCAATGAAAATTATGCAATTAACAGGAGTATTCATTTAACAGGGATTGTGTCACTTATTGAATAGCCACTTTGCCAATGAAAATTATGCAATTAACAGGAGTATTCATTTAACAGGGATTGTGTCACTTTCCTGTATTCTAGAGATAAACTTAGCATTTATTCTATTAAATCTTGTTTGACAGAGCTCTATGAGCTCTGTCAAACAAGATATAATAGATTAAATGCCTGTATTGGATGTACTAAGGCCAAATAGGTCTATAACCAAAGGAAAACTGGGGACAGTCAGGGTAAATTTTCGACATGTTACAAGATTTTTATTCAATTAACAGGAGGTTACTCTGTAACCTATATTCAATTAACAGATCAAATTTGAACTGGAGGTATGGTAAATGGTTTTGTGTTGGGAAATTATATTCAATTAAGAGATATCCAATTAAGTGGGCTCCACTGTATAAGATTTTTCAACAAACTTATTTTTTGACTGGTTGAATGCTGGAAGCCCAAATTTAGGCTTTACCTGGAAATGCGGGTACTCCTAGTAAAAGGCTCCATATTCTGTGGATGTGCTTCATATCATCTTTGAAGTGAAATTATTTCATCTGTGAGGATTTGCCTTATTACAATTTATGGGAGAGTGTCGGCAGGGATGTGACTAGAGGGTTTCAGCTAGGGGGGGCGGGGTGGGGGGGGAGGGGGGGTGCCACCAGTGTAAATTCCAACTGTGAGTGGTTTCGACAGGTGGTTGCACTGCAGCGCTGGGTGATATCTTTTAACACTTTACCCAACGAATCACCTGCATCTGCCCGCATAATATGCAAATACAGCTGCTGAAAAAATATTATTTTTCTAAAAATTTCAACAAAACCATATCATGTGACCCCTCTCTGGAACGAGCTCATCGAGCTCATTCCAAAGAGGGGTCACACGATATGGTTTTGTTGAAATTTTTTTTAAAATTTAAAAAAATGATATTTAAAATAATGAATTTTGAAATCGTCTGCGTTGGGTAAAGGGTTATGAACCCTTCTGAAAATTTTCACTAGTCCTGAAACGGAAAAAAGCATCATTTATAATGTGTCTGGGTCAGAAAATTTACCGGATTGATGTCAGAGTTGAAATTTTGAGGCCATGTCAATTTTAGAGTAGGAAATTTGAAACTCATGTTTCCAGTTGGAAATAAAAGATCAAAATTTCTCATCGTTAGTTGGAATTTTAATATTTTTCACGAACAATGATAATTTATTGAATTTCCAACCATTTGATTTTTGACCTTGGAATTTCCAGCTATTGAAAAAAAATACTCCTAGCTGGGGGGTGGGGGAGGGGTGAGCCCCCCCCCCCCCCCCCCCCCCCCCCCACACACACACAACCACACACCCTGTCACCACATCCCTGAGTGTCGGCACTCTCTCACAAATTGTAAAAAGACATAACAAATTTTGGTGACCAAAAATAATTTAGCACTCTAAAAAGTTAAAAATAATGTTAGATCACAAATCCTTTTTTTGGAAGTTATGTGTTCCAAATGCAGTACAATATATACACAGAAAGTCATGATGTTTGAATGTGTATGTCAATACAGCCTGAGTGCTAGTGCAGAAGGATAGAACAAGAGGCACAGCTGCTGCCATATTGAGTGTCATATTGACAAATATATTCACGCTTTGTAGCATTCTGTGTTTATGACATGCCTCTATGACATAGACATGACTTTCCTCCACTAACCAACCTTGTCTGGGCTGTGTTTCATGGATGGGGTCCTGTGAGTTTCTTCCCAAGGAAACATTTGAAAATGTGCAATCAAATCGCATAGCAATGTTTACATTATGGCAAATACCAACCTGTAATAGATGGGTCAAGATCACAACTCACTTTCTGATAGATGCTATATGCAGCAAGATTTAGTAAATGTGGCCCTAAATTCATTCTGTTTGGGTAGGATTGTTATTCTCTCATATCATGGGATGCAGGAATTATTTCATTCCACTCAGCATTGTGAAAAACATTGATCCCACTGAACTGGATATTGTTTAATAGATTAACTCTGTTAACTGCATATAACTTTCACCAAATTATTCACTCTGAACTTCAGTACAAATATGGTTTTTAAATTGTGTATAAGTTAATTGTATATTGGTCTGTATCACTCCCAGATTAAACAGTTTTCTGTGTCATAACTATTTCAACCTACCGTGTATAACTGTTAGTGTGAAGGAACTTTTTTTTAAACAAAGACGAGATGATATAATAAGCACCAGTTTCATAAGGGGGTGGGAGGGGAAGTAATGCTTTACCCTTACAGTCTTATAGGTTGTACGATTAAATTATCACTGTGCTCTCCTGTAAATACCATGTAGCCTCCTCCATTTTGATGTTGACAGTATTCTATAGATTGATAACATTCAGGAACAAAGGATTGAAATGGTTAACCACTTCAGTGTAACAATAACCATTTTTATCATATGACTTGTCCGTTTTGTTCACTTTAAAACATTTGATATTTTGTTTTCATATTAATCAGTGATAAATAAAGACTTCTGTCAGTTCCATTGGTCAATTTCAAAACTAGACAATTTGATTGGCTGAACAAAATACAACTGGGTCACATTTGCATTATTTCAGTGGGGAGAATTTACGTTGTCTGTCCTATTTAGGGTGGGTTGTATTGAATTAATCTTTTACCTACAAGAAAAATGCCATTCATTTTTTTTTATATTTTCACTTTTTGCTTCCAAAACATAGCTTATGACCCCTCATTGGAATGAGCTCACCGAGCTCATTCCAATGAGGGGTCATAACCTATGTTTTGGAAGCAAAAAATGAAAATTCTTAGTTATACGAGGATGTTTTTTCCAAGTGCCGTCTGCAACTCAAGTTAGGTGATGGGTTAAAAAGTCATACTAAGTGGCTAATTTGTGCGTGTGTATGTCATATGATAAATAGAATATGAAACAAGTGTTTTTCTCAAAGAATATTTATGAAACTCATCCAAATTTTCTGTTTGGGCTCACCAAAACGGAAAATTCTTAGACTCGTTTCATAAATATTATATGAGAAAAACACTCATTCCATATCCTCTATTTATTTACTTATTTGTGTTTAAGGTCACATATTTCTGCATTTAGGCTAATCATTACTGCAACATGGATATGCAGTACAGTCACCGAGGACTGGTCATAATCAGCAAAATTTTAATGAATGAAGCACCGGGTTGAACCCGGTGCTTCATTAATTAAATCTTTTTTGATTATTCCGATAATTAGTGTTTGAAATCTAATATTTTTACGTCCATGGAAATATTGCTCACTCGTGGAAAGTGACCAGTTCATAGCAGCCGTACTGTAAAGTCAAAACCAACCAATCAATTATATCCATGCTGCCCATTTTAAAGGACTTCCATCCCAGGAATTGGTTGCTGGGTTCTATTTTACCAGTAAAACAGAGCTTGTTTACCACAGTAAGCAGAGCTTGTTTACCACAGTAAAACAGAGCTTGTTTACCACAGTAAAACAGAGCTTGTTTACCACCATAAACAGAGCTTGTTTACCACAGTAAACAGAGCTTGTTTACCACAGTAAAATAGAGCTTGTTTACCACAGTAAAACAGAGCATGTTTACCACAGTAAACAGAGCTTGTTTACCACGGTAAAACAGAGCTTGTTTACCACAGTAAAACAGAGCTTGTTTACCACAGTAAAACAGAGCTTGTTTACCACAGTAAACAGAGATTGTTTACCACAGTAAACAGAGCTTGTTTGCCACAGTAAAACAGAGCCTGTTTACCACAGTAAACATAGATTGTTTACCACAGTAAACAGAGCTTGTTTACCACAGTAAAACAGAGCTTGTTTACCACAGTAAAACAGAGCATGTTTACCACAGTAAACAGAGCTTGTTTACCACAGTAAAACAGAGCTTGTTTACCACAGTAAAACAGAGCTTGTTTACCACAGTAAAACAGAGCTTGCTTACCACAGTAAACAGAGATTGTTTACCACAGTAAACAGAGCTTGTTTGCCACAGTAAAACAGAGCCTGTTTACCACAGTAAACATAGATTGTTTACCACAGTAAACAGAGCTTGTTTACCACAGTAAACAGAGCTTGTTTACCACAGTAAAACAGAGCTTGTTTACCACAGTAAACAAGCAGAGCTTCACTTCCTGGAAGTCCCAATGGGAATCATTTTTATTACTGTCCTATGAAAATGTAGATGTCACCAAGTCCCAAATAAAGCCAACAAATGAAGCTCATCTATCATTTTGTTCAATTTTATGTTGATAGCATATTATAGTGGAACCCTGTTAATTGAAAAACCACTTTGCCAATAAAAATTATTCAATTAACAGAGAGGGCACGGTGGCTCCGTGGTAGACTGTTGGACTTCTATGCTAGAGGTTCTGAGTTCAATTCCCATCTGGGACGACCTGTGTTGTGTCCTTGGGCAAAGCACTTTATCGTGGTTGGCTACATGTGGGCACGATGATGCCGTGTACTAAGGCATATTGCACATCGATGGTGCACATGTCAACAGCTGCTGTAACCCTGCTTGAGCGGAGCTCAAACAGAGTTAGAATGTTGAGGAGCTGACAGTTGCTCGTCAATGCTCGGTGGTTCTCTCTGGGCACTCCGGTTTCCTCAACCCGTTAAACAGTCATGGTCATGATTAGCCATTGTATGTGACCTTAAACACCAATAAATAAATTCAAATAAGAGGAATATTTTCAATTAACAGGGATTGTGCCACTTTCCTGTATTCTAGAGATAAACGTAGCATTTATTCTATTATATATCTTTTTTTGACAGAGCTCCATGAGCTATATCAAACAAGATATAATAGATTAAATGCCTGTATTGGATGTACTGAGGCCAAATAGGTCTATAAATAAAGAAAAACTGGTTAGAGTCAGGGTAATTTTCTTGACAGGTTACACGATTTTTTATTCAATTAACAGATGTTTACTCTGTAACCTATATTCAATTAACAGGTCAAATTTGTACTGGAGTTATGGTAAATGGTTTTGTGTTGGGGATTTATATTCAATTAACAGGGTTATTCAGTTTAGAGTATTAAGCAGAATTACCTGGTATATTTGATGAAGTGTTCATTCTTTTCTTAATGAATGATCTACAGCCACCCAAATTTAACAGTTGAAAAAGCAAAAATTTTCAAAAACATTTACACAAAACCATATCATGTTGTCCCCTCATTGGAACAATCTCATTCCAATGAAATTAAATTTGAGAGAAAACAATAATTAAAATAATAGATTTTGATATCCTGTGTGATGGGTAAACAAGCCTGAAAATAAGCAGTCTGACATTTGCAGAATGAGGTCCCCAGAGGGTGAATTTGATGATGCTATCCCATACAGTGGGCCAATTTATCCTCTGGGTACCCCTTTCTGTTTAGTTTCGAGACTCTGATTCCGCTGGGCAGGGTAGCATCACTAAATTCACCCTCTGGGGACCTCATTTTGCAGATGACAGTCTGCTAATTTTCTGGCTTGTGGGTAAAGGGTGAGATTGAAGGTCTCTCTGCTGTTAGAGTGGGTATACAGTGGAACCCTGTTAATTGAATAGCCACTTTACCAATGAAAATTATTCAGTTAACAGGGATTGTGTCACTTTCCTGTATTCTAGAGATAAACTTAGCATTTATTTTATTATATCTTGTTTGACAGAGCTCCATGTGCTCTGTCAAACAAGATATAATAGATTAAATGCCTGCATTGGATGTACTGAGGCCAAAAATATACTCTCTATTTGATCTTTCCCAAGAGATTTGGGAAAGAAAAGTGGTGCAAAAACACCACAAAAAAATAAGCCAAAACTGGATCGAAGGGCACGCTCTTTTCTAATTAGTACAGTTCTGCAACTTCCGTTAACCAGTTCGCAAAGCAGTCATCAAATCAGTCTTTTTTCGTCCATCCTCGCGAGTAGGACGGCCAATTGCAAATTCAGAAACAGTGATAATTCAGCTCGTTGACAACAGTTTCCTGTGACTAGAATTATGGATCTGAGGATCGTATAATAACAGGACTGTGTTTTATATATTCTCGTTATTATTTTCAACATGTTTTCATTGTACTTTATACATTTTACCAGTCGCGCATGACTTTCGTGTACCGTTCAGTTCGTACATAAAAATTTTCGGTTGATAAATTTTATTATTATTGGAGTTAGGTGTCAATGGGGGACTGTATGGACAGGATTTCTCCACTCTGTTGAGAGCAGAATTTCTGTTTTTTAGGTCCATGTCTGCTGTCTGGGTTCAGTTATGTACCCGCCGGTACTTTTTCTGCCACCTTTCTGCTGTCTATATCTGTTGAGTTCACCTTTTTCTTCTACTGCTCTCACCTCTGTTATGTCCAGTACGGTTCGTTTAGGGCAATTCCTTTTGCCTTCGCTTTGGTGCCTTCTCATGGTCGTTCCTCCCGCACCGACAGGGGGGGGGGAGGGGGGAACGCTGTTGTTTTCAGGGCCTCCCGACGTGACCACCTCTGGTGAGAGTTATACCCCCCTCCATGTGGGGTGTGCAGTTCCTCCTGCTCCCCTGGGGGGAGGGGGGAGAAATGCTGTCGTTTTGGTGCCTCCCGACACGACCACGTCAAGTGAGCGTTATACCCCCTCCGTGGGGGATGTGCAGTTTTTTAACCGTGGTGGATACTGCAGGAGCTGTTGTGTTGTCTGGTGAAGAGATGCCTGGTTCCGGGACTATGGTCCCTCTCCAGTCGACATCTGAAGCTGTCACTAGGGTTGTGACTCCTCCTGCTCTCTCCCCTGCCAGTTTCAACAGTTCCTGTCGTATCTGCTGCTACTGCTGTTCTGTCTGAAACATCATCAGTCAAAATTTCAGCTGGCCTTGGCTTATCCCTGCAGGGGTCTGCAGCGATGTCTGTAGTGTGGATGTGGGGTATCGGACTCAGCCTTCCCTGACTTCAACTCGGCGAATTTGGAAGTGGCTGCCAACTGAACCCCCTGCTGTGACCTCTCCTCCATTGAGCACAGCAGTTTTATCCCTGCAGGGGTCTGAAGAGGTGTCTGGTAGTGTAGACGTGGGGTTTCGGCCTCAACCTTCCCTGAATTCAACTCGGTGAAGTCAGAAGCGGCTGCTGACCGAACCCCCTGCTGTGTCCTCTCAGCTGTTGAGCACAGCAGTTTTATCCCTGCAGGGGTCAGCAGAGATGTCTGGTAGTGTAGACATGGTGTATCGGCCTCAGTCTTCCCTGACTGTCGGAAGGGGCTGCCGCCGAACCCTCTACTGTGGTCTCTCAGCCGTCAAGTACCGCAGTTTTTCTCATTGGATTTGGATGTTCATGGTGGGGTCACCATGAGCTCTGTGGCATTTCCGTCCACGCATACTCTGGTCCCATGGCCAGTTTTGCGGGACCAACGCTTTTTGTGCAGCCTGGACCTTCTGTCCTGCAGAGGTCTGCGGCGACTCTCCTGAGTTTCTGCTCTGTAGATCCTCGGGGTATGTCATACCCCAATACACATTTTTATCAGATGTTTCGGCTGCAGCCAGTCGTGCCGCGTCGGGTATATTTGAGGATCTTTACCCTTCGCTGGTTAAATGGGTCAAGAGTGAAGCCACTTTGTCGGTTCGTTCCAATGTCGAACTGGCCAACACAGTCAGTGAGCTTAGGGAGACCCTCACCTTGCTCACTTAGGTTCTGTCCAAGAGCCTTTTCCATTGCTTTCAGCGAGGCTACGAGTGGTTTCCGGGTGCCCCCTGTGGCACCGCCTCCCAGGATTGGAAACAGGCCACTTTCTGATCCCCCTGGTGTGCCTGCACCATGGGAGACGTCGACTGGTTTGCCCATGATGGACTATGTGTCTTCCGACTCAGGGGATGAGTCCGACATACCTGACGTCGAGAGCCAGCAGTCTTCTGACTTGGGGACAGCTCTTGACTTTGTGTTTGGGTTCCTTCCAGATCTCAAACCATAAAACCAGCCGACAATGTCAGCCCAGCTGCGATCTACAGCCTGTGGAGCAACCTGCTTCTGAGCGCCTTTGACCGTGCTGGTCGGTACAGGTGATTGAAGCATTTACAGCTTTGGACCCTAAGCTGAGTTCCAAGGCTATAAAGAACTTTGCTGCTTATCTGCGCCCAGATAAGTTTGATGATGAACAGGCTTTTTGTGTGTGCTGTCCAAGGCACTCATGTATCTTTTCACACGCATGTCTGTAACACGGCTAACTTGGAATTAGTTCGCAGGGACGGTGTGCTGGACACATACCATTCCCTTCTTGAGGGGCAGCACGCTGCTCTTTGATCTGCCTGTATCAGCGGATCCGCAACTATTCCATAGTTCCGTGGCGATGGTCCGGGATGACTCCCTATGTCATTCCATAGATCAGCTGCTGCTTCATCAGCTTGATTAGCCTTCTGTTGGAGGCAGGGGCCATCCAAAGCCTATCAAGTACCCTTCTGCTTCCTCTGCAAAGCTAAGGGCTGATCCTCCTGCCACCACTTCTATTTACTCACAGAGTAAGGGTAGGCATCGGCAGTAGTCACCTCGAATTTGTGCCAGGTTGAGGCATTCCACTCAGTCGAGAGTGCCTCTTCCAACACAAGTCCCTTTCAACGTTACACGTTGGGAACTTTTGATCACGGAGATAGGCAATCTCCTATCAAAGGGGGCGATCAAGATCATTAAGAACATTCTTTCAGTGGGATTTTATTCCCGCCTGTTCTTGGTGCCGAAGAAGGATGGCCGATTCAGACAGGTTATCGATCTGAGTATCCTGACCCAGTCTATCGTTGCTCCTAAGTTCAGCATGGAAGCTTTCAGGTCGGTTCGCCGCTCCATTCACCAGGGAGTTTTCCAGTTCATAGCCATGCCCTTCGGCCTTGACTTGGATCCTTGGGCCTTCACCCGTCTGATGTTGCATGTATTAGTCTTGCATCGCACACAGTCCAGGGTGTCCTCTTTGGCATATCTAGTCAATATCCTCCCGAGGCATTCCAATGCTGCCTTTCTGGAGTCGGATGTCGACACACTGTTGAGCCTGCTCACGCCACTAGGGTTCAGAGTCAACGAGGAGAAGTCGAACCTGGTCCCTTCTCTGTCGTTTTGTCATCTGGGATGAGCTTCCATACTCAGCTGGATATGGTGGCGGTTTCCCGGGCAAGGGCTGTGATTTTCTCAGCCTTTTGGCCTGGCTCTGTCCCAGTCCACGTCTGCAACAGCTCGGAGTCTTCCCCGGCTGCTCGGTCTCTGCGGTTCGGTGACGGATCTCATTCCTCTAGGTCGGCTGCATGTCAGACCTCTCCAACACTTTCTGCTCAGTCGTTGGAGGTGGAATGTCGATCCTCTGGATCTGCTGCTTCAGTTACCGGAGTCTCTTCCTCATCACTGTCTCCCCTGACAGATGTTCAGTGGATTATGCAGGGAGTTCCCCACGTCCGATCGGGTTCTGACGACTGTCGCCATCGATCCCGGATGGGGTGTGACGTTGGATCCTCTAGGTCTTTCCTTCACGGGTCATTGGACCAGGATCCAGCTCTTCACATCAACCAGAAGGAGCTTCTTGCTCTTCTTCTGGGTTTCTGGCAGTGGATCCCCCGCCTTTTGAATTGTCAGGTCCTTCTGTTGTCCGACAATTCTACAGTGGTTGTTTACAGGGCAGCTCTCTCTATGTTCCCATGTACGAATTGGTTCGGGATCTTCTACATATACTGCTCACTCAGGATATCAATGCCGGACTGGTGGTTCGTCACATTCCCGGTCGTCTGAACGTCCTAGCCGACTCCCTGTCCCGAGTGGGGCAGGTTCTTTTCCACCGAGTTGATGTTGCACATGGTGGTGTTCCAGTCTCTTGGCAATCTCTTGGGTCGTCCCCACATGGATCTCTTTGTGACTCGTTGAAACCATCAGGTGGACACTTTTGTGTCCCCGTGTCCAGATACTCTGGCTTTCGCCATGGACACTCTGTCCCTCCATTGGAACAGTGTTGTCGGCTACGCCTCCCTGCAGGTTCCGTTTCTGCCTCAGGTTCTAGCCCAGATACGAACCTGCAGTTGCCGAATCATTTCGATCGCACCCCTGCCGCCTCAATGGGTGTGGATCAATCTGCTCCACTCTCTGTTAGCGGCGGTTCCAGCACGTCTCCCTCTAAGTCGTGACCTTCTTTGCCAAGGTCGCTTGAGGAGGTTTCACGTTGATCCAACTTCATTGTGCTTTCGCGCATGTCTTTTGTCAGGTCTTGTCTCCTTCATAGCTGTTTTTTCGAGATGAGCAGTGGAGTTGCCTTTCTTCTTCAAGGAGGCACTCCACTGGTTTAGTCTATGCAGCTAAGTGGAAGGTCTTCTGTCGATGGTGTGCGGATCACTCTGTTGCTTCTGTCACTCCTTCGATCACACAGATTGCGGAGTTTATGGTATATGTTTGATTCTGGGGGTCTCCAGCCTGTTTCCATCAATGGGTACAGGTCCATGCTTCGGAGACCTTTTCGTATGCGGAACAGCATTGTATCGGCACTAATCCATGCCTCTCCAAGCTTGTTCAGCACTTTTCCTTGAAGAGGCCTAGGACAGCTTACCTCAAGATGGAATCTTTCTTGGGTGCTGCTCTGCTTTGGGGGGGGGGGGGTGGCGTTCGAGCCTTTATCCCAGGTGGATATGCGTTTTCTCACATACAAGATGGCTTTTGCCTCAGCCAGATGGGTTAGTGAGCTTCACGCCCTCTCAGTTGACCCGGCCTTTTTCTGGAGCTCTCCCACCAGTGTTATGTTTACCAGTAATTGCTTCTTTCTGGCCAAGAATCAGATACCGGAAACTACTCCACCTCCTACCTGTATCGGGACACTTCCTTGAGGGTAAACACCCTTTGCTCTGTTCATTTGGAAGAATAGGATCGATTTTCTGTCTCTTATTCCTGGTTGACAGAAGATCTCTCCTGAATCCATTTCTCGATGGATTTGTCTTGCTATTCGTGCAGCTTCCGCTCGTCTAGCAACTGGCAATTGTATTACCGATCATTTTTCTGCCGCGAGGTGCATGCATTGTCTACCTCTTGGGGCTTATACTGACTCAGTTATGTTGTCGGATGTTATGCTGGCAGCCAACTGGACAAATGCTACTTTCTCCACTTATCTGCGACAGTTGACGGAGCAGGCAGAGGACCTTTGTTCTACGGGCTCTCTTTCTTATGCTCAGGCTGTTGTCTATCCCAGCCATTTGGCTTCTTACAAGGTCAGTTCCAGCTCTGTGCTGTTACTGCCCTTTCTGTCTGTGCGTCACACATAACCATACGCCTCATCTCTCATTGTCTTTTACTAATGTTTGTGATGCTATGGTTTGATAGGCCTAGGGACCTCTTCCTCTGTCCACGGTTCCAGTGCAATTGGGTTATGTGTGGGTTGGTTATGTGATTCCCTCCATCCTATTGTCTATTCAGCCTGTAGTAAACAGTTGTAAGGTAGGTTGATAAGAAATTTAAATTTTATAGTAAATTTCCTTTCTTATTATACCTACCGCAATTGTTTACATGGAGGCCCTCCCGTCTTCTTATTCAGGTAAGAAGCCTTCCTCCCCACTGATCACATAACTCCTATGTTGGCGGACTCAAAAGAATGATTTGATGACTGCTTTGCGCACTGGTTAACGGAAGTCGTGGAATTGTACTGTGAAGAGAAGAGCATCCCTTTCTGGGTGTGTGCTGATGGTGCTCGACCATGTTTTGGCTTATTGTTTGCATGGTGTTTTTGCACCACTTTTCTTTCCCAAATCTCTTGGAAAAGATCAAATTGAGAGTATATTTTCCGAGTTAGGGTCTTCCACTGTAGTGCAAGCCTGTAGTAAACAATTGCAGTAGGTATAATAAGAAAGGAAATTTACTATAAAATTTAAATTTCTCGACAGGTTACAAGATTTTTTATTCAGTTAACACTAGTTTATACTATAACCTATATTCAATTAACAGGTCAAATTCATACTGGAGGTATGGGAAATGGTTTTGTGTTGGAAAATTATATTCAATTAACAGGGTTATTCAGTTAAGAGACATCCAATTAACTGGGCTCCTGTGTACTACTGCTTGGTTGATTTTCTTTCGTTTATTATTATTTGATTTTTTTTTACTAGTGAATTGTAATAAAGACCCACAAGCCCATTGTGCTGAGAGATTGAATGATGCTTTCCAAGGAATGGGAACAAATGAAGATGTACTGACAAGAACTGTTGTATCCAGAGTTGAGGTATGATATACCATTTGACACATTTATCAATGTTGCTAGATTTTCTGAAGGGGGTGTGAATTTACCAATCACTTGTGAGAGAAGGCTCATGCCATAAGCCACATTATGAACTGACAAGATTAGGTGAGAGCATTTGTTAATATTTCACAAAAAGAACTGGCCAAATGCATCCAGAGAACAGTGGGACCCTGTTAATTGAATAGCCATTTTGCCAATGACAATTATTCAATTAACAGGAGTATCCGATTAACAGGGATTGTGTCACTTTCCTGTATTCTTGAGATAAACTGAGCATTTATTCTATTATATCTTGTTTGACAGAGCTCCATGAGCTCTGTCAAACAAGATATAATAGATTAAATGCCTATATTGGATGTACTGAGGCCAAATAAGTCTATGAACAAAGAAAAACTGGGGAGAGTCAGGGTAATTTCTCGACATATTACAAGATTTTTTATTCAATTAACAGGAGTTTACTCTATAACCTATATTCAATTAACAGGTCAAATTTGTACTGTAGATATGGTAAATGGTTTTGTGTTAGGAGATTATATTCAATTAACAGGGATATACAATTAAGAGATATCCAATTAAGTGGGCACCACTGTATTATGCAAAAATCATCATTATTCATGGCCAATATTCTTTTATGCTCCTGAAGGGAGCATCTTAAATTGAGATTGTTGCTTCATACATCCTTCTGTCTACAGTACGGCCAACATGGACTGTCTATTTCCATGGGTGCGCAATATTTCCACGGATGCAATAAGATTTCAAATACTAATTATAGGAATAATCATCAAAAATTTAATTAACGAAGCACTGGGTGCAACTCGGTGCTTCATTAATTATAATTGTGATGATTGTGATCTTTATTTAATACTTGGTAACTTTATTACTTGTCTGTCCAAGTGTGGAGTATAACAAGTTCAGGGCAACTGTACTGTATCTATCTTTCCATCTGACTGTGCAAATTTTGTCTGTCTGTCTGTCTGTCTGTCTGGAAAATTGTTTGTTAGTCAAAACTCTATAATGGCTGGGTAGATTTTCACAAAATTTCACATAAGGGTAAAGGGCAGAAGGAAGGTGTGTTATGCACTCCACCAGATAACAATGACAAAGGTCAAATTCACATGATTATGAAAACTCAGATCTTAGAAAAATTTTGTCCATCCGTCTGGAAAATTGTATCTAAGGCAACTTCATACATATGTAAATGACAAAGAGAAGGTGTAACATGCAGCACCACTACTGTACTGACCCGAGAATAAGATGGGTAGTGCATGAAGTAAAAGAGTGCAAAAGTCTGTGGGTGGGCTTAATTTTTAGTGATCAAGCCTGCAGGAGAATTTGGACACAAAATTGGAACAAAGTTAGGTGTTCCAGCTCAATGAAAGATATGCAAAACTCCGAAGGGTTGATAGATTTCTCAGATGTGACAAATAAAGAGTATCATCTCATGACTCAAACTCACAAAGCAACATTAACAATCATTATTTATTTATTTATTTATTTATTTATTTATTTATTTATTTACTTATTTATTTTTTAGCTCATCTTGACAAAGTCAAGCTGAGTGAATCTCATCGCTCTCCGTCCGACGTCCGTCTGTCGTCCATCATCCATCAACACCATGTTTTGGTCTTCTCCTCCAAAGCCACTGGGCCAATTCAAGTGAAAGTTTGTGTGAGTGATGATCCCAAAGGGGCATTTCATTTTTGTTCAACTCAACTTGCCCAGCCCCATAGGGAGGGAGTGGGGGAAAATACTCCAAAATATTTTTAAAATCTTCTTCTGAAGAACCAGTGTGTACAATGACTTGATATTTGCTATGGAGCTTCCTTTTAAGATGTAGAATCAAGTTTGTTCAAACGAAGTTCGTGAAGCAATATTTGGCTTTGTAATAGGAGGGGTAAGATTTTTGGCCCAACCCAAAATTTCTGTTTTCTGAACCGATGGTCTGGTATGAACCAAATTTGGTGTGTGGTATTATTGGGTCTTAAGTACTTGACCCATGCAAAAAAAAAATTAAAAAATCCCGCATCCCCATGGGAACCCTGGGATTTAAAAATAGAAATATTTTCAAACGCACATATTTCCCAAACCACATGGAACAGAGAGCTGTTATGTGGCATGAAGTATCCTTATGACCAGTGGAATTGAATGGTAAAAAAAATTGCCATCGGTTATATTAGGGTGTTCTGTAATGGGCATCGAAAAAATGCTGAGTCAGCATATTGGCAAAAATTTTAAAAACTCTTTTCTCCAGAACCAATCATCAGAATCTTTTCATATTTGGTATACAGCATTCATGGGGGGGGGGGGGGGGGGGGGGGGCAGATACAAGTTTGTTGAAATAAAGCTCATTGGTTCATATTTGGGCTCTCTACAGGAGCCCGATGTTTTAACATAAGGTAATATGGGGAATATTCTTTAAAAATCGTCTTCTTCAGAAACACAAGTCAGAATCTTTTAATATTTGGTATACATCATTGTTGTGAGGGTCAGATTCAAGATTGTTCAAACCAAGTCCCTAGGTTAATATTTGGGCTTCCTACAGAAGCCCAAATTTTAACTTTTTTCAATATGGAGGGTAATTTAAAAAAAATCTTCTTCTTCAGATCCACCAGTCAGAATGCTTTGATATTTGGTATGCAACATCTCTAGGGGGGTCAGATTCAAGTTTGTTCAAATCAGATCCCTAGGTATATATTTGGGCTCGCTATGGTAGCCCATATTTTTACTTAGTGCAATATGAGGAAATTTCTTTAAAAATCTTCTTCTTCAGATCCACCAGTCGGAATGCTGCCATATTTGGTATACAACATCTCTAGGGGGGTCAGATTCCAGGTTGTTCAATTCGAGTGCCTGGATTAATATTTGGGCTCCATATATGGGAACATGAAATTTAACTTAGTACAATATAAGGGAATTTCTTCAAAAATCTTCTTCTTCAGATCCACTCATCAGAATGCTTTCATATTTGGTATACAACATCTCTAGGGGGGTCAGATTCATGTTTGTTCAAATCGGATCCATAGGTTAATATTTGAGCTCGCTATGGTAGCCCAAATTTGAACTTAGTTCAATTCGAAGAAATTTCTTTACAATTTCTCTTCTTCAGATCCAACAGTCAGAATGCTTTCATATTCGGTACACAACGTCTCTAGGGAAGTCAGATTCAACTATGTTCAAATCAAGAGCCTGGGTTAATATTTGGGCTCTCTATGGGAGCCGGAATTGGCCATTTTGCTGAAGAATTAAAAATTTTGTATTCAGTACCCTCTAGAGGTGTGTAACTAAGATTAATCCATATAGGTTGTATCAAGGGGCTTCATAGGGGAGCTCTACATTTTACTGGATTATTTTTGTCACTACTGAGGGACTCAAGGGTTGACAGTGTAGCCTATGGAGATGGCTTACTTAATGTAGACTCATTCTTGGACTCTGTTTAAATTGTGTTCTGTTCAAGATGAGCGCTTCAGGCCACGTGGGGCCTCTTGTTTTTATTTATTGGGGTTTAGCAACACTTTTGACAGCCAGGGTCACCATGTGTCAGATAGTTTTATGGTTGGGGGAGGCCAGAAAGAGCCATTGAGCAATGGTCAGCAACTGTCAGACTCCCCAACTCACTAACTTCATGCAAGCAGGGTTAGCATGGTTTGAAGACAAGTGCACCGTTGACGAGCAGTACACCTTAGTAGTACACATTACCACCATGCCCCCTTGTATGCAATTGGGATGAAGTGCCTTGCCCAAAGATACATCGCATTTACCCCTGGCGAGGATCAACTGTGGACTTTTTGGTTGGAGGTTCAGTGCTATAACCACTGAGCCCCTGCTCTCCCAACAATCATGATACATTGTTTGACAATGAGAATGAGACATCAGGGCTAGGTTGGTAAGTAGCCTTCCTAGCTTCAGTTCTGATGTAAGTCACAGTACAAAAATGGTTTATTACCTTTGTCAACTTTACAATATGTTCCAATAAGACTAAAATCGTCCTCCTCTGATTGGACGAGAGCTCGCTTAGTATATTCTATGTTTACGGTTCAAGTGGAAAATGTTACCGTCTGACGTCACAATACGAAATATTTGCAATGACGTCGTCTGTTTTCGTAATGGCTTCATCAACGGAGTGACTAGCAAGCTGCTCCATTTTCTGGATGTTTCTCGTGTGCAGCAGATGGTGTTCTGGATGAAGTGTTGTTTAAATTACAAATGATTTATGATTTGAACTTAGATGGATTGAACAAGGCAACTTTTAATGATCACAAGTTTAGTAAATAAGCCTCTCGTGTTTCAGATGTAGGTTTTGGGCTAATGGGCTGTTTTTATATTGGAACATATACGTTATTGTGATGAATTGACGGTAACATGGTCTGAGGTTTGCGGCTCGGAGCTTATGTTCAACCTCGATGCTTTGCGTCTTGGTTGAACATAAGCTCTGAGCCGCAAACCTCAGCCCATGTTACCGTCAATTCATCACAATAACTTATAATATTGGAGTAACTCAAAAGAAAATTAATCTTTCAGAATGATCTTCCAGCTGTGAACACAAAATTAGAGGACAATCATGGGAAAAACTTGATTAAAGAAATAAAGAGTGAGACAAGTGGTGATTACAGAAAATTATTGCTAGCTGTTATAGGCAATAAGTAAGTATTATTGATTACATGGTGTGTAAGCAGTAGCTTTTTAACTGGTAGAGTGCTGGAAGCCCAAATTGCTCGCTTTACTCTGAAGTGTTTGTACCACAACTTAATCCTTTACCCAATGTAACAGCCAAAATTGGCCATCGCTATTCTCAAAAATCGCAAATTAATTTTCATTTTTTATCTCAAAAACATAGGTAATGAGCTCATTGAGCTCGTTCCAATGAGGGGTCATATCCTATGTTTTTGAGACAAAAAATTAGTTATTCAAGAATTTTGTTTGCAAGTGTCGTCTGCTTTTCATGTTAGGTAAAGAGTTAAAGGCTTCATATTCTGTGGAAGTGCTTCATATTATCTTTGAAATGAAATTATTTAGTTTGTATGAGTTTTCCTGGTCACAATTTATTGGAGAGTGCCTAATGACACTTTCCCATAAATCAGGTCTTTAACCCTTTACCTAACGAATCGACGTATCCACCCGCGTAATATGCAAATTGAGCAGTTGAAAAAATTAAATTTTTCAACAAAATCATATCACGTGACCCCTCATTGGAACGAGCTCATTGAGCTCGTTCCAATGAGGGGTCACGTGATATGGTTGTGTTGAAATTTTGTGAAAAATTAAAAAAAATTATATTTAAAATAATAAATTTTGATATCGTCTTCGTGATCACCCTTTTTGCCCTAATTTGGGCACATTAAAGCCAGAAATAGCAGCCTTATCCTGTTATATTTTTTGCCATGCCTTTCTTTGTGTTTCTGAGGTCATACTATGATGGAAGTTATTCTTAAATGTAGAAGAGGCACAGTGAATTTATATATTTTTCTTGATTACTTCACACCTTCTCTAATTTGGGCACACCTGTAAATGATGTGATATTAGGGTAATCAAAAGGCCTGTATAAATTGTAACAAGGCTAAGATATGTGAACAAATTTTGCTAACCAAATATAATTTAGCTCTCTACCAGCTAATATTTCATTGAAAAAATATGTAAAGAATGAGAGGAAGGATGGAGGCATATGCACCCCCCCCCCCAACTTTTTCCAGAAATAGGTTTAAGAAATATGGAGGGAGGGAAGGAGGGAGGGGGGAGGGAGGGGGGAGGGAGGGAGGGAGGGAGGGAGGGAGGGAGGGAGGGAGGGAGGGAGGGAGATAAATTAGGCCAACATCATTATCTTTAACAATATGTTTTTACACTATAAAATTAACATCAAACAATGAGGTTGGGAGGGTGGGGGGTGGGAGGGGGCTCACAATTCTAATGATGTCACATGAAACTTAGTATTTCTTTTTTGGGTTCCTGCCATTGCAGTCTTATTTTCAAATTAGTAGGAAGGGGGATTACAGACTCTTTACTCTTCATCTGTGACTGAAGATTCCTCCATTTGATTTGCCTCTTATACTACAGCCTTTGACCCTTCACCCAACGTAATGGCCAAAACTGCCAATTAATTTTCATTATTTTTTTTCATTTTTTGTCTCCAAAACGTAGGTTATGACCCCTCTTTGGAATGAGCTCGTTGAGCTCATTCCAATGAGAGGTCATAACCTATGTTTTTGAGACAAAAAATAAAAAACTAGTTATTCAAGAATTTTGTTTGCAAGTGTCGTCTGCTTTTCATGTTAGGTAAAAGGGTTAAAGTCGAGAAAAGAAAAGTGGACATTTTTAGCTCCATATTAATGAAATTCCCTCTCAGACAAAACAATGTTTAACCCCCTGCACACTGATGTCGAAATATCTAAAGTTCCGGGTGCAAATATTTCCCATAATGCAACTAGAAATTTAACCAATTCAGTCTTGTTTGACAGAGCTCAATGAGCTCTGTCAAACAAGATTGAATTGGTTAAATTCCCAGTTGCATTATGGGAAAAATGGCTACTTCAAATCTGGATATTTTGACATCAGTGTGCAGGGGGTTAAGACGGGTGGGAAAATTTGTTAAAAAAATGTGCATTTTTCTCACTGTAAAGGTGCATTAGTTCCAAACATAGCTTTGTGTATTGTATTCCTGCCATATATATAAGTGTGTAAGTGTGTTAGTGCAGGGTTCCTGCGGGATCTTGGATTCAAGGAACAGCCTTGAATTTGACAAAGGGTCATTCAAGGTCTTGAAATCCTGAAAAATGTGTCAGAAGGCCTTGAAAAGCCTTGAATATTCACGAAAAGCTGTGAATATTTACGAAAATTCTTGAATAGTCATGAAAATTCTTGAATATTCACGAAAAGCCTTGAATATTCACGAAAAGCCTTGAATATTCATGAAAAACCTTGAATATTCATGAAATAAAAATGCTCATTAAGCATGTAATCATAACTATATATAGTTTTAGAGGTCAGAGTTCATGGAGGCAACATCCTGACCAGAAGCCATACAAGGGAAGTGGGAGGATGGGGTAATGACTGGAGGGTCCTAGTTAGGATTAGTGAAGGCACAGCCTTGATAATCCCTGAATTAGGCTATTGTAGGGCCTTGAAAAATACTGAAATATTTCAAGAAATGGCCTGGATAACCTTGAATGTTATCAGGCTTTGCCTTCAGGAACCCTGAGGTGCCCTTCTGTGACTGTACCCTTCTTCTCCTCCTCAAGTTTAAAATGCTTCCCATAGCTCTGGCTTCCAGAATATAGTTTCTGAACATTACATGCACAGTCCCTGAAAAAAAAACCTGACTCTGCTGCAAGATATTGTTGAAATACATAGAGAGTAATCACTTGACTGGACTGGTTACGTGAAATAATTCATGAGATGTGAGGGTCGTTGTACAAACATGAGAGCGTGAATGTGCACAAGTGTTTTACAATGTAGTCCCTTGCCTCGAATGAATTATTTCCCGTAACCAGTCCAGTCAAGCGATTACTCTGTTTATTACTTTAAATGATTAACGATAATAATATTATTTAACCCTTTACCTAACATAATGGCCAAAACTGACCAGCGTTATTCTCAAAAATAGTCAATTAATTTTCATTATTTTTTTCATTTTTTGTCTCTAAAACATAGGTTATGACCCCTCATTGGAACGAGCTCGTTCCAATGAGGGGTCATAACCTATGTTTTGGAGACAAAAAATGAAAATAATAGTTATTCAAGGACTGTTTTTTTGCAAGTGTCGTCTGCTTTTCATGTTAGGTAAAGGGTTAAAAAAACAAAAAAAAACACTGAAATCCTGATTACACCCATGGCAAAGCATCTTCGTTTGCGCGCACGGATACATGACCTAATTGTTGATTGCATAATTCACTTGTGAAGTTATCATTTATAATCAAAGCCAGAAATCCCAGTAAATCACACTTTGGAAAGTTAAAAATAAAGATATTCACAACCAGTCAGTCGTCACAGTGCATCATGGCTTTTGAAACCAAGACATGCCAAAATGTTCATCTAAAATTGTTAACCTATATTGCCCAATATGAATAATGAGTGATGCCTGCAAAACAGTTCCTTAAATCACCCTCAAAATTTCTTCTGTCTCACACGTAGCCTGATGAGCATATTCCAATGAGAAGCAGTAATCTATGCCTTGGAGAAAAAATAATAAAATTTAAATAGTGATTTTTGTGAATAGCATTGACCATTTTTGGACATTATATTAGGTAAGTGGTTAAGGTGAGCTGTTAAAGGAGTTATGAATTGTGACCCTAAAATATTTAGTGCATGTGATTTTAAAATAAGTAACTTTCTTACCTGCAAAATGGAGAGATTTCATTACTGCAAAAACACTAAGAGTGTGCAGTGTTTGTTCACAAACTAACGCTTTATGTTCTGTAAAAAATACAAAACATGCACTCGAAAATTCATCTCATTTAAAATCTGGAGATCCATCAGATGATGCTTTATTTGTGCTTTTTGCTCCTCTGTTTTATTTTATAAATAGTTATCCAACCAATCAAAATACCTGAAACAATAGAATGCTTTCAGAAACATCTCCACCCTATTTATTTGAAAATAGTGTGCGAAATCTGTCAGGTACTGTATTTTCCTCCCCCCCCCTCCCCCCCACTGCATGTGTAACATATGTGTGTCCAGGGTGAGATAGCAGGGAGAGACAGATGTATCCCACCCCACCCACGTGACGTTATACATTTATAACGTTATTATGACGTTATGCATATCATATCAGTTTCGTGCTACCAGCTAATTCCTATTGACGTCATTGGAATGCAGTGTGGTCAAAGTTCGATGCTCTAAAACTCTTCAACCCTCAAGCTGCCACCGTTCCTATTCGATTTCGTGGTATATACCTTTGGTATATATATAACTTGTGCATGCTCTTTCCGATTGTGTCATCAGTTTTTCAATACAACAAATACAAAATGAGTTGATTGAGTCAGCATGTGACTCACGATTACCTCTGGCTAACGTAATCGCTGCATTGTGGGGGGAGAAAAATCATCCCCGAAGAGTCTGAAGGTGGGAATGGGGAAATCTCACCCTCTGGGCAAGATATTTGAACCAGACCCTCGGCAAGCCTCGGGTCTGGTTCAGATATCTTGCCCCTCGGGTGAGATTTCCCCATCCCACCTCCAGATTCATCGGGGATCATAATAATCCCAAGAATTGATACACTTTAAAATATTATATTTTTTTGACTGTATCAAAACCTGAAAAATGAAATATAGTACAGTGGAGCCCACTTAATTGGATATCTCTTAATTGTATATCCCTGTTAATTGAATATAATTTTCAAACACAAAACCATTTACCATAACTTTGGAGTACAAATTTGATCTGTTAATTGCATATGGGTTGTATAGTAAACTCCTGTTAATTGTATATAAATTTTTGTAATATGTCAAAAAATTACTGTGACACGCACCAAATTCCTCTTATTTATCAACCTTTTTGGCCTCACTACATCCAATACAGGCATTTATTCTATTATATCTTGTTTGACAGAGCTCTATGAGCTCTGTCAAACAAGATATAATAGAATAAATGCTCAGTTTACCTCCAGAACACAGAAAACTGACCAAATCCCTGTTAATTGTATACTCCTGTTAATTGAAGAAATTTCACTGGCAAAATGGATATTCAATTAAGAGGATTCTACTGTATCAAAAACATTGTCTGTCATTGTAAATTACCTGCTTGTACATGGTTTGGTAATGCAGATCGATAATTGAATTTAGAGTAAGAAGAGAATACGTAAGCATGTGGGAGAAAACAGCTGATATAAAAACAATCTGGCATGTCAATAGCTTTATCTTTGAATTAAATAAAGGACTGCATATAAATCATTTCCATGCATAAGTCGCACCCCCAATTCTCACAAAAATATCTTCCCTAGCTACTATAACCTTTGGGAGCGCGGTGGCTCAGCAGTTAGAGAATTCAGGCTGCAAGTCGAGAGGTCCTCGGTTCGAATCCCACCTGCGGAAACCGCGTTGTGTCCTTGGGCAAGACACTTCATCTCCATTGCCTGCGTGGTCGCACGGTGGCATTTTGTACTAAGGCGTACTGCACGTCGATGGTGCACTTGTCTTCAGCCAATGCTAACTTCGATAACAAATCAGTCACACTATTGGATTTGATTTTGTACTTGGTTTGCCATAATGATAAATCACAGATGCTAAAAATGACCGTAAACACCAATAAAAAATAAATATTTACTCATGTAAACTGTTCCATTATAAAAAGTGACCTCACCCATTTAACGCTTTGATTACAAGAAGCCTATATTTGGGCTTTATTTAAAGATCATGATAACTTTTAATTTTCACTCAAGTAGAACTGAATATTATTTAACTAATAGAGCGCTAAATTATTTCTGGTCATCAAACTTTCTTCACCTGACTTTGCCTCATTAAAATTTATGGGAGAGTACCTATAGGCACTCTCCTATAAATTGTAACAAGCAAACCCAAACAGACAAAATTCTTCACTTCAAAGATGATATGAGCACTCCCACATAACTTTAAGTTATGGTACATACATTTAAGAATAAAGCCCAAATATGAGCTTCCAGCACTCTACTAGTTAATCAATATAACAATAACATGATTTTAGAGGGCATTATGGTTCATTAGCGGCCCTGCAGCAATGATGAACAGCCCTAGGGTTTATTAAAGACTTGAGACGAAGTCGAGGGCCATTAATAAGCCCAAGGGCTGTTCATCATTGCTGCAGGGCTGCTAATGAATCATGATGCCTGACAACAATCATGTTATTACTATTATTACCACTCCCTGTCACAGCTAACCGCACAAGGGAATTGCTGGAAGTCTTTCGGATTTGGGCATTAAAACAGAGGAGAAAATTAGTATGTTATGTAAATTGAATTGGACAAGTTAACATACTCAATAACATTTCAAATTTGTCATGAAATAACAATAAATTTCTCCTCGATATTTCTCTTTCGATCGTTCATTCGACTTCCGTTCAGAAAAACAAAGGGCCGTTATCCGAATGGGAGTAATTCATTAGACCATGGAACCTAAAAATAGCTGGGCCACGGTCCTCTAATGGCTATTTATACCATTATTGCCAGCGGCCCGGCTCCATCGAATGACGTCACTGAAATTATGGAGTTTTAACGGGCCTCCAAACTTAGGTTAATCGACTAGTAACTTACAGATTGAGTGGTAATAATATGGATTTGTTTTGCTACATTTTATTAAAGGAAAAACAAAACACTTCTCAAAAGTATAATTATTAAAATTATGAAATCACATTACATTCAAGTGTGTTCTTGGCAAAGGGTTAACCAAATTAAATATCATTTTTTAAAAGTTTTAAAATTTTTTTAACAAAACCATATCATGTGACCCCTTATTGGAATGAGCTCAAAGAGCTCATTCCAATGAGAAGTCACATGGTATGGTTTTGTTGAAATATTTTGAAAAATTTAATTTTTTCAACTTCTCAATCTGCATATTACGTGGGCGGATGCGGGCGATTCGTTAGGTAAAGGGTTAATGTTTTTTTTAAATTACATTTTTAAATCACATTTTTTTCATATTTATCCCTGTTTTTGAAAACAGTGGCAATTAGCAAGTGTCATGCTTCAATCCTTTATTCATTGCTTTATCATGTCTGTTTTTAACCCTTTACCCAATGAATCAGCCACATCCGCTCGCATAATATGCAAATTCAGCAGCTGAAAAATACTATTTTTCCAAAATATTCAACAAAACCATAACGTGTAAATAGTCCTTGGATCGAGCTCATCGAGCTTGTTTCAATGAGGGGGTCACATGATATGGTTTTATTGAAATTTTGGAAAAATTTTAAAAAATTATATTCAAGATAATAGATTTTGATATTGTCTGCATTGGGTAAAGGGTTAATGATGTATGTATGCCTTTGTATTTTTAACTTTCTGAGATTGGCTGTTGTTTTCTGGTTTGCTAGGATTAAAGAAAAAGATGTTAAAAAGAAGGAGAAAGAGAAAGATAAACCTCAAGAAAAATCATCTCCAGGCCCTGCACCAGCTGTTGTTGTTGTGAAGGAGGATAAACGCAGCAAATCTCCAGATAATAAGAAATCGGAAGACAAAAAAGAGAAGGAAAAGAAAGAGGAACAGAAAGACAAACAAAAGGAGGAAATAGCACAGAAAGATGACAAAAAAGATAAAACCAAAGAAGACAAGGAAGATGAAAAGAAAGAAGAAGAAAAGAAAAAGGAAGATGATTCAAATGAAGATTGGGACAGATTGTATAGAGCTATGAAAGGTTTTGGTACTGATGAAGATACAGTCATTGATGTCATTGCCAAGAACAATAACTCTCAACGACAAAATGTAAGAGAGAAATATCAGGATAAATATAAACAGGTGTGTAAGAAATTTTATTTCATCCTATCTCTTCTTTTGATACCAAACAACTCTTCTTTCTAGTTTCTGTGTTAACCCTTTGACCAATGCACACAGTATCAAAATTTGTTATTTTCAATATTTTTTTTCAGTTTTTCCAAAACTTTTAACAAAACCATATTTTGTGACTCCTCAGTAGAACAAGCTCAAATAGATAATTCCCAGATGTATTTAAGAATTGAATGCAACTTTTATAATCTTTATTGGAGTATGAACATGTGGGAATGGGTACAAATAATTGTATGAATCCCTTTCGGGATTCATAAATAATTTGTACCCATTCCCACACATTCATACTCCAATAAAGATTATAAAAATTGCATTCAATTCTTATAATTACATTCCGTAACTGTTTAAACTACTTTTTACCAAACAACAAAGCGGAAAGACGAAATAAAACATGTACGAATGAACGAGGCAAAAAACCACCCTCACACAAAAGACAAAGCCCACAACTCTGATTTTTAATTTTCACAACTTTAGAAATGGAAACAAGTATTCAAAGAAACAGCAGCAGAGTCAATCACTGCGAGAGGCACTAAAAGTTAAAAACCCGCCCAAACACTGCCCGAATTACATTCTGTCAACTGCGCTCTACTGTAAATGGTGGTCAAAGTTCGACCAAATGTATTCATTGGAAAATGAATTACATTTGGTCATGACGTTTTTATCCAGCTGACCAATGGGAATTGAGTATTTGGACCCAAAACGTATAACTACATTAACAATGTAATTATTATGAGAAGAATTTTCAACTTAAAATTCTGATATTTTTACATCAATTTGCAGAGGGTTAAAACTGATATTGGGAAAAGTTAAGGAAAAACAAATATAATTTTAATTATTATAAAATAGATGTTATTCCTGATTCCCCATAAAAGGTCATATAATACCCTATAAAAAAAATTAGGTTGGGCACTCATGCCAAAAAATGTGTGTTCACTAGAAATATTTTTTTTTACTAAAAATATTCAAATTAGGCTAAAAAAAAAGTTTGTTGATTCTCAGGCAATCCCTCAATGAATTTGAACCCCCATTGGACATTTGTATTGCCTTTCAGTTTCTTCCAATATTATTACAAACTTTTTACATTTTTTGATTCATGCATATATATTTAGTAGCAGTAGAATATTTTATTTAAGTGTCACATTTCAATACACATACATAATATAAATAGAGTATTTACAAAATATTTATATGAAATCCAGCCTATGAAGGGCTTATGAGACACATTTTCATCAGAGGAAGGTCATTTTTACAGTAGTTAATAAAAAAAAAAAAATAAAAAAAATAATAATATAAAGAGCATCAAAAGAATATGAAACTTTTGAATTGCAGGACCTACAGTTGTTTATAAAGGAATGTTTTATTTTTCAAATTAAAAATGAATTTATTTGTATAAATATGCACTTTCTATATTTTTGTGTGTAAAAAAACAGCCAAAATCCTCACTTTTTACAAAAGAAAAATTAAAATTAAAAATAAAACCCTCCCCCCTCCCTCACTGACTTGAACAAAAAATTGCCTGAGAATCAATTAATTTATTTTGTGTGGCCTTATTCTGTTTTTGTACATATTGTTTCTCTTAAGAGTTTGTGTTCGAACGCTTTTAGTTAAACTATAGTAGACTTTATGTAGCCATTTTGGATTTTGGTCAATGCATGGTTTTATCAACCTAAGAAAAAATTTTAGCCCTGATGCAGCCCTTGGGTAATATTTTATATTACCGTATTTACTCTATGTATTGGGACACTCTATGATTTGGGACACACATTTTTTCCAGAAAACTATTTTTTTTTATGCTCCAAAGTTTGGGACATTCAGGAGATTTGGTTCCAGTTGACACATCGCTAGTAGCAGACGACACTCATAAAAAAAATTCTTGAGTAACTAAAAATTTTCATTTTTTGCTTCCAAAACATAGCTTATGATCCCTCATTGGAATGTGCGCATTGCGCACGTTCCAATGAGGGATCATAAGCTATGTTTTGGAAGCAAAAAATGAAAATATTAAAAAAAAATTGGACAGCGATTTTCGTATATAGTGATGGAAAACAAATCACACACAACTTTATTCAGCATCAAATCAAGACCAGGCTGTGTTCTTTCCCCATTTTCTAAGAATTGGGACACCTGTGAAAATAATTATTTTTAGCTGTCCCAATACATAGAGTAAATACGGTAGGTTGATAAAACCATGCATCAGCCTGCCCATAAGTCTATAACTTTATATTGTACTCTATTAGTTACAAATAAATATGTATTGAAATTAAGATCTGAATATAAGCTACTTAACTAAACTTTCATATTATATTTTTTATTTGCAGAATTGTATAGATGATTTAAAATCTGATTTATCAGGAGATTTTAGAAATTTAGCTGTTGGGTTAATGTTAGATCCGGTGGAATATGATGCCCATTGTCTCCATCAGGCTGTATCTGGTAAAGGAAAGAAAGAAGAAACAATGATAGATGTTATTCTCACTAAATCACCAGAGGTATGATTTATTTTTTTATAAACTTCTGCAGATTCTTTAACTCTTTACCCACTGCACATGATATTAAATTTATTATTTAGGGCATAAAAAAATAAAAAATCTGTTTCTCAGGCCCTCCAGCATGGACCTTTTGGCTGCCGCATGCTCTCTTTTTATTACCAATTTAAACTTAAAAAAATAAAAATTACATGGTTTATGTCTGATATTTTACCCAAGTTAAAAAAATTGATGAATTTGTCCATTGAGTGCAAGAAGGCTTTTAATGCTTTAGCATTGCAAAGCCTTCTTGCACTCAAGGGATGAAATACACCACCACCCATGCTATTCTGCAGATTATGAGGCCTAAAACTTGAACCAAGAACATGAACTTTTGATGGCAAAGAAGAAATTACTGAAATAAAAAATAAAATAAAAAAACGCTCGCCCGCATGCAATTTCACAAATAATGGCCTGAGAAACAGAAGATCTACTTTGTGCGGCCTAAAGTATTGTTTTTTAAAATTTTTTAAACACCTTCAACAAAACCATATCATGTCATTGTTTACGCAATGCACACAAATATAAAATTTATTAGGCCACACAAAGTAGATCTTCTGTTTCTCGGGTTATTATTTGTAAAATTGCATGCGGGCGAGTGTTTTTTTATTTTATTTTTTATTTTGTGAAATTATTTCTTTGCCATTAAAAGTTCATGTTTTTGTTTATGTTTTAGGACTCATAATCTACAGAATCGCATGGGTGGTGGTGTATTTTGTCACTTGAGAGCAAGAAGGCTTTGCAATGCTGAAGCATTGGAAAGCCTTCTTGCACTCAAGGGACAAATTTATCAATTATTTTTAACTTACGTAAAATATCCGACATAAACCATTTAATTTTTACATAAAGTTTACATTGGTTATAAAAAGAGAGCATGCAACAGTTAAAAGGACCATGCGTGAGGGCCTGAGAAACAGATTATTAATTTTTTTAGGCCTTATTTTAACTCTTTTCCCAATGCAGATGATATCAAAATTTATTATTTTAATTACTATTTTTTAAAATTAAATTTTTTTTTTGGACAAAACCATATCATGTGAAGCCCTCATTGGAACGAGCTCATCAAGCTTGTTCCAATGAGGGGGTCGCATGATATAGTTTTGTTGAAATATATTGAAAAAATTTCTTTCAACTGCTGAATTTGCAAATTACGTGGGCGGATGCGGGCGATTTGTTAGGAACAGGGTTACTGTATTTACTCTATGTATTGGGACAGCTAAAAATAATTATTTTCACAAATGTCCCAATTCTTAGAAAATGGGGAAAGAACACAGCCTGGTCTTGATTTGATGCTGAATAAAGTTGTGTGTGATTCATTTTTCATCACTATATACGAAAATTGCCGTCCAATTTTTTTTTATATTATTTTTTGCGCTCGTTCCAATGAGGGATCATAAGCTATGTTTTGGAAGCAAAAAATGAAAATTTTTAGTTACTCAAGAATTTTTTTTATGAATGTCATCTGCTACTAGTGACGGGCCAACTGGAAACAAATCTCCTGAATGTCCCAAACTTTGAAGCATAAAAAAATATAGTTTTTTTGAAAAAATGTGTGTCCCAAATCATAGAGTGTCCCAATACATAGTGTAAATATGGTAAGTATTGTTTTTTTTTTATTTTTCAAACACTTTCAACAAAACCTTATTTTTGTGAGCTCAATGAGCTTGTTCCAATGAGGGGTAACATGATATGTGTTGTTGAAATTTTTTTAAAAAACTGAACTACACATTTCACAGACTCTTCCTGGAGCTTTATTTACCAGCAGAAGAGAAGATGCAACATGGTTCTATCCATGCTCTCAAGCCATCAGTAAAATTCTGTAAGAAATTGGATGCTGTTACGGCATACACCCAGTCTCAGTCTTTAGTAGTCCATCACCTGTGTTTAAATTCACTTGTTTGGAATACATGTTCTTCAGTTGGTTGGTTTTTCACTTTTCAGCCCAACTGAAATATTCCAGAAAATTGAATCTGTAAAGACAATAGACTTTGATTTTCCTTGAATCAATGCACGAATTGTTTCAAAATCGAGACTTCATTTTAACCAATCTTTGATGACTTTACCAATACTATAAGACATGTTTGTTCACTGAAGGACCCTCACAAATTAGCAAGATTGAATTGCTTGAGCTGCATTATGGGGAAAATTTACACCTTAAAATTTTTCGATATCAGCCTGTTAACAGAATATTCAAATGAAGAAAAGTTTACAAATTCCAGTTATTGTGATAATAAATAAGTATTTAAGGTAAAGAAAAGAGACTTTGGTGCTCATGCAATGTCTCATTGAAATTAACCTCCCCCTCGTTGAATGTTTTTATCAGCTTGCACTATTTTCCAAAATTAGTATGAAATACTGAGATTTTAAATTTTTATCTTTTTTGGATTGATGTATATTTATTAATTTATTGATGTTTAAGGTCACATATTTATGCACAATGGCTAATCATGACCAGGACAGTTTTACGGGTGGAGGAAGCCGGAGTACCCGGAGAGAACCACCGAGCAATGATGAGCAGCTGCCAGCTCCCCAACATCGTAACTCTGCACTGCAGCACAGGCAGGGTTAGATTTGTTGAAGACATGCGTACCATCGACGTGCAGTACGCCTTAGTACATGCCGTCATCGTGCCCCCACGTGGGCAATGGATCCTGTTTTTTTTTGTTTTTTTATTTTTTGATTGATGTATATTTATTTGCATGTGTTTGCAACAAACCATGATTAAAGTACAGTGTTTATTGTAATTGTTTGGTATGTTCAACACAAAATAACCCAAATATGATGTGGAAGATATTTATTTTTTTTAAAATGTACATAAGTATAACTGGAAACAAATTTATTAGACCCCCCGCAAACAAAGTTTGGGGGGTATATAGGAATCACCCTGTCCGTCCGTCTGTCCATCCTTATAAGCGAAACTCCTCCTAAACAGTTTGAAGAATTTTCATGAAACTTTACACAATGGAAGAACTCCATATGAAGATGTGCATGAAGCAATATAATTCCATTCTGACATTTCCAAGGGGAGATAATCTAACTTATACATTCGGGGTGTATCACTTTGTGAGCTTGCTCACAGTACCTCTAGTTTAATATTTCTTTATTAGCTGATAGAGTGCTAAATGTTTCTAGGATACCAGAATTTGTTCACGTCTTTGTATTGTTAAAATTTAAAAAAAATAAATTATAACAAGGCAAATCCATAGAGATTAAATTAATTCAATTCAAAGATACTGTTAACCCCCATCCTGAGAGTATGAAACATTTTAGTTGTGGTTGGAGCCTGAATTTGGGCTTCCAGAACATTCAGTACTAAAAAAAAAAGTGAAAAAAATAAAAACAAAGCCTCCCACTGTCATTGATGTGAAAAATCAATTACTCAAGAACCAAATGTTTGTTTTTTTGTGTCCTAAAGTACAATGCTCATAGCACTAGGGATGTGGCAACAGGGGGATGTGGGGTGTGTCTCCCCCCCCCCCCCCCCAGCTAGGAGTATTTATTTTCAATAGTTGGAAATTCCGTGGTCAAAAATCAAATGGTTGGAAATTCAATAAATTAACATTGTTCATGAAAAATATTAAAATTCCAACTAATGATGAGAAATTTTGATCTTTTATTTCCAACTGGAAACTTGAGTTTCAAATTTCCTAGTCTAAAATTGACATGGCCTCAAAATTTCGACTCTGACATCAATCCGGTAAATTTTCTGACCCAGACACATTATAAATGATGCTTTTTCCGTTTCAGAAATCGTGAAAATTTTCAGAATGGTTCATAACCCTTTACCCAATGCAGACAATTTCAAAATTCATTATTTTAAATATCATTTTTTTTAATTTTAAAAATTTTTTTTAACAAAACCATATCATGTGACCCCTCTTTGGAACAAGCTCGTTCCAAAGAGGGGTCACATGATATGGTTTTGTTGAAATTTTTCGAAAAATAATATTTTTTCAGCAGTTGTATTTGCATATTACGTGGGCAGATGCGGGCAATTCGTTGGGTAAAGGGTTAAAAGATATCACCCAGCGCTGCAGTGCAACCACCTATCGAAACCACTCACAGTTGGAATTTACACCGGTGGCACCCCCCTCCCCCAGCTGAAACCCTCTGGCCACATCCCTGCATAGCACAAACAGTAATCTGCATGTTTTGTTTCTTTTATATTTCAGGATCTTGAGAAGATAAAAGACAAATACAAATCTGGTATGATATTAACTTTTATGTACTGGTAATTTCAATTTTAACCCTTTACCCAACGGACACGATATCAAAATTTATTATTTGAATATTTGTTTTTTTTCAAATTTTTGAAAAACTTTTAACGAAACCATATGTGACCCCCTCATTGGAATTAACTCGACAAGCTTGTTCCAATGAGGTGTCACTTGATATGGTTTCATTGAAATTTTTTTAAATATATATTTTTTCAACTACTTAATTTGTAAATTATGCGGGTGGATGTGACCGATTTGTTAGGTAAAGGGTTAACAAGGAAATGATTATGATTATTGTTTTTTGCCTCCAAAACATAACCTATGACACCTCCTTGGAATTAGCTTGTTGCAGTGAATGGGTTTTTAGCTATGTTTTGAAGGCAAAAAATTAATTTTTAGCTTAACTTGACAAAGTCAAGATAAGCTTTTGCCATCATGCGTGCGGAAATCTGTTAGTCTGTGAGTCTGTAAGTCTGTGAGTCTGTGAACATTTTACTTTAGCATGGGCTACACCCCACAGTTCTTGTCTGATCATCACGAAATTTCATATGCATGTTTGGGGTCATGTCTAGATGAGAACATCCCCTTTTGGTTGCGATCGGTCAACTGGTATTGCTGCTCGAGCCCAAAACCTGAAACCATTAGCACACTCTGCAGGTCGTATTTATGAAGGGATTTCATTGTAACTTGGTAGGATGCCTCTGTATAATGCCTAGATGAGAATGTCCCCTTTTGGGTATGATTTGTCAACCGTGATGGCTTCCCAAGCCCGAAACCCCAAAACTTTTAGCACAGTCTGCAGGTCATGTTTAATATGGAGGGATTTCATTGTAACCTGGTAGGATGACTCCTTATGATGTCTAGATGAGAATTTCCCCATTTGGACGTGATCTGCCAACCGTGATGACTGCCCGAGCCCAAAACTCAAAAACCTTTAGCACAGTCAACAGGTCATATTTATTGAGGAATTTCATTGTAACTTGGTGGGTTGACTTCATATAATGTCAAGATGAGAAAGTCCCCTTTTGGACGTGATTGGGCAACTGTGACGGCTACAGGGGCCCAAAGCCCAAAAACCTTTAGCACAGTCTACAGGTCATATTTATAAAGGGATTTCATTGCAACTTGGTAGGATGACTCCAAATAATGTCTAGATGAGAACGTCCCATTTTGATCACGATCATTCAGCCTTGATGGCTGCCCGAGGCCAAAAACCTTTAGCATAGGCAAAAGGTAATATTTATGGAAGGATTTCATTGTAAACTGTTAGGTTGACTCCATATAATGCCTAGATGATGACATCCCCTTTTAGTCGTGATTGGTCAACTGTGATGGCTACAGGTACCCGAAGCCCGAAAACCTTGAGCACAGTCTACAGGTCATATTTATGAAGGGATTTCATTGTAACTTCGTAGGATCACTCCAGATGATGCCCAGATGAGAATGTCCCCTTTTGGTTGTGATCATTCAACCATGATGGCTGCCTGAGCCCAAAGCCTGAAAACCTTTAGCACAGTCTACATGTCATATTTATGAAGGGATTTCATTATAACTTGGTGGGTTGACTTCATATAATGTCTAGATGAGAACGTCCCCTTTTGGACACGATTGGGCAACTATAACAGCTACAGGGGCCTGAAGCCCAAAACCTTTAGCACAGTCTACAGGTGATATTTATGAAGGGATTTCATTGTACATTGGTAGGATGACTCCAAATAATGTCTAGATGAGAACGTCCCCTTTTGGTCGCGATCATTCAGCCTTGATGGCTGCCCAAGCCCAAAACCCCCAAACCTTTAGCATAGTCTATAGGTCATATTTATGGAAGGATTTCATTGTAACCTGTTAGTTTGACTCCATATAATGTCTAGATGATGACATCCCCTTTTGGTTGTGATTGGTCAACTGTGACGGCTTCAGGGGCCCTTTTGGTTGCGATCATTCAACCATGATGGCTGCCCGAGCCCAAAGCCCAAAAACCTTTAGCACAGTCTACAGGTCATATTTATGAAGGGATTTCATTGTAACTTGGTAGGTTGACTTGTTTTGGAATAATTTTGCTGTAACTTGGTAAATATGTCTAGATGAGAACGTCCCCTTTGGAAGCAATTGGGAAACTGACGGCTACAGGGGCGCGAAGCCCGAAAATCTTTAGCACAGTCTACAAGCCATATTTATGAAGGGATTTCAATGTAACTTGATAGGATGACTTGTTTTGGAATAATTTTGCTGTAACTTGGTAACTTTCGTTAATATACGTTAACTGCGAGGGCCACATACATTAACTGTGAGGTCATATTAACCCACCCCTCAACTCTTTAGTACAGTCTACACCTCATATTATTTTTATCAAAAGCATAGCAAACAGGGAACAGAAATGAACATATATCCAATTATCACAATTCTTGTCTTATTTCATAATCCTTTCATATACATTGAACATTATCCTTTTCATCAAACACAACACACAAGTTAAGCTACAGTGTCATTGACACTTTCATTTTGTTTTTGTTTTGGCATTTGTCATCTTCTATTCATGTTTGCTAAAGGTTTGACCAAACTTTTGTAAATCTCCTACAGGCCAAAATATAAAATTGATAAATGGTTTCTTTACTTTTGTTTAACCCTTTACCCAACGTACTGGCCAAAAATGGCCTGTGCTATTCTCAAAAATTGCCAATTAATTTTCTGGATTTTTTCATTTTTTGTCTCAAAAACATAGGTTATGACCCCTCATTGGAATGAGCTCATCGAGCTCGTTCCTATGAGGGGTCATAACCTATGTTTTGGAGACAAAAAATGAAAAAAATGAGTTATTCAAGAATTTTTTTTTTTGCAAGTGTCGTCTGCTTTTCATGTTAGGTAAAGGGTTAACCCATTATCCAATGTAGAGAATAACAAAATTTATTATTTTAATTACTATTTTTTTTAATTTTTCAAAAACATTTCAACAAAACTATATCATGTGTCCCTCATAGGAAAGAGCTTGATGAGCTCGTTCCAATGAGGGTTCACATTATATGGTTTTGTTGAAATAATTAAAAAAAATTTTTTTTCAGTTCCCTAATTTGCAAATTATGCAGGTGGCTGCGGGCAATTTGTTAGGTAATGGGTTAAGAAACTTTCACTTCAACTGATAGAGTGCTGAATTTTTTTCCAAAGGAGATTTGAAACATGAGTAATTTTTTGAAAGATACCGTGCTACAAGCAAGGTGGGCTTTAGTACGAGAGTCACATGTTATGGTTTTTAAAAAATATTTTGAAAAACTCATATCATGTGAATATGGACTCTTCTAATTGCTGCATTTGAACTGACATGGAAGATACCACCAGGGTTCAAAGGGTTAAACATCAAACGTCATCAATTGGGAGGAGCTGTTGTGTTGATTGACTTGATCCTATCTTAACAAGGATAAGTTGAGTTGTGTGTTTTCTCGCATTTCGTAGAACAGCAAGAAAATATTGTCTTGTCGGTGTTCTGAGGGTTAATATGCTGGATTCAGATTGTGCTATTGCACTGATTGCAAAGTTCAAAGTCACTTGTTCGGTGCGTAACGCACGCTTCATTATGTGGTAATGGCCGAGTTGATTACAATGAGATTTCAATTCTAGACAGTCTTCAGTCAGGAGCAGACGTCCAATTATTCATTGTAAAAACTATATTGGCTTTATCGCATTTAGCATCGCGATAAGTCGCTGTTCGCTGTGTGTTAACAGTAACCAATAACAAGTCAGTAAATAAGTGTAGGTGGGGGCGCGGTGGCTCAGTTGGTAGAGGTGCAGGCTGCAAGCCGAGAGCTCCTCGGTTCGAATCCCACCTGCGGCAACCGCGTTGTGTCCTTGGGCAAGACACTTCACCCCCATTGCCCATGTGGGGGCATGGTGACGCTGTGTACTAAGACGTACTGCACATCGATGGTGCACCTGTCTTCAACCAATGCTAACCCTGCTTGTGTTGAGTTGGTATGTTGGGGAGCTGACAGTTGCTCACCGTTGCTCAGTGGTTCTCTCCGGATACTCCGGCTTCCTCCACCCGTAAAACTGTCTTGATCATGGTTAGCCATTGTGCAGAAATATGTGACCTTAAACACCAATAAATAAATAAATAAGTGTAGGTCCGAACACTTCCTCGTGGTGGTCTCGCACTTGCCATCGGATAAGGTTTCCAGGGGTTTCTCCCGATACAAATATGAGAAACCAGGTTTATACCTGGTTTTTCCTGGGCGGCGAGGGTGCTTTAACCCTTTACCCAACGAATCGCCTGCATCTGCTCGCGTAATATGCAAATTCAGCAGTTGAAAAAATATTATTTTTCCAAAAATTTCAACAAAACCATATCATGTGACCCCTCATTGGAACGAGCTCGTTCCAATGAGGGGTCACATGATATGGTTTTGTTGAAATTTTTGGAAAAATTTTAAAAAATGATATTTAAAATAATAAATGTTGATATCGTAAAGGGTTAAGCGAGGTTTGTTCTCATGGCCATTACAAAGCTTTCATTTGTTTCAGCTGTGTACTACTGTTATTGTCATAATTGTTTCCACGACGTTCAATAAAACGCTCCTCTATGTCAGGTGTCTACTGGCAAAATGTATTTTGCTTTTTGTCTTTTATTTATCCTGATAATTCAGATCAGACGTGATGTTTTCTGCTGACTTTCCAGTAATCCAGTTGTTTCGAGATTCTAGAAAATTGAGAAGTACCCCAAGGGCCAGACTTATTTAATTCAAAATGCATGAAGAACAGGTTTTCAGTTTTTATTATCACATTTATTTTTCTGATTGACTTCACTTCAAACTATAAGAATTCAAATTTACTTTCCAGACTACAAGAATGACTTGGCTTCAGATGTTAAAAAGAAAACAAAAGGAGAATTTTGTGATGTACTGACCAATGCTCTAAATGAATCAAAACCTGATGGTGATAAAGTGGATGATGACCAGGCAGAGAAGGATGCAAAAAAAATATACAAGGTACTTATTACAGAATGTCCAAAGCAAAATAAAGTCGGTTCACAAAAAATTAGCCTAAAATGAGATAATATTTTAAAAAACCCCAATCATTTCCAACCAGAACATTAACCCAGTTCCATTGCCGTCTCGTTTTGTGGATCCCATTATATCTAAAGTGGTCAACTTTATTTCGGTAAATCTTCGTACACCTTGACATGCTTCGAACTTCTTTTAAAAACGTTTCTCCCAGCTGTTTTGCAAATCTGCACATATTTGTACTTATGTTTTTACTAACAGTAATAGCCACCAAATGGTTAGGCTTGAATGGGCACCAGCCGCACCAGCCCATTCACGCCTAACCATTTGGTGGCTATTACTGTTAGTAAACAGCGATAGGAATTTCAACAAACACTGGTTCTGAAAAGGTTGTTTTGACTTTCTACCTATCAGTACAGCTTCAGTCAAAACAAACTCTTCACCTTTGGGTTTAATTATCGGAATTAAAATTTGTTTATCTAAATGCATTTTAATGCATGGGTTGTGTAATAAACGCGGAACGCGATGTGTGTTTGAATCGGTGGGTGTTTTACATAACTTGTTGGAATGGCGTAGTCATATTTTGCTTGAGCCTATGGCTCTCGCGAAATATGACTATGCCATTCCAATATGACTATGCCTTTCCAACATCGTTATATAAAACACCCACCGATTCAAACACATATGGCGTTCTGTCTATTTATTAAAAAATTTTGTCTGATATTTATGTTCTTACGCTGTCTTAGTTTATGGAAAACATTTAAATACATAGTTCATAATATAAATAACAGAAATGAATTTATCTCTACTAATTACATTAAGGGCCAAACCAAATAAATTAATTGATTCTCAGGCAATTTCTTTTTCAAATTAATGAGAGAGGATGGGTTTTTATTTTTTTTCATTTTGTTTTCATGCAAAAACTGTGCATGGATTGATTGGCTATCTGCTGTCTTTTCTGACACAGAATATACAGAAAATGCATAATAATTCAAATAAATTCATTTATTTTTAAAAACAGAATTGTTTTAGATGTTCAGTTATGCTCTTCACATTTTTGTTGCATTCATCAATAAAACAAATGTAAAAAGTTTTGAGTACACCCAATGTTGTAATAATATTAGAAACAATGCAAGGCAATAAAAACATTAAATGAGGTGGGTTCAATTTCACTAATGGATTGCCTGAGAGGCAAAACATTTTTTTTTAGCCCAACATACGCTTTCTAGAATTTTTTTTTTCAGAAATATTGTAGAAGAAAGCCCGTCAAAAAAAAAGAGATACTTTTCTTCTTTTTCTTCTAACAAAATCCATTTAGACTGAATAAACTAACTGAACAATTGAACTTTTTCAAAATAAAGTTATCTATCTTTCTTGTATGTGATGAACATTCTGTATTCATTGGTCAATTACTGGATGAGGGCTATATTGTTTTGGTGATCTGTTAGCCCTGTTAGTGTTTTTCTAGCACTCACCCAGTTAATTCGTCTGCTGATTCATTCTGTTGTATTCTTAACATTTCAGGACAAGAAAAATCTTATCAATGTGAAAGATAAAACATTCAGAGAAGTTTTGATGAAAAATAACCCTGACCAACAAAAGAAAGTTTTCGAAAAATATAATGAGGTTGGTAATCATGAAATTTATAGTTTACATATTTAAATGTGAATGTATTGATCCAGGCACCGCTCTTTGTTCATTCATTTGCTCACTTATGGTGTTTTATGACCTCCTTTCCATAAAAGATGGAGTTTCTTGAGAATTTATTTGTTATTAACTGAGAATGTTATTTCTTTGTCATCTTTATTTTAGTTGAGTGGTGTTACTATAGAAGAAGGTGTGGAATCATCTTACAAAGGCGACCAAAAACTACTCTACCAAACATTGTGTAAGTATTAATGAACAAACATAAAAGCAATCCTTTAACTGGTTGAGTGCTAAATTATTTTTCAAAGGTTATTTGAAACATGAGTATTTTTTTTTTGAAGCTTTAGTTTAACAAGAATTTGTTAATGAACAATTGTTTTGTCACAATTTATTGGAGAGTGCCTGTTGGCACTCTCCAATAAATTGTAACAAAATAATTTTATATAAAGATTTATTTACTATTGCAAAGAAAACAACAAGGCTATGCAAAGGATGTAAAGCCACTAAAATGACTAACAACAGTTTTCAATAGATAATGGCTTCTAGCTCTGTACCAGATAAGAAGCAAAGTTTTTTTTCATGAAGCAGATTGGAATTAAACCAATCATCTCTTCTATGACTGAATGTAACCCATTGTCAAACAAGATATAATGGATTAAATGTCTGCGTTGACTCTACTGAGGCCAAATAGATCTATAAACAAGGGGAATTTGGTGACTGTCAGGGGTAATTTTTCAACATATTACAATATTTTTTTATTCAAGTAACAGGAGTTTAATCTTTAATCTATATGTAATTAACAGGTCAAATTTGTACCAAAGGTATGGTGAATTGTTTTGTGTTTGGAAATTATATTCAGTTAACAGGGTTACTCAGATAAGAGATGTCCACTTAAGTGGACTACACTGTATCATTTTTAGGTTGATTGAATCACATGTGATATTTATTTATTTATTTATTTATTTATTTATTTATTTATTTATTTATTTATTTATTTATTTATTTGTGTTTACGGTCACCTACTTATGCACAATGGCTAATCATAACCATGACCATGACAGTTTTACAGGTGGAGGAAGCCAGAGTACCTGGAGAGAACCACTGAGCATTGACGAGCAACTGTCAGCTTCACAACATTCTAATTCTGTTCAAGCTCCACTCAAGCAGGGTTATAGCAGTTGAAGACATGTGCACCATCGACGTGCAGTATGCCTTAGTACACGGGATCATCATGCCCTCATGTGGGCAACCAGGATGAAGTACCCCATCACATATGATAAAAGACAAATCATCTAATTAACAGAAAATTTGAGATTTCTGAGTACAGTAAAACCTGTCTTGAGAGACCACTGTCTTGAGAGACCACCTGTCTTGAGAGACCACATCTACCAGGCACCGATTGGTTTTACTCTATAATGGACCTGCTATGGGAGACCACCGGTCTTGAGAGACCACCTGTCTTGAGAGACCACTGTGACCTGGTACCAACTTGTATTTTTATGCCATAATAGACCTGTCTTGATAGACTGCCCCTTTGAAGACTGAAACCATGATAAAAACCTTCCACCTGTTCTGGAATTGGAAAATCCATTGTGGTTATACTAACATAATTAAAAGTACTAAAAGCTCTTAATTGGGTTTCAATTGCTAACTCATTAAAGATTGAGATGTTTTATAAGACCCCTATAAAAATAAAAAGATTAGGATTATTTCTGAATAAACAAATTTCATACATACCTGAAATGTGACAGATAGGAATAAAAATAAATTTGTGTTGAAAATCTTTTGTAACAAATTGAAATGGACTGTTATAAAAATTATAAAAATAAATTAGTGTTGAAAATCTTCATTGAAGATTTTCAACACTAATTTATTTTTATAATTTTTATAACAGTCTATTTCAATTTGTTACAAAAACTTCATAAAGAAGAACAACTACAAAGTAATTACAAAAATCCATTCTTCTCCATTTCTGAATATTGTGGTTGGTTATTCACTGACTTGAGAAAACCTGAAACCTGTTATAAGAGACCACCTGTCTTGAGAGACCACTTTTGTGTTGCCCAAAGGGCGGTCTCTTAAGACAGGTTCTACTGTACAGATGGTGGTTTATTATTATTTGACTTTATTTTACCAGTGAATTGTAATAAAGATCCACAAGCACATTGTGCTGAGAGACTGAATGATGCTTTCCAAGGAATGGGAACAAATGAAGATGTACTAACAAGAACTGTTGTGTCTCGAGTTGAGGTATGCTGTGTAATGTTATAAGATGACTTTCATATACAGTTAAAACTAGAAGTCCTGTCATGAATTGTGTGCTTATCTAGGCTTAATTGCCCATTAGAATTGCACGCAATTGCCATATCGAATGGCATCCAAACCACGGCAGGTTCTCCTGGTTGCTCATATCAAACACAGGCAATGTTTCTGCCAATGGACCTCCGGGTTAACCCGGAGGTCCATTGACTGAAACATTGCTTGTGCACAGGCCATATGTACACATTTTGATAGCCTTACTATGGTCATAATGCATAGATTAACGCGAAGATCAACGTGCTATTTGTGCGCATTTCATGACAGGACTTCTACTTTTAACTGTATAGCTTCACATCACATTCTTCCTGATGAAAAATTTCAAATCCATATTGTGGTTGTCTCAAATGTTCTCTGACTGTTTATGTCGATTTTAATAAAATATTCTCATTCATAGTTGTCATTTTAGAAAAGGATTTTGAATTTGTATACTGAACACAGAAATAAGGGTTCATTAGGTTGCTGCATTGATAGCTTTTTCTTGTGGTGGTAGTGGTGGTTTGAGGAGTTGGTTTTGCAAGAGGGGTGGCCTTGTGTGGTCGAGCCAATAGAATATCTTGAATTTGAGAGGATATGTAGCCTGAGATTTAATAACAAGCAGATGCATTCACAGATGTCATGGATGAAAACATTGATGAAATTTTGATTTAGACTGACTTACTCAGTGAATTACAGGATATACAATGAGTCTTGTTTGCCCACTCATAAGGCTGCACGATATTCAAAACAGAATACCGGTATCGGTATTCAAAAAAAAAAATAACGCGGTATACCGGTATATCGAAAACTGTTCAGATATCTGAACATAAGTACCACAATCGAGACTTGAGGCATCACAGTCGGAAGGAATCAGCATGCCTTGATGATACGTTTGAAAAACCTTTACACAACGCAGATGACATCAAAATTTATTATTTTAAATCAAATTTTTCCAAAACATTCTACAAAACAATATCATGTGACCCCTCATTGGAACAAGCTCGTTGAGCTCGTTCCAAGGAGGGGTCACATGATATAGTTTTGTTGAAATTTTTGAAAATTATTTTTTCAACTGCTGAATTTGTATATTACTTGGACACATGCGGACGATTCCTTGGGTAAAGTGATATTATTATTCATTCTGAGCTACAGTTAAAAAACTCAAGACATCTTGAAAATTAAATTGTGGGTAAATAAATAATGATGATAAACCGATATTTTTGTAATTACACTGGTATTCAATCGATATTGGTTTGAATACCGGTATCTATCGGTTTATCGAAATACCATGCAGCCCTAATTCACTGGTACAAAAAAGCTTTTTCTTGTGGTGGTAGTGGTGGTTTGAAAAGTTGGTTTTGCAAGAGGGGTGGCCTTGCGTGGTCGAGCCAATAGAATCAAGCCAGAAAATAAGCAGACTGTCATCTGCAAAATGAGGTCCCCAGAGGTTGAATTTAGAGATGCTACCTTGCACAGCAGGGTAGCATCACTAAATTTACCCTCTGAGAACTTAAATCAGAATCAGGGTCTCAAAACTAAACAGAAAGAGGTATCCAGAGGATAAATTGACCCACTGTATGGGATAGCATCATCAAATTTACCCTATTGGGACCTCATTGTGCAAATGTCAGATTGCTTACTTTCAGACTTGAATAGAATATCTTGAATTTGAAAGGATATGTAGTCTGAGATCTAATAACAAGCATTCACAGATGTCATGGATGAAAACACTGATGAAATTTTGATTTAGACTCACTTGCTCAGTGAATTATGGGATATATAATGAGTCTTGTTTGCCCACTCATAGGGCTGCACGATATTCAAAACAGAATACCGGTATTGGTATTTAAAAAAAATACTGTGGTATACTGGTATATCAAAAACTGTTCAGATATCTGAACATAAGTACCACAACCGAGACTTGAGGCATCACAGTCGGAACGAATCAGCATGCCTTGATATAACGGTTTGAAAAACCTTTACACAACACAGATGATATGAAAATTTATTATTTTAAATCAAACTTTTCCAAAAAATTCTACAAAACAATATCATGTGACCCCTCATTGGAACGAGCTCGTTGAGCTCGTTCCAAAGAGGGGTCACATGATATAGTTTTGTTGAAATTTTTTAAAATTATTTTTTCAATTGCTGAATTTGTATATTACGTGGGCACATGCGCACGATTCCTTGGGTAAAGTGATATTATTATTATTCATTCGGAGCTACAGTTAAAAAACTCAAGACATCTTGAAAATTAAATTGTGTGTAAATAAATAATGACGATAAACCGATATTTTTGTAATTACACCAGTATTCAATCGATATTGTTTTGAATACCAGTATCTATCGGTTTATCAAAATACCGTGCAGCCCTACCCACTCATGCATTCATCCATTTGTTCGTCTGCACATTTTGTGAACATGATAACTTGAACAATTTTAATCAGATTCTGACAAAACTTGCTATAGGCATACATTGTGAGAAGAACCTGGTCAACTTCGATATTTACCCAAATTTTCTTGGCTTTCAATGGAGTTATGTCCCTTATTGTTGAAAACTTGGTGTTTGTCTGATAATGACTTTGTGAATGTGGAAATTTGAAAAAATTGAATCTGATTTTCCTGAAACTTGGTACAGGCATACACTGTGAGATAACCTTGTTTTCTTTACATAAATATTTTTATCCACTTGTCCCTTTGTGGGTAGGGTATTTTGCCATCTTGAAGCATAAACTTGTTTGGCTGAGGGTCACAATATAGCCTAACAGACATATTAGGGGTCAATATGGTTTTATTAGTGCCTGATGAGATTTTTACCGTCTGTTTGGTCAAAATTGCACTTCCTTAATGTCAGCATAAATTTCTTTTCATGTGTACATAATGTTCTTTGATTTGATTATAATTCTTAGTCATGCCCATTTGCCAGTACATACCAATATACATATTTTCACATACAAATTTGTGCATATATATGTATATACAACTTGTCCAGCATTAAAACTTTAATTTTTCATAATTGGCCCATGCCCCATTATCGGTGTAGCAAGATATCCCTCCCCCTGGGGGGGGGGGGGGGGGAGATATCCTAGGATATCTTCCTCCCCAGCCTGGATATCTAGCTCCCACCTAAATATTTAAATGTATTCATCTAATGTTGTTTCTTTTATTATTATTTCACAATATTGGATGACATTTGATATTCACCCTTTACCTAACAAACCGCCTGCACGTAATATGCAAATTGAGCAGTTGAAAAAATTAAATTTTTCAAAATATTTCAACAAAACCATATCATGTGACCCCTCATTGGAATGAGCTCATTAAGCTCATTCCATGAGGGGTCACATGATATGGTTTTGTTGAATGTTTTTTTTTAAATTTAAAATAATGATATTTAAAATAATAAATTTTGATATCGTCTGCGTTGGGTAAAGGGTTAAACAGCTAAATCCTTGTATAAAATTACTCAGGAACACATGAAATATGAAATAAGTTAGGGAGAGAAATATTTTGAATGAATTTTAGAAACAATTGATTTTCCTCCTCCCCTTGTCAAAATCTAACAAAAAGGACTATAAAGGTTCTAAGATAGGCTGTTTCTAATTCATTAGTGTACAAACATTAGTACAGCATTCCAAAATTTGTTTTCATGGTTGATAAATATTTTGACAAGGCGAGGTGTAAGATATCCACGCCTGGACATCTTCCCCCTCACCCTGTCAAAACCTGAAAAACTATTACAAAGATTATAAGATTTGCTAATTCTAATTCAGTAAATAAGATTTAACCCTTTACCCAACGAATCGCCCACATCCGCCCGCGTAATATGCGGATTCAGCAGCTGAAAAAATATTATTTTTAGAAAAATTTCAACAAAACCATATCATGTGACCCCTCATTGGAACGAGCTCGTCGAGCTCATTCCAACGAGGGGTCACATGATATGGTTTTGTTGAATTTTTTTGAAATATTTTAAAATAATAAATTTTGATATCGTCTGTGTTGGGTAAAGGGTTAATTGTATCTCATTATATATTTTCCTTTTTTCATGACTGTGATATATTTTATATATGGGGGATAACCAGGACTGGATATCTTTCCCCTCCCCCTGTCAAAGTCCTGAAGACATTCATATGACCTTTACAACCATTTTTTGGACTTAGTTATGGTTGGATGAGAGTATAAATAAAACCTATTTATTTTTATCAAATGGTTGCTATAGTTTTTGAATGGGTGAGGGGGAAGATAATCAGGCCTGGACATCTTCCTCTCCACCCTCTTTCATTTTTGTCCTAAAAAATTGCTGCAAGGTGCTAAGATTGTCTTTTTCTGATTCACTGCTCTTGTTATTTAGCAGTATACAATTGGAAGAATTATTTTCTTCCAAGTTTTCTATATTATATTTTGACATGGGCGTGGGGGGAGGGATAACCAGGCCTGGATATCTTCCCCCCACACTGTCAAAGTCCTGTGGACATTCATACAACCTTTACAATCATTGTTTAGACTTTGTTATGGTTGGGTGAAAGTATAAATAAAACCTATTTATTATTTGTTTCAAATGGTTGCTACGGGAATGGATGAATGGAAAGATATTCATGTTTTGACATGAACTTAAAAGGAAATGCATAAATGTATGTATTCAAGAATTTGAACAACTTTTTCAATGCTGATGTGATGAAAATTCAGTAAATAAATGTTATGTTATTATAAGTAGTTTTATTTATTTTCTTTTGGTGGGGTGGGGTGAGGAAAGATATTCAGGGTGGGAGGGAAATTATCCTAGGATAGCTTCCCGGGGGGGGGGGGGGGGGGACCTAGGACATCGTAACCTGGGGAAAAGATGTCTGGGAGCATTGGAAGATATCGTGGCACACCGATTCCAGTTGCCGATTCTGATTATCATGTAATCACTATATTTCACTTGCTCCTGTGGCACTCATGAAACACTTGAAAAGCTCCATCTAACCAAGCCAGAAAATAAGTAGACTGCCATCTGGAAAATGAGGTTCCCAGAGGGTGAATTTAGTGATGCTACCCTGTAGAGCAAGGTAGCATCACTAAATTTACCCTCTGTGAACCTCAATCTGAATCAGGGTCTCAAAACTAAACAGAAAGAGGTATCCAGCGGATAAATTGGCCCACTGTATGGGATAGCATCATCAAATTCACCCTCTGGGGATCTCATTCTAGAAATGTCAGTCTGCTTATTTTCAGGCCTGCATCTGACATTGATGATTCATCTTCTCTGTACTCCGGCTTCATTGTGTTCTGTATTAAGAACTGGGTTTTTTGGCGGAACGTATATAATGGACAAATTCAGGACAATAATTCTCTGGATTTTCCTCACTAGGATCTGGAAAATAAAGAAATCTATTTATAATATATTTCTATCTTCTAGGATGATCTGCCGGCTGTTAACACTAAATTGGAAGATAATCATGGAAAGAATTTAATTAAAGAAATAAAGAGTGAGACCAGTGGAGATTACAGAAAATTACTTCTAGCTGTTATTGGTGATAAGTAAGTAATGATACTTCTGTTATCATATACACTTATTAAATAGCAACCTTTCAGTGGAACACACCTAATTGGATATTTCTCAATAATTGAATTACTCTGTTAATTGCATATGACATCAAACACCAAATCATGTTTACCATTCCTTCAGTACAAATTTTCCCTTTTATAACTCTAGAATAAACTCCTGTTAACTGGTTCAGAGCTAGATTATTTTTGGTGGTCTGAATTTGTAATTCAAAATTTGTTTATTATCAATTATTGGAGAATGCCAACAGGCACTCCCCAAAAATTTGTACAGTAGAATCCTCTTAATTGAATATCCATTTTGCCAGTGAAAATTATTCAATTAACAGGAGTATACAATTAACAGGGATTTGGTCAGTTTCCTGTGTTCTGGAGGTAAACTGAGCATTTATTCTATTATATCTTGTTTGACAGAGCTCATGGAGCTCTGTCAAACAAAATATAATAGAATAAATGCCTGTATTGGATGTAGTGAGGCCAAAAAAGGTTGATAAATGAGGGGTATTTGGTGCGTGTCACAGTAATGTTTCCGACATATTACAAAAATTTATATACAATTAACAGGAGTTTACTCTACAATCCATATGCAATTAACAGATCAAATTTGTAATGAAGGTATGGTAAATGGTTTTGTGTTTGAAAATTATATTCAATTAACAGGGATATACAATTAAGAGATATCCAATTAAGTGGGCTCCACTGTAATAAAATAAGTTATATAAACAAAGTATTATTTGCATTTGACTAAATATTTAAAACATGAGCAACAAAAATGTTGGTACTCTCATTTTTTTGAAAGCCTTGATATACGAGTGCCAGCACGGAAGGATAGAATGAGAGGCCAGAGGCCTCGAGTTTTATCCTTCCGCGATGACACAAGTGCCATATCAATTAACCCATTCACACGCATGTGTCATTCTGTGTTTATTACATGCCTTCACATCTATAAAAATAATTATTACACAGACACTCGGCAATTCATTTGACAACTATCAACAAAAGGAAGACATTTTACCGCCAACCAAATCTGTGAGGGGAATCCATGTCACTTTTTCGCTTCCTGAGTTCCAATGTGTTCTAAGTGCCCACTGGCACATAGAACACATTGAAACTCAGGGGACGATTTTCAGCTATCACTAGCAAGCAATTTCAATTGTAATTCCAGGGCACAATTTGTAGAAAATTCCAGTGAAATTTCGCTTCTATTTAAAAATAGTCCATCAACAATTTCCGTTCCGCACATATGTGCGGAATAGATTTTTATTTTCCGCACAGTTTAGTATTGCTGTAGATGGGGAGTACATAGAACAGGCGTGTAATAAGTGCCTTCTAGCACTCCACCAGTTAATCGAATAAAAATCTTGTAATCTGTCATGGCTCTGACAACCACTAAATTCTGCATGTTCATAGACTGTATCTGCTTTTAGTGGCACCTGACTGAAAGTCAGGGTGAGCTTTTCTTATCACTCTTAGTGTGTCGTCCGTCCGTCATCCGCCGTCTGTCGTCCTTCATCCGTCGTCCTGCATGAAGGTGGTGTTTGAGCTTCTTTCTCCTAAACCACTGGCCACATTTTAATTAAATTTCATGTAAGTAGTGGTTATATAGGGGCATTTGGGTTTTTCTTCAAATTGGATTTCTGCTCATATTGTGGAGTGGGGTGGGACCAAAATGCACAAAATTTAAAAAAAAATCTTCTTCCCATGAACCAACCATAGCAGAGACTTGATATTTGGTATGCAGCTTCCATTTGAGGTGTAGACACAAATTTGTTCAAGAGAAGTTTGACGGGCAATATTTACCTTTGTTCTGAGAGGTGCAAGAATTTTTGCCCCGCCCAAAATTTCTATTTTCTGAACCCAGAGGCCTATTTGAACCAAATTTAATATGAGGTATTATTGGGTTATAAGTACTTGATTTATGCCAAAAAAATTTTTCCTGCAGCCCTGTGGGAACCACAGGAGCTAAAAATAGAAAAAAATTAAAACTCCCATATCTCCAAAACTGCACTGCACCGAGAATTTTTATTTGGTGTGAAACTTCCTTACGACCAACAGAAAGGATTGGTAAAAAAAAAATTGCTATCGGTTTTATCATAGGGTACAGTTTCAGGACTTTTAAAAAGTGCTGAGTCAGCACTTTTAACACTGTTGGCAATGGGAAGAACATTAAAAAATCTTCTTCTCCAGATCCAGCAGGCAGAATCTTTTGATATTTGGTATGCAACATTGTAGGGTGGATCTGATTCAAGTTTGTTCAAATTGGCCCCTGGGTTCATATTTGGGCTCAGTATAGGAGCCCAATTTCGAACTTAGTGCATTTCAGGCAAATTTCTTTAAAAATCTTCTTCTCCAGATCCAGCTGGCAGAATCTTTTGATATTTGGTATGCAACATTGTGGGGTGGATCTGATTCCAGTTTCTTCAAATTGGCCCCCTGGATTCATATTTGGGCTCACTATAGAAGCCCAAATTCGAACTTAGTGCATTTCAGGCAAATTTAAAAAAAAATCTTCTTCTCCAGATCCAGCAGGCAGAATCTTTTGATATTTGGTATGCAACATTGTGGGGTGGATCTGATTCAAGTTTGTTCAAATTGGCTCCCTGGGTTCATATTTGGGGTCAGTATAGGAGCCCAATTTCGAACTTAGTGCATTTCAGGCAAATTTCTTTAAAAATCTTCTTCTCCAGATCCAGCAGGCAGAATCTTTTGATATTTGGTATGCAACATTGTGGGGTGGATCTGATTCCAGTTTGTTCAAATCGGCCCCCTGGATTCATATTTGGGCTCACTATAGAAGCCCAAATTCGAACTTAGTGCATTTCAGGCAAATTTAAAAAAAAATCTTCTTCTCCAGATCCAGCAGGCAGAATCTTTTGATATTTGGTATGCAACATTGTGGGGTGGATCTGATTCATGTTTGTTCAAATCAGCCCCCTGGGTTCATATTTGGGCTCAGTATAGGAGCCCAAATTTGAACTTAGTGCATTTCAGGCAAATTGCTTTGAAAATCTTCTTCTCAAGATCCAGCAGGCAGAATCTTTTGATATTGGGTATGCATCATGCTTAGGGGGGTGAGATTCAATTTTGTTCAAGCCAAGTCCCTGGGTTCATATTTGGGCTCAGTGTGGGAGCGCGAATTATAACTTAGTTCAAAATGAGGAATTTTCTTTAAAAATCTTCTTCAGATCCAGCATCCAGAATGTTTTGATATTTGGTATGCAGTATCCTTAGGGGGTGAGATTCAAATTTGTTCAAGCCATGTCCCTAGGTCCATATTTGGGCTCACTGTGGGAGCCCAAATGATAACTTAGTTCAAAATGAGGAATTTTCTTTAAAAATCTTCTTCTTCAGATCCAGCAGTCAGAATGTTTTGATATTTGGTGTGCAGCATTCTTATAGGGGGGAGATTCAAGTTTGTTAAAGCCAAGTCCCTGGATTCATATATGGGCTCCCTGTGGGAGCCCGAATTATAACTTAGTTCAATATGAGGAATATTCTTTAAAAATCTTTTTTTAGATCCACTGGTCAGAATCTTTGGGTATTTGGCATAAGCTTTTCTTAGGAGGAGCAGATCCAACTTATTGAAATAGATTCTCTGAGTTGATATTTAGGCTGCCATGTCAGGTGAGCACCCTCAGGCCCCCCTGGGGCCTCTTGTTTGAAAAAGTGAAATTGTTTGTAGAGTGGAAAGTGATTTATGAATGCATTTGTATTTTTAACTTTCTGACATTGGCTGTTGTTTTGTTGGTTTGCTAGTATTAAAGAAAAAGATGTTAAAAAGAAGGAGAAATCACCAGAAAAAGAGAAAGATAAACCTCAAGAAAAATCATCTCCAGGCCCTGCACCAGCTGTTGTTGTTGTGAAAGAAGATAAACGCAGCGAATCTCCAGATAATAAGAAATCAGAAGACAAAAAAGAGGAAACACAACAGAAAGATGACAAAAAAGATAAAACCAAAGAAGACAAAGAAGATGAAAAGAAAGAAGAAGAAAAGAAAAAGGAAGATGATTCAAATGAAGATTGGGACAGATTGTATAGAGCAATGAAAGGCTTTGGTACTGATGAAGATACAGTCATTGATGTCATTGCAAAGAACAATAACTCTCAACGACAAAATGTTAGAGAGAAATATCTGGATAAATATAAACAGGTGTGTAAAATTTTTTTTTATTTCATCCTGTCTATTTTTTGGTACCAAATAACTCTTCTTTCTAGTTTTCTGTGTTAACCCTTCGACTAATGCACACGATATCAAAATTTGTTATTTTAATTATTTTTTACTTATCTGGTAGAGTGTTCAATTATTTTTGACCATCAAATCTTGTACACATGTCTTTGCCTTATTACAATTTATGGGAGAGTGCCTACAGGCACTCTCCTATAACTTGTAACAAGGCAAACTCTTACAGATTGAATAATATCACTTCAAAGATAATACAAAGCACATCCACTGAATATGAGCCTTCAAGCTGTGGTACCTGCACTTCAGAATAAAGCCCAAATATGGGCTTCCAGCACTCTACCAGTTAAAGAAGCCCAATGAGCCTGTTCCAATGAGGGGGTTGCATTATATGGTTTTACTTTAAATTATTCTGTTTTCTGAACATATTGTTTCCCATCATAGACTGAGTATGAAAGTTTTTAATAAAACTATTGTAGACTTTTTATAGATTTTTTTTTTTTTTTTTGATTTTGGTCAGTGCATGATTTAATCAACCTAAGACAAAGTCGACCCTGAATGCAGCCCTTAAATAATATTTTATATTAGGCTGATAAAGCATGCATCAGTCTCTCCAGTAGTCTATAACTTTATATTACTTTTTATTATTCCTCACGTTTGTAACATCAGCCGTGATTGGTTAATTTGACACCTTCTAAAAGTCATAGTACTGGAGTTTTAGGGCAAAACACGGGTACTATCGAAACGTTTTTCCCTGGAGACAAGAGAACGAAGAAAATGTAAGCGCCACTTCCATTGATCAGCATCGATTGGAATTTCTCAACACCAAACGCTGGCTCCGTGTCCATTTAACTTTTTAGAAACACCAGTAGACACAAACTTACCAACAAATATATCATCTTCAGTGGGTGTGTTTTCAATTTTCACTGCAAACAATGAATTCAAAAGAATCAGAAATATTAAAAAACTCACTCACGTGTTGTTCACCACTTCAGTGAATCCTGAATATGAGTCTCAGTTATGACTTCAATCAATTATATTTCCACAAGTTTAGTACTCCTCGACCTTACTGAGCCTCTGCCTCAAGTTCAAAATAAATTGTTTCACTCCGCTTAATTCTATCAACTGTTGTCATCCGAAAAACATGAATTTATATTCCATTAATTTAAATCACTTTTCACACAAGCATTAACAATGAATTATAACATGAACAGCATGATGCAGTTGTAAACACTGGCATTTGTTGATATAGAAACTTCCAAAGTGATGGCACTTGTGACAAGTCATTTTCGAAGAGACGTCATTCGTTCGAAATGACGTCATGTTTTTGGATTCGACTACATTGTTGTTACAAGATTGATGGAATGTTGCAGTTAACGCTTAACAATGAAAGTCATATTTTGTTCGGCATAATAAAATAATTTGAACGTTCCTTTTCATGTTCTATCGGTCGATAGTACCTGAGTTTGTGTGATTTCTGAAATAAAACCTTCAGCTTCGCTGCTTCAGGTTCTATTTCAGAAATCACACAAACTCAGGTACTATCAACCGATAGAACATGAAAAGGAACGTTCTAATATTATAATATTGTACCCTATCAGTTATACAGTGGAACCCTGTTAATTGAATAGCCACTTTGCCAATGAAAATTATTCAGTTAACAGGAGTATTCATTTAACAGGGATTGCATCACTTTCCTACACTTTAGAGATAAACTTAGCATTTATTCTGTTATATCTTGTTTGACAGAGCTCCATGAGATAGATAAAATGCCTGTATTGGATGTACTGAGGCCAAATAGGTCCATAAACAAAGGAAAACTATTGTGAGTCATGGTAATTTCTTGACAGATTACAAAATTTTTAATTCAATTAACAGGAGTTTACTCTATAACCTATATTCAATTAACAGGTCAAATTTGCACTGGAGGTATGGTAAATGGAGATATCGAATTTAGTGGGCTCTACTGTAAAAAACATACATTCAAATTAAGATCTCAATATTGGCTGCTGTCCCTATACTTTCATTTTATATTTGTTTTTTGTTTTTTTTGCAGAACTGCATAGATGATTTAAAATCTGATTTGTCAGGAGATTTTAGAAATTTAGCTGTTGGGTTAATGTTAGATCCAGTGGAATATGATGCCCATTGTCTCCATCAGGCTGTATCTGGTAAAGGAAAGAAAGAAGAAACAATGATAGATGTTATACTTACTAAATCACCAGAGGTAAGGCCGCACAAAGTAGATCTTCTGTTTCTCAGGCCATTATTTGTGAAATTGCATGCAGGCGAGCGGTTTTTTATTTTATTTTTTATTTCAGTAATTTCTTCTTTGTCATCAAAAGTTCATGTTCTTGGTTCAAGTTTTAGGCCTCATAATCTGCAGAATAGCATGGGTGGTGGTGTATTTCATCCCTTGAGTGCAAGAAGGCTTTGCAATGCTAAAGCATTGCAAAGCCTTCTTGCACTCAAGGGACAAATTCATCAATTTTTTTAACTTGGGTAAAATATCAGACATAAACCATCTAATTTTTATTTTTTTAAGTTTAAATTGGTAATAAAAAGAGAGCATGCGCAGCCAAAAGGACCATGCAGGAGGGCCTGAGAAACAGATTTTTTATTTTTTTAGGACTAAGATTTTTTTTTTTTTATAAACTTTTGCAGTTGTTTTAAAATCATGATAATCAGATGGTTTTGAAAATTTAGATTGTACAACCATCAAATTTACATTGAACTCCTCATTTCTCCGACTTTTCCTGGAGCTTTTTTTTACCACAGAAGAAAAAGTCTACCATGGTTCTGTCCACACTCTCAAGCTACCAGTAAAAAAATTATTTTAGGATTTTTATGCTGTTAGGCCACACAAAGTAGATCTTCTGTTTCTCAGGCCATTATTTGTGAAATTGCATGCAGGCGAGCAGTTTTTTATTTTATTTTTTATTTCAGTAATTACTTTTTTGCCATCAAAAATTAATGTTCTTGGTTCAAGTTTTAGGCCTCATAATCTACAGAATAGCATGGGTGGTGGTGTATTTCATCCCTTGAGTGCAAGAAGGCTTTGCAATGCTAAAGCATTGCAAAGCCTTCTTGCACTCAAGGGACAAATTCATCAATTTTTTTAACTTGGGTAAAATAGCAGACATAAACCATTTAATTTTTATTTTTTTTTAAGTTTAAATTGGTTATAAAAAGAGAGCATGCTGCAGCCAAAAGGACCATGCAGGAGGGCCTGAGAAACAGATTTTTTATTTTTTTAGGCCTTATGGCCTACAGCCAATCTAACACTTAAGTAGTCCATAGCCTATGTTTAGGTTCACTTGTCTGGAATATTTTATTTGGTTTGTTTTTTGCTTTCCCAAAATACAGAAATATTCCAGAAAACTGAATCTAAAAATACAATAGACATTGATTTTCCTTGAATCAGTGCAAGAAATATTTCACAATAGAGATTTGATTTTACCAAATCTTTGACGACTTTACCAATACAAAAAGACATGTTTGTTTACTGAATAATTATGAATGAAGACAACTCACATATTAACAAAATTGAATTGGTTAAACTTCCAGCAGCATTATGAGAAAAACTTACTGCTTGAAATATTCAATATTTTGATATCAGCTTGTTAACAGAATGTTAAACTGAAGAAAATTTTACAAATTCCAGTTATTTGGGTATAAATAAGTATTTAAGCCCCCACCTCCCCCCACCCCAATATTGTTGCTCAGGCAATGCCTCATTGACATTGCCCACATCCCCCACCCCCCTTTGCATGTTTTTATCACCTTACAGTGTCTTCCAAAATTAGTATGAAATCATGAGACTTTTTACCTTTTTTAATTGTTGTGTATTTATTTGAATGTGCTTGCAACAAAGCGCGATTAAAATACAGTGTCTGTTTATTAGTCCCCCACAGTTTCACCATGACGGGGACTATTGGATTGCACTCTGTCTCTCCATCTGTCTGTCCATCCATCCTTCTGTCCTGTTACCACCTGTATCTCAGAGATGCTTTTGCGCTTTTGTTTCAAATTTTCAGATTTGATGGGGCATTAGGAAAAATTGATGCCCGTCAAAAAAAATTCAAGATGGCCAACTTGTGGCCATTTTTGTTTTTAAATTGCATGTAATTTGTTATACGTACAGAACTTCTGAATGACTTTTCCGATTTCACTAATTTTTGGTATGTAGGTCTAGTAGCATAAGATAAATAACATATCATACGGGTTTTTTTCTCATTCGTAAATTATGCAAATTAGCCTTATTTAACCTTTTTTTCAGATACTATTTTTTGCATATTATGTTGTGTATTTGTACCACCGGTAGCTCAGAGATGTTATGATGCTTTTGTTTCAAATTTTCAGATTTGATGGGGCATTAGGAAAAATTAATGCATGTCCTGCTGGTGGCCTTTTTTGTTGGAAATTGTGTGTAATTGATTATATGCTCAGAACTTCTGAACGACATTTCTGATTTCAATAATTTTTGGTATGGAGGTCTAGCAGCATAAGATAAATAACATATTAATAATACAGGTTTTTTTTTTTCTTGTGCATAAATTATGCAAGTTAGCCTTGCTTAACCCTTTTATAGGTATTTGGATGCTTCCAGTAAAACCATATATTTCACAGTAATCCACCTACTGTGGGGGACGATTGTCTGATCGCTGACGATCGGAGTTACATTTGTTATTGTTTTGTAAACATCCAGTTTGCTATGTTCTGCAAAAAATAACTCAAATATCACATGGAAGGCATTTATTATTAAAAAAATGTACATAAACATAACTGAACACAAATGTATTTAATATTTCGTTATTAGCCGGTAGAGTGCTAAATTTTCCTTGGATACCAGAATTTGTTCACATGTGTTTGTCTTTTTACAATTTATGGGAATGTGCCGAAAGGCAGGCTCCCAAAAATTGTAACAAGACAAATCCACACAGATGAAATGAATTCATTCAAAGATAACGTGAAAAACATACACAGAGTATGAAACCTTTAACCCGGAATTCAAATCATCTACAACAATACTAACCCTTTACCTAACATGAAAAGCAGACGACACTTGCAAAAATAATTCTTGAATAACTATTTTTTTTCATTTTTTGCCTCAAAAACATAGGTTATGACCCCTCATTGGAACGAGCTCAACGAGCTCGTTCCAACGAGGGGTCATAACCTATGTTTTTGAGACAAAAAATGAAAAAAATAGTGAAAATTAATTGGCGATTTTTGAGAATAGCGCTGGCCGGTTTTTAACGTTACATTAGGTAAAGGGTTAACCCTTACCTGGTCGAGTGCAGTTCTGCAACAAAAGAAAACAGCATGTAGTTTGGAAACGGAAAACAACATTAATCCTTACCTGATAGGGTGCTGAATTATTTTTTCAACCCTTTACCCAATGCAGACGATATCAAAATTTATGATTTTAAATAATATTTGTTCAAAATATTTCAACAAAACCATATCATGTGACCCCTCATTGAAACGAGCTAATGTACTCATTCCAGTAAGGGGTCACATGATGTAGTTTTGTTGTAATTTTCTAAAAATTAATACTTTTTCAACTGCTGAATTCGCATATTATGTGGGCGATTTTGGCCGACTTGTTAGGTAAAGTTTTAATTTGTGGTCCTGCACTTAATAATGGAGCCTAAAAATAGGCTTCCAGTACTTTTATTACTAAAAAATAAAAATAAAAGTCTCCTACCATCATTTATTTGAAAAATTATTTGTTCAAGAAACCAACTGTATTTTATTATTTTGCCTAACCCTTTACCTAACATGAAGAGAACATGAGCTCGTTCCAATGAGCGGACATAACCTATGTTTTAGACACAAAAAATGAAAAAATAATGAAAATTAATTGGCGATTTTTCAGAATAGCGCTGGCCAGTTTTGGCTGTTACATTAGGTAAAGGGTTAAAGTATGTTGTTTATGGCTCTGTGGTTATGGCATTGGACTTCAAACTGAAAGGTCCATGGTTTGATCCCTGCCAGGGTTAACTGCATGGTGTCCTTGTGCAAGTCACTTAATCACGATTGACCATGTGGAGGCACAGTGTGCTGGGGTGTACTGCACATTGATGATACGCTTCTCCTCAACCAATGCTTTGATCCCTTCCAGGGTTAACTGCATTGTGTCCTTGGGGCAAGTCACTTAATCACGATTGACCATGTGGAGGCACAGTGTGCTGGGGTGTACTGCACATTGATGATACTCTTCTCCTCAACCAATGCTTTGATCCCTTCCAGGGTTAACTGCATTGTGTCCTTGGGGCAAGTCACTTAATCATGATTGACCATGTGGAGGCACAGTGTGCTGGGGTGTACTGCACATTAATGATACGCTTCTCCTCAACCAATGCTTTGATCCCTTCCAGGGTTAACTGCATTGTGTCCTTGGGGCAAGTCACTTAATCACGATTGACCATGTGGAGGCTCTGTGTGCTGGGGTGTACTGCACATTGATGATACTCTTCTCCTCAACCAATGCTTTGATCCATTCCAGGGTTAACTGCATTGTGTCCTTGGGGCAAGTCACTTAATCATGATTGACCATGTGGAGGCACAGTGTGCTGGGGTGTACTGCACATTGATGATACGCTTCTCCTCAACCAATGCTTTGATCCCTTCCAGGGTTAACTGCATTGTGTCCTTGGGGCAAGTCACTTAATCACGATTGACCATGTGGAGGCACAGTGTGCTGGGGTGTACTGCACATTGATGATACTCTTCTCCTCAACCAATGCTTTGATCCCTTCCAGGGTTAACTGCATTGTGTCCTTGGGGCAAGTCACTTAATCATGATTGACCATGTGGAGGCACAGTGTGCTGGGGTGTACTGCACATTGATGATACTCTTCTCCTCAACCAATGCTTTGATCCCTTCCAGGGTTAACTGCATTGTGTCCTTGGGGCAAGTCACTTAATCATGATTGACCATGTGGAGGCACAGTGTGCTGTGGTATACTGCACATTGATGATACTCTTCTCCTCAACCAATGCTTTGATCCCTTCCAGGGTTAACTGCATTGTGTCCTTGGGGCAAGTCACTTAATCATGATTGACCATGTGGAGGCACAGTGTGCTGGGGTGTACTGCACATTGATGATACTCTTCTCCTCAACCAATGCTTTGATCCCTTCCAGGGTTAACTGCATTGTGTCCTTGGGGCAAGTCACTTAATCACGATTGACCATGTGGAGGCACAGTGTGCTGGGGTGTACTGCACATTGATGATACGCTTCTCCTCAACCAATGCTTTGATCCCTTCCAGGGTTAACTGCATTGTGTCCTTGGGGCAAGTCACTTAATCACGATTGACCATGTGGAGGCACAGTGTGCTGGGGTGTACTGCACATTGATGATACTCTTCTCCTCAACCAATGCTTTGATCCCTTCCAGGGTTAACTGCATTGTGTCCTTGGGGCAAGTCACTTAATCACGATTGACCATGTGGAGGCACAGTGTGCTGGGGTGTACTGCACATTGATGATACGCTTCTCCTCAACCAATGTAAACACTGCTTGTGAGGAGTTTAGGGCTACACGGTATATCGATAAACCGATATATACTGGTATTCAAACCAATATCGATTGAATACCGGTATAATTACAAAAATATCAGTTTATCGTCATTATTTATTTACCCACAATTTAACTGTAGCCCCGAATGAATAATATTATCCCTTTATCCAAGGAATTGTCTGCTTGTGCCCTCGTAATATACAAATCCAGCAGTTGAAAAAATAATTTTCAAACATTTCAACAAAACTATATCATGTGACCCCCCTCATTGGAATGAGCTCAATGAGCTCATTCCAATGAGGGGTCACATGATATAGTTTTGTTGAAATCTTTGGGGAAAATTTTATAAATTAATTTTGAAAATAATAAATTTTGATATCGTCTGCGTTGGGTAAAGGTTTTTCGAATGGCATTATCAAGGCATGCTAATTTGTTCTGACTGTGATGCCTCAAGTCTTGATTGCGGTACTTGTGTTCATATATCTGAACAGTTTTCAATATACCGGTATACCACGGTATTTTTTTGAATACCGATACCGGTATTCAATTTTGAATATCGTGCAGCCCTAGCGGAGTTAGTATGTTGAGGAGTCTGAGTGTTGTTCACCACTGCTTGTTCTCTCCAGGTTTTCCAGCTTCCTTTACCCATAAGACTGTCTGATATGAGGTGACCCTGGCTGTCAAGTCGCATTAAACCCCAATAAAAAAATTGATGGTGCTCATATCATCAACAGTGTCATTTGTAACCTGCATGTTTTGTTTCTTTTATACTTCAGGACCTTGAGAAGATTAAAGAGAAATACAAAACTGGTATGATATTAATTTTTTTCATATAACTGAACTACTTTTTGCACTTGTAATCGTTTTGTATTTTTCAGATCTATGAATTACTAATTTATATAACACTAACAGGTGATACCCGGCGCTGCACGGGAGAAGATGAAATAGAAGGTCAAGGTCACCAATTTCAAGGTCAAGATCACACCGCACAGGCACCCCGATAAAGTCAAAATGATCGATGGATCAATATACCTGCACACATGTAATTTTAGCCCGATCGGCTGTTTTCAAAATAAAAGGTCAAGGTCACCAATTTTTAGATCAAGGTAACCCCACACGGGAATCCCAATAAAGTTAAAATGATCGATGGGTCAATATACCAGCACATATGAAATTTTAGCCTGATCGGCCCAGCCGTTTTCAAAATAAAAGGTCAAGGTCATCAATTTCAAGGTAAAGGTCACCTCGCATGGGCACGGCACCCATCCCATGTTACTCGCAGGGATGAATTACCCCTGTGTAGAAAATTTGAGATCGATCGGTCGAGAAACGGAGAGTTCACCCGGAACAAGGATAGAGAGATAGGGAGAGATATAGTACAGACATTCGCATTTATATATTAGATTTTGTCAATTTCATTGGCTATCAGGGAGTCACACCACCTTGTTTATTTCAAAATAAATTAAAGCCACGCTGTCTGATTTTTCACTGAATTCAAATGTGAAAATTGATGTTGCGGGTAGTACAACGATAATAAGAAAGTATTGTCAACAACTGTCTATATTATGAAGTGAATATTGATGGGATTGACTTTACTATAGTTTAGCCAGCTGATCAACTGATCTCTCCTCCACAATCAGAAAAGCTACCATGCTGCAGATGACACAAAATCACAAACAAAGAGCATTAGCAAGGAACACTTCAGATTTGATGGCCACATATTATAAATTATTGGAATGAATTGATGGTAACATGGTCTGAGGTTTGCGGCTTGGAGCTTATGTTCAACCGAGACGCGAAGCAAACCTCAGACCATGTTACCTTCAACTCATCACAATAATGTATATGTTCCAATAAGACACTACCTATAGCCTAAAACCTACATCGTGGATACACAAGAGGCTTATTTACTAAACTTGTGATCGTTGAAAGTTGCCTTGTTCAAGGCAACTTTTAACTATCACAGGTTTAGTAAATAAACCTCTTGTGTATCCACGGCGGCACTTGATAAATAGTCAGTAAAGCACATAAACTCATTCCATCTCAGTTCAAATCATAAATTGGTTTGTAAGTTAAACAACGCCTCATCCTGAACACTGTCTGCTGCACGAGTTAAAAATCCAGAAAAATGAAGCAGCTTGCTAGTCACTCTATTGGTGAAGCAATTATGATTCCGGTGACGTCATTTCAAATATTTTGCGTATTGACGTCAAAAGGTAACATTTGCCACTTGAGCCGTAAACATAGAATATACTAAGTGAGCTTTGAACCAATCAGAGGAGGAGGATTTTAGTCTTGCTGGAACATATATATTATCACCATTATGTTTACCGTATTTACTCTATGTTTTGGGACACTCTATGATTTGGGACACACATTTTTTCCAGAAAACTATATTTTTTTATGCTCCAAAGTTTGGGACATTCAGGAGATTTGTTTCCAGTTGGCCTGTCGCTAGTAGCAGACGACTCTCATAAAAAAAATTCTTGAGTAACTAAAAGTTTTCATTTTTTGCTTCCAAAACATGGCTTATGATCCCTCATTGGAACGAGCGCAATGCGTCCATTCCAATGAGGGATCATGAGCTATGTTTTGGAAGCAAAAAATGAAAATATAAAAAAGAAATTGGACAGTAATTTTCGTATATAGTGATGGAAAACGAATCACACACAACTTTATTCAGCATCATATCAAGACCAGGCTGTGTTCTTTCCCCGTTTTCTAAGAATTGGGACACCTGTGAAAATAATTATTTTTAGCTGTCCCAATACATAGAGTAAATACGGTATGCACAAAACCTATCAGAATTGAGCTCTTGTTTTTAAGGCCATAGCTCAATGAGTAACATGGCCTTAGAAATAAGAGCTTTGTTTATGATACAACATTTTGTACATAATATAATGGTAATGATGGATTTATCTTAAAATTCTCAATTGTAATAACTTGATAAACATTTTATGTAATGAATCAGCCATATCTTCCAACATAATTACAAATTGAGAGTTGAAAAAACGTCATTCTTCCAAAAACTTAAACAAAACCGTATCATATTGATTAGCTTGTTCCAGTGAAGGTTCACATGATATGGTTTTGCTGAAATTTTTAGAAAATTGTTTGCAAAATATAGTTAAAATACAGTAGAGTGCTGTGGACTGGTCATAATCCATGTGTGGGCAGTGATGTCCATGCATGAATTTACCAGGTACAGTACAGTCAATGTGGACTGGTCGCAATCCATGCGTGGGCAGTGATGTCCATGCATGCATTTACCAGGTACAGTACAGTTGATGTGGACTGGTCGCAATCCATGTGTGTTCAGTGATGTCCATGCATGCATTTACCAGGTACAGTACAGTCAATGTGGACTGGTCGCAATCCACATGTGGGCAGTGATGTCCATGCATGCATTTACCAGGTACAGTACAGTCAATGTGGACTGGTCGCAATCCACGTGTGGGCAGTGATGTCCATGCATGCATTTACCAGGTACAGTACAGTCGATGTGGACTGGTTGCAATCCACGTGTGGGCAGTGATCTCCATGTATGCATTTACCAGGTACAGTACAGTCGATGTGGAATGGTCGCAATCCACATGTGGGCAGTGATGTCCATGCATGCATTTACCAGGTACAATACAGTCGATGTGGACTAGTCGCAATCCACATGTGGGCAGTGATGTCCACACATGCATTTACCAGGTACAGTACAGTCGATGTGGACTGGTCGCAATCCACATGTGGGCAGTGATCTCCACACATGCATTTACCAGGTACAGTACAGTCGATGTGGACTGGTCGCAATCCAAGTGTGGGCAGTGATGTCCATGCATGCATTTACCAGGTACATTACAGTTGATGTGGACTGGTTGTAATCCATGTGTGGGCAGTGATGTCCATGCATGCATTTACCAGGTACAGTACAGTCAATGTGGACTGGTCGCAATCCACGTGTGGGCAGTGATGTCCATGCATGCATTTACCAGGTACAGTACAGTCGATGTGGACTGGTCGCAATCCACTTGTGGGCAGTGATGTCCATGCATGCATTTACCAGGTACAGTACAGTCGATGTGGACTAGTCGCAATCCACATGTGGGCAGTGATGTCCACACATGCATTTACCAGGAACAGTACAGTCGATGTGGACTGGTCGCAATCCATGTGTGGGCAGTGATGTCCATGCATGCATTTACCAGGTACAGTACAGTCGATGTGGACTAGTCGCAATCCACGTGTGGGCAGTGATGTCCACACATGCATTTGCCAGGTAATAAGAATCATCATCAAAATTTTAATTACTGAATCACTGAGTTGTACCCGGTGCTTCATGAATTAAATTTTGATGATTACTCCTATAATTAGTGTTTGGAATCTAATATTATTGCGACTGTGGTAATATTACCCACCTGTGGAAAGTGACCAGTCCACGGCGGCTGTGCTGTAATAAAAATAATAATCAGCAAAATATTAATTAACCCTTTACCCAACGCAGATGATATCAAAATTTATTATTTTAAATATCATTTTTTTAAATTTTTAAAAAAATTTCAACAAAACCATATCATGTGACCCCTTGTTGGAACGAGCTCTACAAGCTCATTCCAACGAGGGGTCACATGATATGGTTTTGTTGAAATTTTTTCAAAAATAATATTTTTTCAACTGCTGAATTTGCATATTACGCTCGCGGATGTGGGCGATTCGTTAGGTAAAGGGTTAATGAAGCACTGGGGACAACCCAGTGCTTCATTAAATAAATTTTTGATGATTATTCCCATAATTAGTGTTTGGAATCTAATATTATTGCATCTGTAGAAATATTGCCTATGCGTGAAAGTAACCAGTCCATGGCAGCCATACTGTATTAAACTGATATTGTGTGCATTGAGTAACGGGTTAACTGGTATTTTAATTTCAGATTTCATTTTCAGACTCATAAAAATTCTTGTTGTTTAGATTGAAACTTTATTACACATCCATTCAACTTTAAACCTTTGTATTTAACGGAATAGACGGGATGAGATAAATTATTCTGTATTCAATGGGTGATGCACAAGCTGGAACTTTTTTCCCAGCACCGTTCAAACTAGTTCCTTTCCCATCGAGTCATTAGTTACGCTTCAAAAAGTTTCCAAATTTCGTTATCAACAGTCTGTCGCATGGTGTGAAAATGAAAATGTCCAAAACAAAATAAAGTTGATTCACAAAAAAATTAGTTAACCGAAAATGAGATAATATTTAAACAGAAAAACCCAGTCATTTCCAACCAGAACATTAACCCAGTCCCATGGCCGTCTCGTTTTGTGGATCCGAGATATCTAAATCGGTCAACTTTATTTTGGTAAATCTTCATACATCTTTTTACTAACATTAATAGCCACCAAATAGTTAGGTGTGAATGGGCACCAGCTGAAGAGAAACAGCGATACGAATTTCAACAACAAACACTGGTTCCAAAAAGGTTTTGTTTTTTATCGATCCATTTGATCAGTACAGCTTCAGTCAAAACAAACAGACTCTTCACCTTTGGGTTTAAATATCGGAATTAAAATTTGTTTATTTAAATGAATTTTAATGCATGGGTTGTGTAATAAACACAGAACGTGATGTATGTTTGAATTGGTGGATGTTTTACATAACTCGTTGGAATGGCATAATCATATTTTGTGAGAGCCTACGGTTCTCGCGAAATATGACTATGCCATTCCAACTCGTTATGTAAAACACCCACCAATTCAAACACACATACGGCTCGAGCAAAATATGATTACGCCATTCCAACGAGTTATGTAAAACACCCACCGATTCAAGCACACATCACATTCTGTCTATGTTTCGGCTGCCTTGAACTTTTGCAATGCTCAGATTAACTTTTGGAAATACTGTGCACTGTTAAAGTTTAAAACAGCATGTTGTTCCTGCTGGAATGCTTCCAGTACTTCAGCATAAAAACAATGATTCCATAATTTAATAAGTGGGTTTTTTCTTGTTTCATAAATAGAAACATACAGTACGTGGAGAGTAGATTGTAAGTAAATCACCCGCCAAGTGGAGTTATCACCCAAGCTATAACTTTCAAATTTTGTACATATTGGCAAAAAACACAAGCAATGTTTCAGCCAATGGACCTCCGGGTTTAACCCGGAGGTCCATTGGCTGAAACTTTGCTGGTGCTGGTCATGCTTTGCAACAAATTTGCAATTATTGCTTGGGTGGAATCTCCACTCTGTGGGTGATTTAGTGATAATACACTCTCCACATACTGTACAAGGTCCCTTGAAAAAATGTTTCAAAAGCTTGTAATGTTCTTTAAATAATAATGTAAATGAATCGTAACCAAGCATGTGATTGTATTATGCAACTGTAAGATACAGATTTTGTATCGGGGGCCCCAGATATAGAGAATATGGAATGAGTGTTTTTCTCATATAATATTTATGAAATGAGTCTAAGAATTTTCCATTTTGGCGAGCCTCTGGCAAGCCCAAATGGAAAATTCGGCTGAGTTTCATAAATATTATATGAGAAAAACACTTATTTTATATTATATTTATCATATGACGCACACACACACACAAATTAGCCACTCAGTATGACTTTTTAACCCATCACCTAACTTGAGTTGCAGACGGCACTTGGAAAAACATCCTCGTATAACTAAAAAATATAAAAACAATGAATGACGTTTTTCTTGTAGGTAAAAGATTAATACAATATAACCCACCCTAAATAGGACAGGTAACGTAAAGTCTCCCTACTGAAATTATGCAAATGTCACCCAGTTGTATTTTGTTTAGCCTATCAAATTGTCCAGTTTTGAAATTGACCAATGAAAGCTCCCAACTCTAATTATGCAAATTATGAAAATGTGGCCCAGTTTTATTTTGTTCAGCCAATCAAATTGTCTAGTTTTGAAACTGACCAATGAAATTGACAGAAGGCTTTATTTATGACTGATTAATATGAAAAGAAAATATCAGTGTTTTAAAGTGAACAAAACAGACGAGTCATATGATAAAATGCTGTATTTAGGTAAATATTGTCCCAATACATGCTTATTATGCCCTGACCTCCTTAGACGGTTTGTTGAGTATGTAATCAAGGTGTCCATCCATATGTCACCCATCTGTATGTCTGTATGTGCAACAATACGGGAGTTACAAGTTTTTGCATGGTATGGTAGATGGTTTCGTGTTGGGAAATTATATTCAAGTAACAGGGTTATTCAGTTAAGAGATATCCAATTAAGTGGGCTCCACTGTACTAAAATTCAAATTTACTTTCCAGACTACAAGAATGACTTAGCTTCAGATGTTAAGAAGAAAACAAAAGGAGACTTCAGTGATGTACTGACCAATGCACTAAATGGATCAAAACCATCTGATGATAAAGTGGATGATGATCAAGCAGAGAAAGATTCCAAGAAAATATACAAGGTACTTGTTAGTAAATTATGTCTGATTTTTATGTTCTCATGCTGTCTTAGTTTTGGGACAAAGTTTAGATACATTGGCAGAATGCGATGTGTGTTTGAATCAGTGGGTGTTTTACATAATGAGTTGGAATGGCGTAGTCATATTTCGCGAGACCCGTAGGCTCGAGCAAAATATGATTATGCCATTCCAACGAGTTATGTAAAACACCCACCGATTCAAACACACATAGCATTCTGTGTTTATTACACAACCCATACATTAAAATGCATTTAAATAAACAAATTTTTATTCCGATAATTAAACCCAAAGGTGAAGAGTTTGTTTTGAGTGAAGCTGTACTGATCATATGGATCAATAAATCAAAACAACCTTTTCAGAACCAGTGTTTGTTGAAATTCCTATCGCTGTTTACTAACTGAAATAGCCACCAAATGGTTAGGCATGAATGGGCTGGTGCGTCTGGTGCCCATTCACACCTAACCATTTGATGGCTTTTACTGTTAGTAAAAATATAAGTACAAATATGTGCAGATTTGCAAAACAGCTGGGAGAAACATTTTTAAAAGAAGTTGAAGCATGTCAAGGTGTACGAAGAGTTACCGAAATAAAGTTGACCAATTTAGATATAATGGGATCCACAAAACGAGACGGCAATGGGACTGGGTTGATGTTCTGGTTGGAAATGATTGGGGTTTTTCAAAACATTATCTCATTTTTGGCTAATTTTTTGTGAACCGACTTTATTTTGTATTGGACGTTTTCATTTTCACACTATGCGACAGACGGTTGATGATTGTATAACAAAATTTGGAAACTTTTCGAAGTGTAACAAAATGGTGCAGAAAAAAGTTCCGGCTTGTATATCACCCGTTGAATACAGAATCATTTATATCATTGCACCAATTCCGCTGAATACAAGGGTTTAAAGTTTAATGGATATGTAATAAATAGTTCATAATATAAATCATAGAATGAATTTATCTCTGCTAATTACATTAACCCTTTCAACATCCGTTTTTCTTGTTCTTCTAACAAAATCCATTTAGACTGAATAAACTAACTGAACAATTGAACTTTTTCAAAGTAAACATATCTCTCTTGAATGCAATGAACATTCAGTATTCATTGGTCATTAACCCCCTGCACTCTGGTGTCAAAATATCAAAAATTCAAGTAGCCATTATACCCATAATGCAACTAGAAATTTAACCAATTCAATCTTGTTTGACAGAGCTCATTGAGCTCTGTCAGACAAGGCTGAATTGATTAAATTTCTAGTTGCATGATGGGAAACAATTGCAGCCTGAAAGTTAGATATTTTGGAATCAGTATGCAGGGTGTTAACTGGTTGAGGGCTAGATTGTTTTTGAATTTTAGATTGAATTTGTTATTTAAAATTTGTAATAAAACAAATTTATACAAAGAAAATATTATTTGTGTTTGCCTGAATATGAAATATGAGCAAGGAAAATTTGGCTTTCGCACTGGTACCCTCATTTTTTTCTAAGGCCCTCTTAGTGTTTTCTAGCACTCAACCAATTAATTTGTCTGCTGATTCATTTTATCTTTTTACCATTTCAGGATAAGAAAAATCTGATCAATGTGAAAGATAAAACATTCAGAGAAGTTTTGATGAAAAATAACCCTGACCAACAGAAGAAGGTTTTCGAAAAATATAATGAGGTTCGTAATCATGAAATTTATAGTTTACATATATTAATGCTTATCTCTTCATTTTAATCCCCACTCTTTATTTGTTGATTTGCTCACTTATTGTGTTTTATGACTTCCTTTCCATGATAGATAGAGTTTCTTGAGAATTTTTTTGTTATTAACTGAGAATGTTATTTCTTTATCATCTTTTATTTTAGTTGAGTGGTGTTACTATAGAAGAAGGTGTGGAATCATCTTACAAAAGCGACCAAAAACTACTCTATCAAACATTGTGTAAGTATTAACAAACAAACAAACATAAAAGCAATCCTTTAACTGGTTGAGTGCTGAATTATTTTTCAAAGCTGATTTGAGCCAGCAAGGGAAGCCTTAATTTAGCAAAATTTTGTTAATGAACAATTATTTTGTCGCAAATTATTGAAGAGTGCTTGCTGGCACTCTCTAATAAATTGTAACAAAATAATTTTATATAAATATTTATTTTCTGCTGCAAAGAAAACAGCAAGGCTGTGCAAAGTATGTAAAGCCACTAAAATGACTTACCGTATTTACTCTATGTATTGGGACAGCTAAAAATAATTATTTTCACAGGTGTCCCAATTCTTAGAAAATGGGGAAAGAACAGAGCCTGGTCTTGATTTGATGCTGAATAAAGTTGTGTGTGATTCGTTTTCCATCACTATATATGAAAATCGCCGTCCAATTTTTTTTTATATTTTCATTTTTTGCTTCCAAAACATAGCTTATGATCCCTCATTGGAACGAGCGCATTGCGCCCGTTTCAATGAGGGATCATAAGCTATGTTTTGGAAGCAAAAAATGAAAATTTTTAGTTACTCCAGAATTTTTTTTAGCTCACCTGAGCAAAGCTCAGGATGAGCTTTACTGATCACTTTCCGTCCGTCGTCGTCGTCCGTCGTCCGTCGTTGTTGGGCGTCAACAATCATCTCCTCCCAAACCACTAGGCCAATTTTAATAAAATTTTGTGGGATTGATCATTGGGTGGAACACTCGAAGAATTGTGTTCAAAATCTCCGTCGCCCATCTAATATGGCTGCCTTGGCTGCTGATTGGCAAAAACACATTAAAATCTTCTTCTTCAGAACTGCTGGATCAATTTGAATAAAATTTGCTGGGGATAACCAGTGGGTGGTTCTCTCTCAGAATTATGTTCGGTTTGTCCGCCCGCCATCCAACATGGCTGCCACAGCTTCTGATTGGCTGACGCTCCACCCCTAAATTTCTATTTTTTGAATCAAGAGATCGATTTGAACCAAATTTTTTTTGAGTACTTATTGGGTCATAAGTATCTAATTTATGCTGAAAAAAATTTTCACGTAGCCCCATGGGAACCTCAGGAGCTAAAAATAGAAAAAATTAAAATTGCTCATATCTCCAAAACTGCACGGCTCAGAAACTTTTTATTTGCTGTGCAGCTTGCTTATGAGCAATGGAAAGGAATGGTAGAAAAAAATCGCTAACGGTTTTTTTCTAAGGTACTTTCTTGGGACTCTGAAAAAGTGCTGACTCTGCACTTTTTAACACTGAAGGTAATGCAAAAACATTAAAAACTCTTATTCTCGCGTCAACAATCATCTCCTCCCAAACCACTAGGCCAATTTTAATAAAATTTTGTGGGATTGATCATTAGGTGGAACACTCGAAGAATTGTGTTCGAAATCTCCATCGCCCATCTAATATGGCTGCCTTGGCTGCTGATTGACAAAACACATTAAAATCTTCTTCTTCAGAACCGCTGGATCAATTTGAATAAAATTTGTTGGGGATAACCAGTGGGTGGTCCTCTCTCAGAATTGTGTTTGGTTTGTCCGCCCGCCATCCAACATGGCTGCCACAGCTTCTGATTGGCTGACGCTCCACCCCTAAATTTCTATTTTTTGAATCAAGAGATCGATTTGAACCAAATTTTTTTTGAGGACTTATTGGGTCATAAGTATCTAATTTATGCTGAAAACATTTTTCCCATATCCCCGTGGGAACCTCAGGAGCTAAAAATAGAAAAAATTAAAATCGCTCATATCTCCAAAACTGCACGGCTCAGAAACTTTTTATTTACTGTGCAGCTTGCTTATGACCAATGGAAAGGAATGGTAGAAAAAAATCGCTAACGGTTTTATTCTAAGGTACTTTTTCGGGACTCTGAAAAAGTGCTGACTCGGCACTTTTTAACACTGAAGGTAATGGAAAAACATTGAAAAATCTTTTTCTCGCGTCAACAATCATCTCCTCCCAAACCACTGGGCCACATAAAATTTTCTGGGATTGATCATTAGGTGGAACACTCAAAGAATTGTGTTTGAAATCTCTGTCGCCCATCTAACATGGCTGCCATGGCTGGTGTTTAGGAAAACACATTAAAATCTTCTTCTTCAGAACTGCTGGATCAATTTGAATAAAATTTGCTGAGGTTAACCAGTGGGTGGTCCTCTTTCAGAATTGTGTTCGGTATGTCTGCCCACCATCCAACATGGCTGCCACAGCTTCTGATTAGCTAACGGCCCACCCCTAAATTGCTATTTTTAGCTCACTGAAGGGAGCTCAACTTTATCACTTTCCATCCGTTGTCCGTCGTCGTCCGTCATCGTGAACACTTTTCAAACAACTTCTCCTCCTAAATCACTGGTCCAAATTGAACCAAATTTGGTTGGTATCTTCCTTAGCATGTGTCATTTAGAAATTGTGTGACTAAAGTTACCGCGCCCAATGGGGACCCCAGAAGGGGCGGAAAGGTGCAAAAACCTTTAAAAATCTTCTCCAGAAACAGTAAAGTAAAAAAAATAAAAATGGCCATATCTCAAAAATTGCACGGCTCAGAACATTTTTTTAAGCACTAAGCTTCCTCATGACCAGCCGAATAGAGCTGTATAAAAAAAAAAAAATCAAAAATAGTGGGGGAGATTTATAAAGGGGTCTGGGTTTAAGTACCTTGGTCAACAGGGTGGAATGAGGGTGACCATGGTTTACCTCATTGGAAGAGGTTAAGTTGTTGGTACAGAAATAAGAATTTCCTGTCAGCAAATGGAGATGGAGTATGGTAAATGGTTTTGTGTTTCAAAATTATGGGCAGACACCCCCAAAGGCAATTCCACTCTGCAAGTTTTGTGGAGATCAACCTAAGCACCATTGAGAAAAGAATAACTGAAGTATGGTAAATGGTTTCATGTTTCAAAATTATAGGCAAATACAACAGAAGGACAATCTGGGTCAACCATTCAGACAACGTGCAAGTTTGACAGAATTGCCTGGGCACCTTGAGGAATAGTTGGTCAAACAAATGGAGAGACTTAGTTTGACTGGTGTATGGTTTTGTGCTTCAAAATTGTAGACAAATAACTAACATGAGCAAGCCTAGGGCTTCAACCAAAAATTCGCTATTCAGAATTTTTCAGATTCTCATTTTGTGCTTTTGGAACATGGGTTGTAATACCTGACGTGCGCCGGATATTTGTGGTTTGTACTATGCGCTTTTTAGTGACACCTGTTCTAAATCATAAAGCCGGATATTATGTGTGGTTTGCAGTAGGCGCTTTTTAGCGACACCTGTTCTAAATCATCAATCGAGTGTACCTCTTCGTTAGCTCTTATGAAATCGAGTATCACATGTTATTGTGTTTTAGAGAAAAAGGTAACATCATGTTAACAATTGATCTGCGATCACTTTATTTGCTTTGTTTCTCGTCCAGAACTTCAATCGCGTGGAACATGATGAAAATGCTTGGTTTTGTTCAACAGATGGATGAAAACGACAAATGATTCTGAAGACAACAGAAAACAGCTTTATCGTTTTGCGTCCCACGTCCATACGTTTCCGAGACATTTCGGCCTTTAGGCTTTACTAGGCTTTAGACGTTTCAACATGGGACGTTTCGGCCTCCTCGAAACACCCGAGACAAAAAGGCCGAAACGTCGCACTTCTTCGAGACAAAATTAAGGCGTCATCCAACAAAACTTGTTTTGGATAAATACACAATTTTAAATTCAACTTTGTTCCATGAAATCAGCCACAAATTTAAAAGTTTTTCTGCTGTAGTCCCTGGAAAAGTTCACAGGGAGAGTATCGGGAAAAGAACTTAAACACAGGCAGTTTTAATCAAGAAATCTACGGGGGAAATATGGAGTTTTGTAGCACAGATGTTTTGTTTGATGGCGCCTTAAAACTTATCTTTCTTTGAAAATTGAAAAATTAAAAAGAGTCACAGATCATAAGTCCAGTGCCATAGTTCAGCTATCCGAACATTGTGGCTGCCCACTACATTCATATTCAGTACAGTGAAATCAGTGACAGTTTCCCCCGGTGCTATCACCGGGAGATATAGCCGATGTCTGAATGCGAAAATGGGTTTTATATCAGTTGTTTTCGATTAGTGAATTACTTATGTGTGGTATTTTCAACCGAGTGGGGATTTTATTCATTTGATACACACAACGAGACGTAAATTTCCATCGACATTCCGCTGTTGTTGCTTTTAATTCTCAAAACAATAATCGGGCAGTCTGCTAAAACCAGTACTCAAACGATTAGTCGACTAGTCGATGTTGACTCTGGGCAAGCCAGTAGTCGACTCTCAATTGTACAGTCAACTAGTCAGAGGATTTCAAGCTTTTAGGTAAATAGTATCACCTCTCTGCCACTGTCAGCCAGTTTGAACAGCAATATTGGGCAATCAGTGTATACATCTATTGCCATCTAATAGTAGTGACAGTAGTTTGTTTTAACTGGTACTAGTAGAGTGCTGAATTATTTTGGGCTATCAGGATATGTTATTAATTTGCCTTGTTGCAATTTATGGGAGAGTGCCTATAGGCACTATCCCATAAATCACAACAAAGCAAATTAAATAAGAGTGTATAATTTCACTCTTAGCATAATTAGAAGCACATTAACAGAATAGTTTTCCAGTAAGTTGCTGTATATGAATGCCCAAGTGAAGCCAAATTTGGACCTTCAGCACTCTACCGGAACACCAACACTGTTATAAGGAGACAAGTTTAGAGCTGAAACGATTAACCGGTTAATCGATTAACTGACGATCAACAGCATGATCGAGCAAAAAAGTCCTTGATCGATTAACCGTTACCTTTGAACTACCGCATTTCAAGTGTTAATACTGTAAAAAACATTCCCCGACTTACGTAGACATTGCCACACTCACTCGTCGGCGAATTGTCAGTTTCAAATGCATGCAGTACTCGCTATGATGTTGTTAAAACTTTTAACATCAGTGAAGTCGGCATGTGTTTTATCCTGATAACGTTGTCTCTATGATTCCGTTTGATGTCATTGGAATGTGTGGGCAGTGTGCCTGAAATGCGATACTATGGCGAGAGTTATTGTTTTGAGGTAATCAGCATGCAATGAATGGTTGATGACTTATCAGGAGAGCATGTGCGCAATTGTTCTGTATGTGCCAGAAACTCTTGATAAAGTTTTCAAACGGCTGTTGACTAGCATGGACATTTAAAGGGAACTTTTAAAAATGGAATATGGGTGGATCAAGGCGTGAGTATGCTTGGTATATATTAGCGTCACTTTATTGTAAAGCAGTCTGGCGAGGGGGATTTTTCACCCTCGCAGACTTTTCAGAACGCCAGCTCCGCGCCCCCCCTCCCCCCCTTCCAACGAAATTACAGATCACGTTAGCAACTTCTCACACTTGACAAGTCGACATTCTATGTACTTGTTTATCAAGTACCCACTAGAGGTGTGTAACTAAGATTAATTCACATAGGTTGTATCAAACCGCTGCATAGGGGAGCTCCATTTTTTACATTATGATCAATTGAAGAAAAGGCATGATGCTTGGACTATTTTAGTCACTCCTGAGGGGGCTGAAGGATTGACAAAGTATCCTATGGAGACTGATTGCTTAATGTAGAGGCATTCTTGTCCTCTGTTTATATCGGTTTCTGTTCTGAAGGTGAGCGTTCAGGCCCCATGGGGCCTCTTGTTTTATTAGTGTCGTCTGCTACTAGCGACGGGCCAACTGGAAACAAATCTCCTGAATGTCCCAAACTTTGGATCATAAAAAAAAATATAATTTTCTGGAAAAAATGTGTGTCCCAAATCATAGAGTGTCCCAATACATAGAGTAAATACGGTACAACAGTTTTCAATAGAGCCATGATAATGACTTCTAGCACTCTACCAGATAAGAAGCAAAGTGTTTTTTCATGAAGCAGATTGGAATTCAACCAATCATCTCTTCTGTGACTGAATGTAACCCATTGTCAAACAAGATATAATGGATTAAATGGTTGCGTTGACTCTACTGAGGCCAAATAGATCTATAAACAAGGAGAATTTGGTGATTATCAGGGGTAATTTCTCAACATATTTCAATATTTTTTTATTCAAGTAACAGTAGTTTAATCTTTAGTCTGTACATAATTAACTGGTCAGTTTGTACTGAAGGTATGGTAAATGATTTTGTGTTTGGAAATCATATTCAGTTAACAGGGTTACTCAGTTAACCCTTTACCTAACACAAAAAGCAGATGACACTTGCAAATAAAATTCTTGAATAACTAATTTTTTTACTTTTTGCATCAAAACCATAGCTTATAACCCCTCATTGGAACAAGCTCGTTCCAATGAGGGGTCATAAGCTATGGTTTTGAGACAAAAAATAAAAAAAATAATGGAACTTGAATGATGATTTCTGTGAATAGCGCTGGCCGGTTTTGGCCATTACACTGGGTAAAGGTTTAAGAGATGTCCAATTAAGTGGGATCCACTGTATCATTTTTAGGTTGATTGAATCTCACATATGATAAAAGACAATTCATCTAATTAATAGAACATTTGAGATTTCTGAGTACAGATGGTGGTTTATTATACCCCATTAAACAAAGTTGGGGGGGGGGGGGGGGGGGGGCGGGGGTATATAGGAATCACCCTGTCCATCCGTCCGTCCGTCCATCTATCCATCTATCCATCCTTATAAGCGCAACTCCTCCTAAACCATTTGACGAATTTTCATGAAAGTTTATACAATGGAAGAACTCCATATGAAGATGTGCATGAAGCAATATAATTCCGTTCTGACATTTCCAAGGGGAGATAATCTAACTTATACATTCGGGGGTATCACTTTGTGAGCTTGCTCACAGTACCTCTAGTTATTATTTGATTTTTTTTTACCAGTGAATTGTAATAAAGACCCACAAGCCCATTGTGCTGAGAGATTGAATGATGCTTTCCAAGGAATGGGAACAAATGAAGATGTACTGACAAGAACTGTTGTATCTCGAGTTGAGGTATGCTGGGTAATTTTATAAGATGACTTTCATATACAGATAAAACTAGAAGTCCTGTCACGAATTCTGTGCTTATCTAGGCTTAATTGCCCGTTAGAATTGCGTGCAATTGCCATATCGAATGGCATCAAAGCACGGCAGGTTCTCCTGGTTACTCATATCAAACACAGGCAATGTTTCTGCCAATGGACCTCCAGGTTAACCCGGAGGTCCATTGGCTGAAACATTGCTTGTGCACAGGCCATATGTACAGAATTTGATAGCATTACTATGGTCATAACGCATAGATTAACACGAAGATCGACATGCTCTTTGTGCGCATTTCATGACAGGACTTCTACTTTTAACTGTATAGCTCCACATCACATTCTTCCTGATGAAAAATTTCAAATCCATATTGTGGTTGTCTCAAATGTTCCTTGACTGCTTGTTTGTATTTGGATTAAACATAGATTTCTTTCCATTTTGCATCAGTTTTAAAAAAATGTTTTCCCATTCATAGTTGTCATTTTAGAAAAAGAATGTTTAATTTCTATACTCAACACAGAGATATAGGGTTGATTAGGTTGCAGCATTGATAGCTTTTTCTTGTGGTGGTAAATGATTTTGTGGGAGGGGTGGCCTTGTGTGGTCAAGCCAATAGAATTTCTTGAATTTCAAAGAGAATGCATCTTGAGATCTAATAACAACAGGCAGATGCGTTCACAGATGTTTTGAATGAAAACAGTGAGGAAATTTTTATTTTGCGTGATCTTTGTTCAGTGCATTTTGGCAGATTATTTCTCCGAGCAAAAAAAATAATATGTGCAGTCTTGGCTTGGGTGTAAAATATTATCCTTCTGTAATATTGGCGGGGATATAGAAATGAGACCTGTGTGTACATCCATGCATCCATCCATGTGTCTGTCGACACATTTTTTTAACACATTAACTTGAACAAATTTAATCAGATTTTGACAGAACTTGCTACAGGCATACATTGTGAGAAGCACCTGGTCAGATTTGATATTCTCAAAATGTTCTCAGATTTCAATGGCGTTATGACTCTTTTTGTTAAAAAATTGGTGTTTGTCTGATAGCAAATTTGTCAATGTGGTAACTTGAAAAAATGAAATCAGTTTATTTATTGGTGTTTAAGGTCATACATTTCTGCACAATTGCTAATCATGACTGCTAAAAAAAATGTGATCAGATTTTCATGAAAGTTGGCATCAGCGTACATTGTGAGATAATCTTGTTTTCTTTTCATAAATATTTTTATCCACTTGTCCCTTTGTGGGTGGGGGATTTTGCCATCTTGAAGTATAAACTTGTTTAACCCTTTACCCAATGAATCACCCGCATCCACCCGCGTTATATGCAAATTCAGCAGCTGAAAAAATATTATTTTTCGAAAATTTTTAACAAAACCATATCATGTGACCCCTCTTTGGAACGAGCTCATTGAGCTCGTTCCAAAGAGGGGTCACTTGATATGGTTTTGTGCAATTTTTTTTTTAAAATTTAAAAAATGATATTTAAAATAATAAATTTTGAAATCGTCTGCATTTGGTGAAGGGTTAACTGAGAGTCACAATATACCATAACAGACTAATTAGAGGTCAATATGGTTTTATTAGTGCCTGATGGGATTTTCAGTATGTTTGTTCCAAGTCAGCATAAATTAATGTCAGCATAAATTTCTTTTCATGTGTAGATAATGTTCTTTGATTCGATAATAATTCTTAGTCATGCCTATTTGCTAGTACAAATGAATATACATACGTTCACATACAAATTTGTGCATATATATGTATATACATTTTGTCCTGTCCCGAAACTTTAATTTTCTCTTGCATGACATTTTGAAATATTGAAGTTTTAGTAGTGATGATAGACAAATTTAATTTTCAGAATTTGAGTTTGTCCAATTTAAAAGTTTTGAGTTTTAGCCTTTGATGGTACAGAGACAATTTTGGTTTGAGGAAAATAACTTCAGTTCTTTGCGGCAGAATATTTTGGTATTTCTTGGAATCACATAACCTTGTACAGTGGAGCCCACTTAATTGGATATCTCTTAATTGTATATCCCTGTTAATTGAATATAATTTTCAAACACAAAACCATTTACCATACCCTCAGTACAAATTTGATCTGTTAATTGCATATGGGTTGTAGAGTAAACTCCTGTTAATTGTATATAAATTTTTGTAATATGTCGAAAAAATTACTGTGACACGTACCAAATTCCCCTTATTTATCAACCTTTTTGGCCTCACTACATACAATACAGGCATGTATTCTATTATATCTTGTTTGACAGAGCTCTATGAGCTCTGTCAAACAAGATATAATAGAATAAATGCTCAGTTTACCTCCAGAACACAGGAAACTGACGAAATCCCTGTTAATTGTATACTCCTGTTAATTGAATAATTTTCACTGGCAAAATGGATATTCAATTAAGAGGATTCTACTGTATAATTAAACCTTTTTTCTTCATGCATTTTCAGGCAAAATGATTGGCTAAAGTATTTCTTTTTTTTTTCTTTTCATAACACAATGAACTGAAAAAAAAGCATTTAGGCACGCCCTAAGCCATGCCCCTATTGTCAGTCTTAATAATTATGCAGTGTGAATGGAAAAGAACCCTTACATGCTCATATTGTTAGTCCCCTACTGGCATCGCCGGAGGGGACAATAGGTTTGCACTCTGTCCATCCGTCAGTCTGTCAGTCTGTCCGTCTGTCAGTCTGTCAGTCACACGTTAGTTTTCCAGAGTTTTTTTGGAAACGCTTCAACGGAATGATTTCATTTTTGGTAAACTACTATAGAACGATATCTTACAGATCAAGATTGAGTTTCATGCTGATTGCCTTATTCTTGTGTGAGTTATGGCCCTTGGAAATATGGAAAAGCACCAAAATATCAGTTTTCCGTACTTTTTTTTGGAAACGCTTCAACGAAATGATTTCATTTTTGGTAACCTACTGTAGAATGATGACTTACAGATCAAGTTTCATTTGCACTCTGTCCATCCGTCAGTCTGTCTGTCAGTCATACTTTAGTTTTCCGGACTTTTTTTGGAAACGCTTCAACCGAATGATTTCATTCTTGGTAACCTACTATAGAACGATGACTTACAGATCAAGTTTGAGTTTCATGCTGATCTTGTGTGAGTTATGGCCCTTGGAAATATGGAAAAGTGCCAAAATATCAGTTTTCCGGACTTTCTTTGGAAACGCTTCAACGGAATTCATGCTGATCACATCTAGGTAAAAACATTTGTATAATTATTAATGCTCATTAGTCTGTTAGGGGACATTGTATTGCTTCAGCGATAGGTGCGCTCTTGTTTCAAAATAAAAAATAATTAACATTTATCTCATCATATTAAAAAAACTTTCAAAATAAAATTTTATAAACAATGAAATCCTTATCGTGCTTTTCAATCCATGTTCAATTTTTTTTTATTTACTATATGTGATCATCTGTGTTCATTGTTTTACCCAAATCAGATGTAATCAAAGGCCTGCATAATTTAACTCAGTGTTGCTTTGAATGACAGCATCCTTTCATCAAGTGGAAAAGGAGATTGAAGTTTGGTGTGGGTCTTCAACATTAATTTTAACTTATGCAATTCATTGATCAATAGAATTTTTAATGACACAAGAACATGCTTTAGTGAAATGTATCATTATTTTAACCCTTTACCCAACAAATTGGCCGCATCCGCCCACGTAATATGCAAATTCGGTAGTTGAAAAAATATTATTTTTCAAACAATTTCAACAAAACCATATCATGTGACCCCTCGTTGGAACGAGCTCGTCGAGCTCATTTCAACGAGGGGTCACATGATATGGTTTTGTTGAAATTTTTCAAAAATTTCAAAAAATGTTATTTAAAATAATAAATTTTGATATCGTCTGCGTTGTTAAAGGGTTAAACAGAATTTTAGAAAACTATGGCTTTTTTTATTCAGTTATAACTATGAAGCATGATGCGGCCTGTTTTTTATTGTAACTCCACAAAGCAGAGAGTGTTTAAATTTATTGCCCCTCAAGTTTTAATTATAAGGAATGATCGGCTATGCCCATTTGCACAGTTTAGCCTTTATTTGTTGGAGTTCATAACTCAAGAAATAGACAGAAACAAATGATCATTCCTTGTATATTCTGATATGGGAAAATCACAATTTCAATAAATCAAGCAGGAACCTAACCAATGCTCAATGAACTCTGTCAAACAAGACAAACTTGAATAAATTCCATTTTGTATTGTGGAAAGAATTTTCTACTTGCAATTTCCACATCTTAACATTAAAGTGCAGAAAGTTAAAATTAAACTGTTAAAATGTACTTTCTTTCAAATTGAGCAATAAAAGTTTGTAAAACTTTCAAAATTGTATTCATCATAATCTACTCTCCACTCAGTCATCTAATTGAATTCTAAACATTCACAGAAAATGAAATACCATTGACTTATTTTAAGGGGTGTAACTACAAAACGTTGTTTGCCCAAAATATAATCAGCATATAAGGCCACACAAAGTAGATCTTCTGTTTCTCAGGCCATTATTTGTGAAATTACATGCGTGCGAGCGGTTTTTTATTTTATTTTTTATTTCAGTAATTACTTCTTTGCCATCAAAAGTTCATGTTCTTGGTTCAAGTTTTAGGCCTCATAATCTACAGAATAGCATGGGTGGTGGTGTATTTCATATTTCATCCCTTGAGTGCAAGAAGGTTTTGCAATGCTATAGTATTGCAAAGCCTTCTTGCACTCAAGGGACAAATTCATAATTTTTTTTAACTTGGGTAAAATATCAGACATAAACCATTTAATTTTATTATTTTTAAGTTTAAATTGGTTGTAAAAAGAGAGCATGCGGCAGCCAAAAGGACCATGCTGGAGGGCCTGAGAAACAGATTTTTTATTTTTTTAGGCCTAATTTCATGAGCTTTTGTGAAGATATATTCTTTCTTATTTGCCGGTGAAGATGAGATTTTTAACCCAGTGACATTTCCCCTTTTATTCCATGATTGCTGTGTGTATTCAGTGTTACCCGATACAATACAGACATGTAGAAATGTGCTAGATACACCATGCATGGAATCTGGCCATTTGTGTAAGTGTGTTATGTAAGAATGCTCCTGACTGATATTATGAGTTGATTGAAATGCAAGAGAGTAAACAAAAAATGATATTTTGCTTTAACACTTTGCATGCTGTTGGCAGATATTCCTGCCCAGCATAGGGTTTCTCTTGTCGCTGAAATAAGTACAAGTTGGGCACATTAACCCTTTACCCAATGCAGACGATTTCAAAATATATTATTTTAAATATCATTTTTTAAATTTTTTCAAAAACTTTCAACAAAACCATATCATGTGACCCAAAGAGGGGTCGCATGATATGGTTTTGTTGAAATTTTTTGAAAAATAATATTTTTTCAGCTGCTGAATTTGCATATTACGCGGGCGGATGCGGGCGATTCGTTGGCTAAAGGGTTAAATGGTATTTGACTCATGTAAATTGAATTATTTTTTTCACCAATGTTTTATTTTAATTTTTCATCAAATCTAGTCTTGCCTGCTTTGCAGCAGCCATGACTAGATTTTATGATATATATCTAGAATATACTCAGCAGGTTAACTGGTTGAGTGCAAAAAGCCACTATCAGGGCTTTCGTTAACATGAGGGTACTGGAGCATAAGTCAAAATTTTCATTGCTCATGAGCTTTTCTTATATTTCACTTCCACCTGTGTTGCTCATGAAACACTTGATAAACTCCAATTCTTGTTGTTGATTCTTGTTCTCTGTAATGCACCTTCATTGTGTTCTGTATTGACATCATGGTGCTTTGGAGGAAAGAATATAATTGACAAATTCAGGGCAGTAATTCTCTGCCTTTCTCACTGGAATCTACAAAATAAATGAATCTGTTTATAATATTTCTACCTTCTAGGATGATCTACTAGCTGTTAACTCTAAATTTGAAGAGAATCATGGAAAAAATTTAATCATAGAAATCTATTTATAATATTTCTATCTTCTAGGATGATCTGCCGGCTGTTAACACTAAATTGGAAGACAATCATGGAAAGAATTTAATTAAAGAAATAAAGAGTGAGACCAGTGGAGATTACAGAAAATTACTTCTAGCTGTTATTGGTGATAAGTAAGTGCTGATATTTCTGTTATCATATACACTTATTAAATAGCAGGCAACCTTTCAGTGGAACACACCTAAATAGATATTTATAATCCGCAAAAATGAGAAAGCCTATGAGAAATAATTATGGGTAACACCACACCCATGTAGATTCCATTAAGGGTCGCACCAGTTGGTGAGCTTGTTTGCTCTGGGGAAGAAACAATTCCAATTCCAAATTCCCATATTGACACACTGTTTTATTATATGTATCCTGTCTTATTACAACAGTGTGCCCAAATCATTACTAAACATATCTTACAAAATATACACTTTTTACAACCAGAGCAAAGGTAGGTGATTAAGCCGCCGGAGGTGTAGGGGTGGCTGGCGGTGAAGGACTCAATTTTCTTGGAGCGTTCTTTTTTCCAAATAAAATGGCGACTAGATGGAACGGAGCAGCGTCCTGCGATTTTGACCTCGTGAGTGATGAGGATTATCCATCCGCAAGGAAACAACGACTAAAACAATGAACTGATTGGTTAATCTTAAGTAGTTCGTGTCCGAATTCGGACTCTGTCTTGACCACTTGATATCGTTGCGCGAGCATTCAATCATGTGACCGACCAGAGTGCATTCGTTTATTTGACCGTTCACGTGCACAACATTGGAAGTTTAACCCTGTTCCGAGTGGATCGCAGCTGAAGGTATTTATAATTATTTTTGCTTCTATAAAGGTGGCTAAACCTAAGGTGTTGCCACTTATTTATAATCCGCAAAAATGAGAAAGCCTATGAGAAATAATTATGGGTAACATAGAGGCACCCCACAGATGCACAGCCAAGACAATGGGATATAATTCCAGCACCGCGATGTTTAAACTCTGAACCGAAGGACACCATGCACCATAAAACCAGGCCCGGCCCAAAATGCCACCAAAGTCGAGAGAAGCTGCAGAGTCGGTGTGGAGGGACAATACATCACTTTTAGTCCAGGAGCCCTCTAGAAAGAAACGTTTTCCATTAAAATTGTCCAAAAAAGTGAGCCACATGCAGAGATCAGCCTTGACCTCGGTGGTCAGACGAACCCGATGATGAGGACGAGTCAAGCCCATGGTCAAATTAATAAGCCGACGTAAAAACACCCGTCCCGGAACAACCACCAAACAAGAGAAATTCAACAGACCCACAAGACTTTGCAAGTCATGCAAAGTAGCTTTTTTGCGTTTCAGAAAATCGGTTAACAAGCCCCGGTATTTTAGTATCTTCTCAACCGGCAATCGAGCAGTCATCGCCAATGTATCCAACTCAATGCCTAAGAAAACAAGACACTGAGATAGAAGGACTGTTTTATCTGCGCGAGAGGGACACCTAACCAGTGACAGAGACTGATGAATCGCCTCAAATATGTGGCACATTGTGATTGAGATGGAGCTAAAAACAAAAAATCATCAAGTACATGGAGAATGTGTTGGACGGCTAATTTAGTTTGTGCAACCCACTGTATAGAGGAACTGAATAATTGGCAAGAAGAGGCACATCCCATGGGCAAGCATTTATCATAAAAATAACCACCACCCCACTTGAAACCTAGCCAATGGTGATCATCCGGATGAACCGGGAGAAGCCGGAAGGCGGATTTAATATCTGTTTTTGCCAAGTAGCAGCCAACCCCTAACTGGGAAATAATCTGAATAGCATCCTGCATACTGTCATAATGCACGAAAGTGAAATCTGCTGAGATATTGTCATTGATGGAGGTACCACGTGGATGTGATAAATTGTGGATCATGCGGAATGCCCCAGGGATAGGTTTTGGGACCAAGCCGATAGGTGAAATAAAAAATTTTTCAAAGGGGGGGCTGAGCAAAAGGCTCCCTAAGACGACCACAAGCCAGTTCCTTTGCAATGAGGGAAGAGACAACATCAGGAAGCTCCCGAGCAGACTGTAAATTCAAAGGATGGGTAGTAGATGGCTGCCCTTCAATCCCAAGGCGAAAACCTGTTGTAAACCCACTTATTAATTTATCACGTTTTGCAAGATCATACCCTCTTAGGCACACCTCGAGTCTGTCCACCTTGATTGGGGTTATTACCTCCTGCACTTGAGGCCGGGGAGGGGGCAGTGGGCAGCTGGTGTCTAAAGTGCCCCCCTCCTGAGGTGCCATTCCTGAAAAAGCAACGTCCACGTTGAGAACGAAAGGAGCAACGCTGAAAGCTGTGTGGCTGTTGGCAGCGAAAACAATCGTGCGAATAACCACAAGCCCCAGCACAGTGCAATCCCTCGTGAAACTTGAAGCAGTAGCCTGCTGGCATGTGACGCCGCTTCCATTTAGACCCAAAGGAAGAGGACGGTTTGAAAGATGTATGCGAGGCGACTGATGCCCCAGCCGTCCCTACCACAGAGCCTCCCGGCGCTGCGCGCATATAGAGTTCCCAGTGAAAGCTGTTCCATTTTAATCCCGGCTGAGTCTGTTTAACGGACCTGAACTGCTGGTCATAAAAAGACCAATCGAAACCAATGGCAGCCAAGTGGCGTATGTTAGACTGATATTTAATCAGCGGCTGAACCTGATCGGGGAATTTTTCTAGAAAAACAGCCATATACACCTCAAAGGCACTCAACCATTGATGAATGAATGTGAGGGCCTTGTGAGCCTTGGGAACACACAATAAGGATGGAGTGCCCTGGATATCTGAAATGGACAATGAATACGTCTCGGACCGCTGTGCTGCCTATTGGGCAGCAAAGAAGCCAGATTGATGAATTCATTGGCCCATAACTGTTCCTTAATTTTTGTAGCAACATTGGCTGTCAATGAGATCGATTGCGAGATGAAAGGAACAACCAGCATAACATCCCCTGACGCACCTGAAAATGAAATATCATGACGAGGCATTTCAGAATGGAACAATAAAGGCAGCTCTGTAGTGTCCATGGAGCCAGTAGAGTTCAACAAATTACCTGGAGCAGAGTGGGAACCCAACGCCTGATGCACAACCCCGGCTATTGTATTGGAAATGTCTGCTGTCTGTGAGGTAGCCGGAACCAGATGTGGTGGAATATGAACTGTCACTGTAATGGATTCCGAAGCCTGTCCGATATGTGAAAAAGAGGAGGCACGTGAAGAATTTATACAAGTAGATACAGGTGGATATGCTGGAACGGGTGGTGAAACTGCACTAGTTGGCACCTGAGTGCGAGAAAGGTCCAAGCCTGAACTAGTAAACAATGAAGAAGCGTTCCAAGGAATGGTGGTATGGGCGGATGCTGGCCGCTGTCTCGAAGATTGAAAGCTAAAAACCGGTACATGATTATTGACATTAACGTTAGTGTTCATGAAGGAAGATGTGATACTTGGTTGACTATGTGGAAGGTAACCAGCGGCAGTTGCCAATGGTGGGTTGAAGGATGAAGAAAAGTTTGACTGACCCACTGAAACTGACATCACAGGAAACTGGTTGGGTTAAGATCCACTGAGAGGTGGCACATATGTAATTGGCACAGACGTAGAGTTTGTGGTTAACGTGGTACTAGCCAAAATGACTGTTGAAGGCATCGACGATGTAGTGGTTAAAAGTTGAGACTGAATGTCTGTCACATGTGTTGTAGCCGGAGCTGAACTTGCAAAGGTAGATGCAGCACGCCTTCTGCCCCTCCTGGGCCTGTAGACCTCCGATAGACCATCTGTCAAAGCAGCTTTGCGTTTCCGTTTTGGAGGCTTATCTACAAGAAAAAGTAGAAAACAGCAGCAACTGCCAAAATAAGTAAAAACACCCAGATGCGAATTGATCAATGGAGCTGCCAACTGATAGCGGTTGCATGGAACAAAGATCATTGGACCCAATTTGCAAAATAACCAAGTGCGGACGAAATGTACGAACCGCACTCAGGCCATTTTGTCTCAGATCATTCACAGTAGCACCGCCGCGTCCATGAATGCGACAAACAATTTTCTGTCCACCGTCGGAGGCCATGTTCAAAAAGGGGTAAAGCTGAAGAATAGGGGACTTTTCCATTTACGTAAAAACAACGCACTTTTCTCACCTTTTTTCTACATTTTCCTATTACTGGTCATGTTTTCGATAAAATGACCTAAAGATATTCACTTTTACTGGCAATTATAACCGCCCAACGCATGTTTTTTACCGGTGCGATCTGTGACATTCGCATTCATCTTTCCTCCATGTTTTTGGGTGTTTCTCGGCGTCTGCTCTGTGTATTTGTTTTTTTGGAACACTTGTTTGTTCTGTTCTCGACATGGTCTAGGGTCAGTGTAGTGAGGGTTAGGGTTAGCTTACCGGTAAGCTAACCCTAACCCTCGCTGCACTGCCCCTAGACCTACAATCGCCAGCCAAAGAGAAAACGAAAGTTATGTAAACGCGCACTTCAAAATGGCGAGAATGCAGAAGAATCTCCGGCACCGTGACATTAAAAGAGTTTCAATTATCTCTAATTTTAGTCATAAGTGAATATCTTTCGGTCATTTTATCGAAAACATGACTAGTAATAGGAAAATGTAGAAAAAAGGTGAGAAATATGCGTTGTTTTTACATAAAATGAAAAGTCCCCTATTCTTCAGCTTTACCCAAAAAGGGTGCGAAATCAAAATCAGGCTGAAGTGGTACATTCCTGTGAACAGAATCGGCTAACCGGGCGATAAAAGAATGACCCAAGATTAAAATTTTGAAACATTCAGGGTCCATGTCAAGAATACAAGAGAACAAACTCACCTGGAGAATGATGAAGAACTCAATTTTCTTGGAGTGTTCTTTTTTCCAAATAAAATGGCGACTAGATAGAACGGAGCAGCGTCCTGCGATTTTGACCTCGTGAGTGATGAGGATTATCCATCCGCAAGGAAACAACGACTAAAACAATGAACTGATTGGTTAATCTTAAGTAGTTCGTGTCCGAATTCGGACTCTGTGTTGACCACTTGATATCGTTGCGCAAGCATTCAATCATGTGACCGACCAGAGTGCATTTGTTTATTTGACCGTTCACATGTGCAACAAGGGATGTTTAACCCTGTTCCGAGTGGATCGCAGATGAAGGTATTTATAATTATTTTTGCTTCTATAAAGGTGGCTAAACCTAAGGTGTAGCCACTTATTTCTCAATAATTGAATTCTATTAATTGCATATTACGTCCAAACACCAATCATGTTTACCATTCCTTCAGTACATATCTGTCCTTTTGTAGCTCTTGAATTAACTCCTGCCAATCAAACAAAAAATCTTGTAATCTGTCAAAGAATGGCTGACTCCAACAGCCACTAGTTTCCTTGTGTTTACAGACCTGATCGACCTTACAATATCCAATATAAATACTTAACTGGTTGTGCAAGAAGCCACTATCATGACTTTATTGAAAAGTGTTGAAAGCCATTATAGTGGCTTTACACTGTATGCATTAGCTTGATGTTTGTGCAACAGTAGAACAAAAATTGTTTATATCAAATTGTTTTGTCACAGTTTATTGGAGACTGCCAGCAGACACTCTCCAATAAATTGTAACAAATCAGTTATTTATGAACAAAAAATTTAATCAAAGAAATAAAGTGCGAGACTAGTGGAGATTACAGAAAATTACTTCTAGCTGTTATTGGTGATAAGTAAGCAATGATGGGGGCACGGTAACCGGTTCTCATTAGATCACCAAAGTTAAGCAACGTCGAGCGCAGTTAGTAGTTGGATGGGTGACCATTTCAGCGACTGATTCGTGCTCCCGCGTTGTGTCCTTGGGCAAGGCACTTAACCCCGATTGCCTACATGAGGGCATGATGACGCTGTGTACTAAGGTGTACTACACGTCAATGGTGCGCATGTCTTCAACCAATCTAACCCTGTCTGTGTTGCGGTGCAGAGTTTAGAGTTACGATGTTGGAGAGCTAACAGCTGCTCATCGTTGCTCGGTGGTTCTCTCCAGGTACTCTGGCTTCCTCCACCCATAAAACAGTCACCGACATGATATGACCCTGGCTGTTAATGTGTCATTAAACCCTAATACAAAAAAAAAAAAAAGTAAGTAATGATACTTCTGTTATTATACAGTCAGTAGGTGGGTAACATTTGAGTACTGTTGTTTTTTAGGAGATTGAAAGTTATCTTATCAGCTCTATCGGACATCATATTATAGTTATTGTGATGAAGTGACAGCAACATGGTCTCAGGTTTGCAACTCATAGTTTATGTTCAACCAACATGCTCCATGTCTTGGTTGAACATATACTGCGAGCTGAAAACCTCAGACCATACTATTGTGAATTCATCACAGTAATGTATATGTTCCAATAAGACCTACCTATATCCCCAAACCCACATCGTGAAGTAAACAAGGCAACTTTTAACTGGTAGAGTGCTGAATTATTTTTGGTCATCTAAATTTGTTCACCTATCCAGGGACCAGCCTAGGGGGGAATTTTAGGGAGACTTCAAGTCTCCCTCCAGAAAAAATAGGGAGACTGCAGAGTCATGTAGGGAGACTTCATAGGCAAGTGGGGAAAATTAAGAATATTCATGTACCACCCCCGCCGCCCCTTCATATTTTCAATTTATGGTCCTCCATTAACGTACAAATAATCCAGGTCCAGTTGTCTATGATGCATCTGTGCCAGGTTAAAAAATCACAATGTAATTATTGACTGAAAATCCCCCACTGCTACCTTCTCCTTCATGACCCCTCACCTCTTCTTCGTGCCAATCCCCCATCACCCTCCTGTGGTTGCCTTTCAACAAAGTCTACTAAGCTAATAATTTCCTAAGTCTGAAAGTGTGAACAGGACCAGATGTAAGAAGGTTGCTTGGGAGGTACTTTGTTAGTTAATAAACAAAATACATTTTGGGGTCAAGTATTTTGTAAAGGAAATGTCATTCCGCATCATTTTTATGGCTTTCCGGTGTCATTCCGCGTCATTTCATGTCATTCCAATGTTTAGGAGGACCCTTTTTCAAGATCGTCCACATGCACACTTGTGTCCTGTACAAAGCTTTTTTTGACATCACTAAAGCTTTTTTTCATGTGTTTCAATTCCATTCGTGTTTTTCTGGGAATAGACAGCCCAACAGTTAACAGTCGTCAGCAAATCGAAATGAAAATAATGTGTTATAAAATACGTCCGTTGTGTATACATTTTCGGCATCCTAAGCGACGTAACCTACTTTCAAACTGGGTTGTTTTGATGAGTCGCGTAAGGCACCTATTTTCGTTTCGACACTTGAAGCTCCGACTGGAACGCAACAAAATAGAAATAAAAAAATCCGCCAAAAGCGACAATGGACAATTGCTTGTCGTGTGATTTCAAATAAATGGACGTTTATTTGACGAATTAAAATGCCCATTTATCACACTCGAGCACATTCGATTTTTGAAAATACTCGTTTTCATGTAAACCTCGCATCACTCAGTTCAGCCTTTTCTCATTTTGGCCAATTTTTAGAGGGCGACTTGTAATCGCCCCGACTATTTTTCTAGGCGACTTTGGGCTTAGAAGGGCGACTTAATCTCCCTAGTCGCCCTCACGGCTGGTCCCTGCACCTATCTTCACCTTGTTACAATTTATGGGAGAGTGCCAATAGGCATGCTCCCATAAATTGTAACAAGGCATATCCTAACAGACTAAATTATTTCACTTCAAAGGTGATATGAAGAACATCCACAGAGTATGAAGTCTTTAGGTTGTGGCACTGACACTTAAGAATAAAGCCCAAATATGGGCTTCCAGCACTCTATCAGTTCATGCTAACAATAACAAATTTAGTAAATAAACCTCTCGTGTACCCCATGACATCACTAGATAAATAATCAATAAATTAGATGACGGTCAAGATCACTTCATTCAGGGATGGGGCAAATACTTTGTAAATGTATTGAATACGAATATGAATACTTTGAAATTTTAGGAATACGAATACAAATACAAATACACAAATTTCAAATGTATTTGAATACGAATACGAATACTTTACAATGTATTCATGAATACAAATATGAATACTTGAAAACTTTTCAAAATTATTTCTTGTAAATGGATGATAATTTGATCATTCTTATTGGGATTAAGGGTATAAGGGATTATAGGTGAAGAATTAGTTTTTCAGAGGGTGGATCTCTTAATCCTTTAGAATCGAATCAACAGACATAAGTTGGTATTAATGACAAACAAAAGAAAGAAAAAAAAATTTCAAATATCAGTTTATTTAGAAAACAATTAGCAAAATGTACACAGTACTCATCCAATGTTTTGTTGTTTAGTGCATACACAGTAAACATGTTTTTCAATTTATTCAACAAAAAGACAATTATTATACATTAGCAACATTGGAATGAGCTTGTTTTAAATATATATATATATCGCCATATACATACTATCAACGCCAATTTTTTTTCTTCATTTAATTAAAATTGTAAACTGTTTTGTAATTTAAACAACACTTTATATGGAACATCATCTGCTACACGTGTGAAAAATGTACAAAAAATGAAATGGTTTACAAGTCACTTAGTTGATGAAATAATTGCAAACAGTCAATCTCATTTCAAATATTTCATGAAATGACATCAAACAGGAATGTATGCTATTGGAGCCGAAAACATAGAACAAACTACACAAACTCTCATCCAAGCAGACGGCAAGGATTTCAGTTGGCTCCATTTATAATACTGGATGTTTATCCATTCTGTACAGAACTTTAAGTGAACAAAGGCTGAAGAAGTGAAAGAGTTGAGTATAATAAAATACTGAATTTTGCTGTTTAACTGGTAGAGTGCTAAATTATTTTTGGTCATCCAAATTTTTCCACGTCTCTGCCTTGTTACAATTTATGGGAGAGTGCCTACTGGCACTCTCTCATAAATTGTAACAAGGCAAATCCTCACAGAGTAAATAATTTCAGTTCAAAAATAATACAAAGCACATCCACAGAATATGAAGCCATAAAGGTGTGGGACCTGTAGATCAGAATAAAGCCCAAATATGGGCTTCTAACACTCAACCAGTTAAGGGGAACTGTTTTCAATATTTAGCTCAACTCAAGCTGACAAAGTCAAGCTGAGCTATTGCCATCACTTCTTGCACATTGAAATTGTGCACACACAATGCTGTTATGTTCCAATAAGACTAAAATCCTAATCCTCTGATTGGACAAGAGCTCACTTAGTATATTCTATGTTTTCGGCTCAAGTGGCATATGTTACCATCTGACGTCATGACGCAAAATATTTGAAATAACTGCTTCATCAACAGAGTGACTACCAAGCGGCTTCATTTTTTTTTAATGTTTCACGTGTGCATGGTGTTCCAGATGAAGTGTTGTTTAAATTACAAATCGATTTATGATATGAACTAAGATGGAATGAGTTTATCTGGTTCAGTGATTATTTATCCTGTGCCATCATGGATACTCGAGAGGTTTATTTACTAAACCTGTGATCGTTAAAAGTTGCCTTGAACAAGGCAACTTTTAATGATCACAAGTTTAGTAAATAAGCCTCTTGTGTTTCACGATGTAGGTTTTAAGCTATGGGTAGTGTCTTATTAGAACATATACATTATTGTGATCAGTTGATGGTAAACATCACGTCCAGAAATGAAAACACTGTCGCAAGCATTTTTATTCATTCACTTCAACACGCGAAGGGTGGTGTCATTTCGAACAGCTGATTGCGGAGATTTGAAGAGATAATTCCTAAGAGTTAACTATTTCCCACACGCATTACAGCTTTCAAAAACATATATCATACCAATGCAATTATAAAACAAACAAACACTATTGGTCATAACAAAAGACTGTATCAGCAAACAGTGTTCCCACTCACGCCCCCTCACCCCCACCATTATTAAAAATAGCCTAATTGCCGGTACCTGGAAGTCTTTTCATACTTTCGAAAGCCCTCATGAAGTCATGAAAATTCAATTGAGCCTTCCCCATGAAAAGATAAACTGTTACTGTACAGGCCTATTTTTTTACATAAGGTAGAGGGCCACCTCCCCAGGAAAAGGAAGCTCACACATGAAATAAGAAACAGAATATTGAATAAAGGGTCACAAGCACTGTTGTGGAGCACTTTTAGCACTGCTGAAATTTCCTTCCCCCCTCCCCCCTGTGCCCCCAGCACCCCCCTCCCCACCCCCACCCCCAGTATTCTTATCCTCCCTGGTCCGATAATCTGTCACAGTTCAATAAAAGAAAATAAAACGTTTTTTTTTCAGCACAGGTCAGAAAATTATCAACTAATAAAACACCACTTTCACTTTCCATACCGAGTACCTGAGCGACTAATTAGTCATCCAACAATATTAAGATATTATAGGCCCAACACCTAGGCAGAAACCACTGAGAAGTAATATAATGTTTCTTAATTTTTCACTGCCTACCCAGTGCCACAACACCAACCCGCACACATCTAATATCACAAGGCCATCCAAGAAAAATACCAAACTCCCAAATTAAACCGGTCTGTCGGCCTACAGTAGGCCTACAAATTTTCAAGGCGTAGATTAAATTAATTGATGCATTGTAGCAAATTTCCACTGCATGGGTGAATTGTTTACTAATGCCTCCAATCAGCATGCCAGGTAATAAAGAAATTCAAATGAACAACAGATATTTAAAGAGGCGGCAACCTCACTCTGATGTCCATGAATGAAAGCCTACTCTTTGATACAGTGCTCATAAAATTTTTAAAAAATATTCCATTCGCGTAGTTTGGAGACAGGCCACCACAAGCTGAGAAATCAAAAAATAATATATTACAGAAGTAGGTTGGGGGGAGGGTATGAACCCCATTTTACGTTTTTTTTTCAAGAACGTATAATCCAATTAAATGCCCAAAATACCAAACTTAAAAGCACCCAAGGCCCCCTGCTTGCTCGTTCCCATGGTGTACCTTTTTTATCAAAGTCAAATCACTTTTGAAAAATCATGGCAACGCTTATGAGAGTGTTAGTTAAAACAAAACCAACTCATTTTCAGCGTTAAATGGAAGAAGACTTAGGCTATTGACAAGTGATTCTGCTTGAATAATAATTTCAAGGTAACAAATCCACAACAATAGGCTACTGAAAACATCAGAAGGTTTATACCTTAATTGGTTGCTGTTTGATTATGTCACCTTGTGTTGACTATCTCATTGAAAGATTATTGCCACTGGTTTTAATTCTTGAACAATCTACTGAAATCACACAGCATTTAATTTCACTGGAAAGTCGTCTTGCTAAATATTTAATTTGTTTTGCACAGTTTCATCGAATTTAAGCCATTATCTGAGTGGAATTCACACTCTGCGAGTGTTTCCAAATCATTCCAACATGCATGCACTGTTTCTAAGTTTGCACCAGGCTTCTGGACATCCTCAGCCATAATATAAGTTGTCCGTGCATATAAGATCATGTTGGATTCAGTTTATTTGAATCTGAACATCTGACTATCCCATGCGTGTGTTTGAAAATTGTGAAAACCTTTTCTCTCGTGAAAAACACACACGCTTCCTGGTGTGTTCTTTCAAACGATATTGTGCAATAAATAGTTGAAACACACTTTCATTGTTTTCTGTTATTTCCCAAGCCTGCCATGAATGACATGTTTCATGGTCTATCTATCATCATCGGATCCTATAACCCCCACCCCCACCCCCACCCCCACCCCCCTCCCAACACCCCCCTCCCCCCGCCCACCACACACTTCTGAAAATGATGTTTGTTTTTTTTTATCAATATTTAATTATTTTAACCCCACAATCAGTCGAAGACTGCACTCGCCTGTAGATAAATTCAGTTGTTCGAACAAGCTATTCAATTCTACTGATGTCAGTATACCACAATCTTGAATCCATACAATTACTGAGTCCGAGCTATTAAATTTAAGCCTTTAATCGAGCGATAGTCAGAGGAGTGCAGATGGGGGTGTCATAGACCTGGGCTCACACCTTTATTCAGTGGTAAATGACACCTTACATAACACAGGGGGGTGGGGTAGGCCGACAGATGCTTTTTTCATCTTATCTTAGGAGTTTGTGTTGTTTTTTTTTTTTTTGGGGGGGGGGTGGGGGGTGGGCGATTCACGAACTGCTAACAAATACTCGAAATGCATCAAATTTATTAATGGGCCTTCCCTGTTTATTTAATGTCAAAAGTCTAGCGGTTGGGGTATTCTAGTTTATTTACAAGATCGTTTGGGCCTATAAATGGGATTTGAAATGAACTGATGAACAATTTTCCAGCAGAGTGCGCATTTGTTACATATTCACTTATGCATTTCGATTTCTGACTATACCGCGGTTGTTACGACAACTACATCTGACTTGTAGTTTACTTTAGTACTTCCATCATGCAGGCTATGTGGTCTACCACGTAATTCAAAATTCAGAGCTCATGTTATGAAGTTTTCATCCCTCATCATACTGGATTTCACTCGCGACTGACACCATCTTCTTTCTCTCTCACCGTGACAAGTTTCGAGGTAGAGAATTCATACTTCATACTTGCTAACATGATCCTGACTGAATTCACAATTCACCCTCGTGTTTTGTAATTAGCTTCACGCTATCGTGTTTGCTGCCTACTGACACACAACATATTATTATGTAATGATGATTAGCCATGAATTATGGTGCACTGAAAGCCGAGTTTCGTTGGCGTGTGTTGGCGCGATTCAATCGAGAAATAATCCTGTAAGAACCTCATGAAAAAAATCATGCAACACGTTCACGTCGTGGAAAAGGCAAAAAAGTCAATGTTTGTACTGCAGGTATCTAGAACATACAAAGAACGATACATGAGTGTGAATGGGTTAATCGATATGGCATGAGTTCCAGCACCAGAGGATAAAATGAGAAGCCACAGGCCTTGAGTTTTATCCTTCCACGATTGCACAAGGGCCATATTGATTAACCCCTTCATACACGTGTCGTTCTGTGTTAATTACACACCTTCACATCGATAAAAAACAATTATTAGAATGACATTCAGCAAGTCATTTCACAACTATCCACAAAAAGTACACTTTTTATCACCAACCAAATTTGCGAGAGGAACCTGTGTTACTATTTCGTCCCCGGAGTTCCCCTACTGGCAGCCTACTGGCAGCCTACTGGCACATAGAACACATTGGAACTCAAGGGAAGATTTTCATCTATCACTGGGGATTCAAATTGTAATTGCATTGCACGATTTTTAGAAAATTCCAATGAAATTTTGATTCTATTTAAAAACCATCCATCAACGATTTCCATGCCACACATATATGCAGAACAGATTTTCATTTTCCGCGTGGTTGAGTGTTGCTGTAGATCGGGTTTACATAGAACAGGCATGTAATAAAAGTTTGTAGCAGTGTAAACCTGATAAATTAATTTTAAATTGTATTTTGCCTAATGGTTCTTATATATTATTCTCTTAATTTCCAGGATTAAAGAGAAAGATGTTAAAAAGAAGGAAAAATCTCCAGAAAAGGAGAAGGGAAGATCTTCACCACGCCCAACACCAGCAGTTGTTGCTGTCCAGGAAGATAAGCGGAGCAAATCTCCAGATAATAAGAAATCAGATGATAAGAAAGATGACAAAGATAAGAAGGAACAAGAGAAAGATGACAAGAAAGATGAAAAAGAAGACAAGAAAAAGGAAGATGATTCAAATGAAGATTGGGACAGATTATATAGAGCTATGAAAGGCTTTGGTACTGATGAAGATACAGTAATAGATGTCATTGCCAAGAACAATAACTCCCAAAGACAAAATGTTAGAGATAAATATCAGGATAAATATAAACAGGTATGGTTTTTACTTTAATGTACCCCTGCATTTAACACCAAATCACTCTTCCTGCTACATTTCTCTTCCACTACATATAACAAGCTATTAATCGAAAATAGAATATGTTTTCATTTTTGGAATTCACTGAAAAATATTTCCACAATCCATTCCAATGAGGGAGTCATGAGCTGAGTTTGAATACTTTTTTGAGAATATTACTGGCTAGTGCTGACCATTCTGTTGAGTAAAATATGGATGAGATTTACACTGAGGCTGTACAGTGTTCAGGGTTAGTCATTCAGTTAATAAGGCCATAAGCTCTGTCAAACAAGATTTTATAGATTAAATGCCTGTATTGGATGTACTGAGGCCAAATAGGTCTATAAACAAAGGACAACTGAGGAGGGTCGGATAATTTCTTGACAGGTTACAAGTTTTGGGGTTCAAGTAACAGGAGTTTACTCTAAAACCTACATTCAATTAACTGATCAAGTTTGTACTGGAGTTATGGTAAATGGTTTTGTGTTGGAAATTATATTCAATTAACAGGGTTATTATACCCCCACTTTTGGAGAAAATGGGAGGGTATACTGGATTACATGCGTCCGTCCGTCTGTGTGTCCGGGCCAACTAAACCTGTTTAGGAGCTATTATTTTTAGGAGGTTAGTCGAAATTAGGGTAGTATTAGGGTTAGGAGAGGGGTGGGGTTAGGGTTAGGGGTAGCCCCAGGGCAGGGCTAAAGGTTGGAGGGGGTTAGGACCCAGGGGGGTGGGGGTTGGGGTCAGGGGTGGGGTTTTAGTTTTTATACCCCCTAAACCAAAAAATAGCCCCTAATCCTTTTGGTCCGGCTAGGGTGGGGTTAGGATCAGGGGTGGGGGTTGGGTTAGGGTTAGGGGTAGCCCCAGAGTAGATCTTAAGGTTGGGGTGGGTTAGGTCCCTGGGGGGTGGGGGTTAGGGTCAGGGGTGGGGTTTTAGGGTCAGGGGTGGGGTTTTAGGGTCAGGGTAGGGTAGGGTTAGGGTTAGGGTGTGTTTTTTTAGTGTATGGGGTGGGGTTAGGGTTAAATATAAGTTCTAGGGTGGAGAGGGTGGGGTTCTGGCTAAAATACCGTTGCCAAACTACATGCCGCTTTCTTTTGTTGCAGAACTGCACTCTACCAGGTAAGGGTTAATATTGTTTACCAATACCAAACTACATGCCGCTTTCTTTTGTTGCAGAATTGTATAGATGATTTGAATTCCGATTTATCAGGAGATTTCAGAAATCTAGCTGTTGGGTTAATGTTAGATCCGGTGGAATATGATGCCTATTGTCTCCATCAGGCTGTATCTGGTAAAGGAAAGAAAGAAGAAACAATGATAGATGTTATTCTCACAAAATCACCAGAGGTATGCTTTCTGTTCTATAAAACTCTCTACACAGCTTAGGGTTATCATCAGATTTTAGGAATTATCAAAGCTCGAGTGTTCAAGCAAACACAGGCAATGTTTCTGCCAATGGACCTCTGGGTTACCTGGAGGTCCATTGGCTGAAACACTGCTTGTGCACAGGCCATATGTACATAATTTGATAGCCTTACTATGGTCATAATGCGTAGATTAACGTGCAGATCGACGTGCTATTTGTGCGCATTTCATGACAGGACTTCTAGTTTTAACTGTATATTATGTTGGACAGAACTTCTGAAGCTCTGTAAAACAAAATATAATATTTGTGTTGGAATGTTATATGGAATTAACAAGATTTTGCAATGAGATATCCAATTAAGTAGGCTCCACTCTTTGCAGATTATCATGATAATGTGTATGTCCTGTGATTTGTATCAGAGTCGAGGTGGTGTCCAGAATGGCATCTCAACGAGCTGGCTTTGGTCACCACTGAGAATCTGATGCAAATCACAGGACCTGCACATTATCATGATAATCCATTTATCTAGCAATTCTATCACATAAACAGATTAAATGTTAAATTATTAATACAGTTTGGGGGATAATGGTGTGAGAGAGAAAGTTATAAAAAAACCCAGATTTTATGGAACTATATTGTTGTGCACTCTAACAATGGGTGACATGGTCACCACAGTTTTCAAGGTTGTGCTGTCAAATTATTCATACTCAGTCTCACTTCCTATGATGATCTGCTTGAATTTACGAGTGTGCTATATCGGCACATCCTCAGGAACCGGGTAGTGTAATATTGAATTGTACATTTTCTACTTGTGTTGGGGGGGGTGGGAGGGTGAGGCGGGGGCATTGGCTATGAATAGTTCTGTCACTCACGATAAGGAATTTTGTTTTATTTTGTAAGCAATCAGCTGAGTCGATCACTGAAATTTAATAGAATGTATTATATCTGATTTCTATGTGTCGTGTTACCGGAAACAAGTCATCTATGTTATACAGAATCAGAATGAGTCATCTATATGATTAAGAATCCAAACGCATTATGTGATATGTACCATTTCTCGTGGCATTCAGCCAAAATCAATATGATTGTTAGATAAACAGAAATACCAGGATTTGTGTCTTGTTTGATAGATTGCTGACAGATCTCTGTGATCACAAGATTCAACACTTAATATTCCGAATTGTTTTGAGACAAAGCAGTTTACAAACACATGAATAAGTATGACATTCATGGATAAGGAGTTACCCCTTTACCTAATGAATCAGCTGTATCCGCCCACATAATTAAGAATTAAAAAGATGTATTTTTGACAACATTTCAACAAAACCATATTATGTGACCCCTCATTGGAACAAGGTCATGAAGCTCACTGCAATCAGGGTCCCATGACATGGTTTTGTTGACAATTTTTTTTAATTTTAAAAAACAATAATTAAAAAAATAAATTGTGATATCCTAAAGTTTACCTAATAAATCAGTCGCATCCACCCTCATAATCTACAAATGAAGCAGTTGAAAAAAAAAAAATTTTTTTTTAAATTTCAACAAAGCCATATCATGTGACCCCTCATTTGAATGAACTTTCCAAGCTTCTTCCAAAGTGGGGTCCCATGATATGATTTCATAGAAATTTTGTGAAAAATTGAAAAAAAAGAAAATTAAAAACATAAATTTTGAGATCCTGTGCATTGGGTAAAGGGTTAAAAATTTTGGTATCAAAACCTAAAAAATCTTGTTGGTTTGTTCTTTTCAACAAATCATCTTGCAAGTCATTGAACATCGCCTCAGTACATCCTGTATAATTTTTCAATTGAAGCCTTGGGGGTCTATAAAGGTCTGTCAATTTAGTTCCAGACAGAGGGAGTACTTTACTTTAATATCTTGTACATTTAGCAGTGGATAAAGGTGGTGTAAGGCCTAAAAAAGTTAAAAATCTGTTTCTCAGGCCCTCCTGCATGGTCCTTTTGACTGCCACATACTCGCTATTACCAAAGCAGACTTAAACAAATAATAATTAAATGGTTTATGTCTGATATTTTACCCAAGTTAATAAATTGATTATTTTGTCCCTTGAGTACAACAAGGCTTTGTAATGGTTTAGCATTGCAAAGCCTTGTTGCTCTCACGGGATGAAATACACCACCACCCGTGCTATTTTGTATACTATGAGGCCTAAAACATAAAACAAACCAAGAACATGAACTTTTGATCACAAAGAAATAATTACAAAAAATAAAAAACTATCTGCCTGTAGGCAATTTGACAAAAAATGGCCTGAGAAACAGAAGATTTACTTTAGGCAGTTTTATGGTGGAGGAAGCCAGAGTATCAGGAGAGAGTAATTGTTAGACTCTCCAATTTCTTATCAACCTACTCACAATTGTTTACTACAGGCTTGCACTACAGTGGAAGTCCCTAACTCGGATAAAATACTCTCTATTTTTGTCTTTCCCAAGCAAGTTGGGAAAGAAAAGTGGTGCAAAAGCACCAATAAAAATAAGCCAAAACTGGGTCGAGTGCAACCGGCGCAGACCCAGTACGGGACGCTCTCTCCCAAGTACAACTCCACGACTTCCGTTGCCAGTGCGCATATACCGTCTCTAAAGACTCATTCTTTTTGAAATCCGCTTCGTGTCGAGATGTTTTTGCACGCTTATCAGTGTTCCACCAGCTCGATGTTTGATGATTCCTGATTCATTATACCACAGTGTATCCTTTGTATTCTCAGGAACAGTGTTTTATATTCTCTTTTTTCTATTATATGTCCATAATGTATATTTATTTGCTCTCTCTCGGGTCGCGCGCGATTTTCGCGGGCCACGCGGTTCGGACTTAGATTTTCACAATTATTGTTCATGCTTTTTTTGCAAATTTTTATAATTGTGTTAGAGTTAGGTGTCAGCGGGGTACCACTCCTGCAGTGCTTCTTCTTTCTGTTGAGAGTAGTCTTCCTGTTGGGTGGTTCCCGGTCGACCGTCTGGGGTCTTTGTTTCTGTCACCTTTCTCTCTTTGGGGGTGTTCTGTTTTCTGATCTCACCTTCTCTGCTCCTCTCACCTCTCTCATGCCTAGGACAATTCCTTGTGGGCAGTGTCTGCTGCCTAAGCATGTGGACGATGTACATTCGTCGTGTTCCTCCTGTAATGGGTGTTCGGCCGAGCGGCCGTGTGGTGTCTGTGGAACATGGTCTTCCACCTTCTGGGCGTCTGTAAATCGTGTCGTTCGTTCTCGTGGCCGTGCCTCCCGCTCCCGCGGGAAAGGAGAACGTGGTCGTTCGGGGCCTCCCGAGCCGACTTTGTCTGGTGAGAGTTATTCCTCCTCCGTGGGGGATGTGCAGTCTTTTCCTGTGGTGGATACTGCGGGAGCCGTTGAGTGTTCTGGTGTAGAGATGCCTGGTTCCGGGACTACGGTCCCCCTCCAGTCGACATCTGAGGCTGTCACTAGGGTTGTGACTCCTCCTTCGGAGCCGAGCCGGTGTGCTCTCTCCATTATTTCACCAGCCTCAACGACTCTCGACGTATCTACTACTGCTGCTGGTCCGTCTGCTTCGTTGTCTGTTTCAGCCGGCCTCGGCTTTTCGCTGCAGGGGACTGCAGAACTGTCCGATACTGTAGACGTGGGATATCGGCCCCAGCCTTCCCTGACTTCAACTCGGCGAAGTCGGAAGGGGCTGCCGGCCGAGCCCATCGCTGTGGTCTCGTCGCCGTCGAGTACCACAGTTGTGTCTTTGGATTCGGATGTTCGTAGTGGAAACACTATGAACTCCGTGGCGTTTCCGTCCACTCCCTCTGGTCACACGACCAGTTTTGGGGGACCAACGCCTTTTGTGCAGCCTGGACCTTCTGCCCCGCAGAGGTCCGCGGTGACTCTCATGAGTTCTCGCAATATTGATCCTCGGGGTGCATCGTACCCCTATACACGTCTGCCTTCAGATGTTTCGGCTGCCGCCCGTCGTCCCGCGTCGGGTGTTTTGGAGGATCGTGACCCTTCGCTGGTTAAGAGGGTCAGAGGTGAAGCCACTTTGCCGGTTCGCTCCCCTGTCGAACCGGTCGGTACAGGCAGTGAGCTTAGGGAGGCCCTCTCCTTACTCACTCAGGTTCTCTCAAAGAGCCTTCCTGTTGCTTCCAGCGAGGCTATGGGTGGTTTCCAGGCGCCTCCTATGGCGCCGCCTCCCGGAATTGGAAACAGGCCGGTTTCCGATTCCTCTGGTGTCCCGACACCATGGGAGGCGTCGGCTGGTTTGCCCACGATGGGCTATGTGTCTTCCGACTCTGGGGAGGAGTCCGACATGCTTGAGGTCGAGGGCCAGCAGTCTTCGGACTTGGGGGCGGCCCTTGACTTTGTGTTTGGGTTTCTGCCTGAGCTCAAACCTGCTAACCAGCCGACAGTGTCAGCCTGGCCGCGATCATCGGTCGCGCGCCAACAGCCTATGGAGCAACCTGCTTCTGGGCGCCTTCGACCGTGCCAGTCGGTACAGGTGGTTGAAGCTTTTTCAGCATTGGATGCCAAGCTGAATTCCAAGGCTTTGAAGACTTCGTTCTTCACCAGGGTTGACACCTTTTTGCCTCCTGTGCGTTATCGTTCCTACGATTCCGCCAATCCGTCAGTCTGCCAGACTTTGACGGTTCTGGATCAGGACTCCACTTCCCTTGGGCTTTCCAAGCCCAAGTCTGCCGTCATTCCAATGACGACTCTGGAGTCCACGTTGGGCTTATCTAGAGAGATGCTTGGCATGCTTTCTCTCTCAGATCACGTCGTCTCGGCTTTGGCTGCTTATCTGCCTCCAGATAAGTTTGACGAGGTACAGGCTCCTTTGCGTGTGCTGTCCAAGGCGCTTATGCACCTTACTCACACGCATGCCTGTAACACGGCCAATTTGGAATTAGTTCGAAGGGATGCTGTGCTGGACACAGGACGATCCCTTCCCGAGGAGCAGCGTGCTACTCTTCGATCTGCTTCTTTGGCAGGTCCGCAACTTTTCCATGGTTCCGTGTCGACGGTCCGGGATGACGTCCTACATCATTCCAAAGATCAGCTGCTGTTTCGTCAGCTTGATCAGCCTTCTCGGGGAGGCAAGGGCCGTTCCAAGCCTAACAAGTACCCTTCTGCTTCCTCTGTGAAGCAAAAGGCTGGTCCTTCTGCCGCCGCCTCTGCTTCTTACTCACGGGGTAAAGGTAGGGGTCGGCAGAATCGAGGGAAGTCTCAGGATTCTTCATTTAGCAGAGGAGGTGGTTTCTCCTCTCGCGGGCCTCGTCGGGGCTCGAAATGAAGGTCCTCACCTCGAATCGTCCCAGGTTGGAGGAAGGATAGCAGAGTTTGCAGACCATTGGACCACCATCACATCCGATCCATGGGTGTTAGATGTTGTTCGGTCCGGGCTGCGCATATCCTTCCGACGGCACCCCACTCTGTCAAGGGTGCCTCTTCCAAACACAGTTCCTTCAGACGTTTTACGTCGGGAACTTTTGTCCACGGAGATTGCCAATCTCCTGGCAAAGGGGGCGATCGAGGTCGTCAAGAACGTTCAGTCAGTGGGTTTCTATTCCCGCCTGTTCTTGGTGCCGAAGAAGGACGGCCGACTCCGACCGGTTATCGATCTGAGCATCCTGCACCAGTCTATCATTGCTCCCAAGTTCAGCATGGAGACTTTCAGGTCGGTCCGCCAATCAATTCACCAGGGAGATTTCGCAGCCAGCATCGACCTGCGAGACGCTTACTTCCACGTTCCGATGCATCGGGCATCACGGAAGTATCTCGGGTTCGCTTTTCTGGGGCGAGTTTACCAGTTCAAGGCCATGCCTTTCGGCCTCAACCTGGCTCCTTGGGCGTTCACCAGACTGATGTCGCATGTGATAGCGTTCCATCGCACACAGTCCAGGGTGACTACTTCGGCATATCTGGACAATATCCTCCAGAGGCATTCCAATGCTGCCTTACTGGAATCGGATGTCGCCACTCTGTTGAGCTTGCTCACGTCGCTAGGATTCAGAGTCAACGAGGAGAAGTCGGACCTGGTCCCTTCTCAGTCGTTTTGTCATCTGGGGATGTCTTTCCAAACCAAATTCAATTTGGTGGCTGTTCCCCAGGCCAAGGCTGTGATTCTCTCAGCTTTTGCTCTGACTCTGTCCCAGTCCAGGTCCGCGACCGCTCGGAGTTTTCTCTGGCTGATCGGTCTCTGCGGTTCGGTGACGGATCTCATTCCTCTAGGTCGGCTGCGTGTCAGACCTCTCCAACACTTTCTGCTCAGTCGTTGGAGACCGAATGTAGATTCTCTGGATCAGGTGCTTCCGTTTCCGGACTCTCTGTATCCTCACCTTCTTCCCTGGACAGATGTTCAGTGGATTACGCAGGGTGTTCCGCTGGACTTACCCACGTCCGATCGCGTTCTGACGGCAGATGCCAGCGATCTCGGATGGGGTGCGACGTTGGATCCTCTCGGTCTTTCCCTACACGGGATGTGGGACCAGGATCAAGCAGCTCTACACATCAACCAGAAGGAGCTTCTTGCTCTTCTTCTAAGTTTCAGGCAGTGGATCCCTCACTTGTCGAATCGCCAGGTCCTTCTACTATCCGACAATTCGACAGTGGTTGCTTACATTCGGAACCAGGGCGGCACGCACTCGTTTCCGATGTACGAGTTAGCTCGGGATCTTTTACTGCTCGCTCAGGAGGTTCATGCCGGGGTGGTTGTTCGTCACATTCCCGGTCGTCTGAACGTCCTAGCCGACTCCCTGTCCCGACAGGGCAGGGTTATTTCCACCGAGTGGATGCTTCACAGGGCAGTGTTCCAGTCGCTTTGCGATCTCTGGGGACGTCCCCACATCGATCTCTTTGCGACTCGTTGGAACCATCAGGTGGACACTTTCGTGTCCCCGTGTCCAGATCCTCTGGCTTTTGCCGTGGACGCTCTGTCACTCGATTGGAACGGTCTAGTCGGCTACGCCTTCCCGCCGGTTCCGATTCTTCCTCAGGTTCTCGCCAAAATTCGAACCTGCAGTTGTCGAATCATTCTGATCGCTCCCCTGTCGCCTCAGCGGGTGTGGATCAATCAGCTCCGCTCGCTGATGGCGGCGGTTCCGGCACGTCTCCCGCTACGTCGCGACCTTCTTTGTCAAGGTCGCCCTAGGAGGTTTCACGTCGACCCGACTTCATTGTGCCTTCACGCATATCTTTTGTCAGGTCCTGTCTCCTCCGTAGAGGTTTTTCGAGACGAGCAGTGGAGTGCATTTCTTCTTCAAGGAGGCACTCCACTGGTTTAGCTTATGCAGCTAAATGGAAGGTCTTCTGTCGATGGTGTGCTGATCACTCTGTTGATTATGCCAATCCTTCGATTTCACAGATTGCGGAGTTTCTGGTATATCTGTTTGATTCTCGGGGTCTCCAGCCTGTTACCATCAAGGGTTACAGGTCTATGCTTTCAGAGACTTTTTCTTATGTGGGGAAGCGTCGTATCGGCACTAATCCTTACCTCTCCAAGCTTGTTCGGCACTTTTCTTTGAAAAGGCCTCGGACTTTGCAGCTTTCTCCACGATGGAATCTTTCGTGGGTGCTGCTTTGCTTGGGGGGGGGGGGGGGGGGGGGGGCGCCGTTCGAACCTTTATCCCAGGTGGATATGCAATTTCTCACATACAAGACGGCTTTTCTGATGGCATTTGCTTCGGCCAGACGGGTTAGTGAGCTTCACGCCCTCTCGGTTGACCCGGCCTTTTTTAGGAGTTCTCCCAACAGTGTTACTTTTACCACTGATTGCTCCTTTTTGGCTAAGAATCAGTTACCAGATACTACTCCTCCTCCTATCTGTATCAGGGCTCTTCCCTCTGTTGAGGGTACTCGCCCTTTTGCTCTGTCCGGTCCGTGCTATTCGCATTTATCTTGATCGGACACGCTTCATACGGAAGGGCAGAAAACGTTTTTTTCTGTCTCTCATTCCGGGTCGACAGAAGATCTCTCCTCAATCCATTTCTCGATGGCTTTGTCTTGCTATTCGTACGGCTTATAGTCGTTTAGCAGCTGGCGATTGTATTACCAATCGTATTTCTGCCCACGAGGTGCGGGCACTGTCTACCTCTTGGGCTTATTCTAACTCCGTCAAGTTGTCGGATGTTATGCAGGCAGCCTACTGGAGAAATGCTTCTACTTTCTCCACCTTTTATTTACGCCAGTTGCAGGAGCAGTCGGAGGACCTTTTTGCCTTGGGTCCTCTTTCTTCTGCTCAGGCTGTTGTCTGCCATAGCCATTAGGCTTCTTGAAGGTCAGTTTCAGCCTTGTGCTGTTACTGCCCTTTTTTCTGTCTGTGTGTCACACAGGCTCATATGTCTCTTTTCATTGTCCTTTACCAATGATTGCGACATTATGGTTGATAAGCCTCGGGACCTCTTCCTTCTGCTTCACGGTTCCAGTGCACTAGGGTTATGTGGGGGTTGGTTATGCGATTCCCTCCAGCCTTTTGTCTATTCAGCCTGTAGTAAACAATTGTGAGTAGGTTGATAAGAAATCTAAATTTTATAGTAAATTTCCTTTCTTATTATACCTACCACAATTGTTTACATGGAGGCCCTCCCGTCTTCTTTACGGGTAAAGAATCTTTCCTCCCCGCTGATCACATAACTCTAACGTTTACGGATTCAAAAAAGAATGAGTCTTTAGAGACGGTATATGCGCACTGGCAACGGAAGTCGTGGAGTTGTACTTGGGAGAGAGCGTCCCGTACTGGGTCTGCGCCGGTTGCACTCGACCCAGTTTTGGCTTATTTTTATTGGTGCTTTTGCACCACTTTTCTTTCCCAACGTGCTTGGGAAAGACAAAAATAGAGTGTATTTTATCCGAGTTAGGGACTTCCACTGTAGTGCAAGCCTGTAGTAAACAATTGTGGTAGGTATAATAAGAAAGGAAATTTACTATAAAATTTAGATTTTCTAACTCTGCAGGGTCAGTAGCGGTAGAAGGATGGTGCATCATTGATGTGCAGGATGCCTTACAGTACAAAGTGCTTCCGTGCCCCCAAAACTTCATGTTGTAACAACCTGTAAAGATAAAAATGTTCACTTGGACTTGTCAGACAAAAACTCTTGAACCTTTGTTGTCATTTGAATTTAATTTTGGTATTTGTGGGTTTTTTCTGGATACAATACTAAAAATTTAAATCAGCATAGAAACATGACACAACCCAGTTAATTTTTTTTATCTCCAACTTCAGCAAACTAAATGATAACTAACTAGGCATTGTCGTAGGTAGAAGATTGAAACCCCTAACATTTCAATGAAAAAAAACCTGATTCTGTGTGAACTTTATATTAAATATATGCATGAAATTTATGATTCAAAGCTTTTGTTTCTTTCATTTTTCAGGACCTTGAAAAGATTAAAGAGAAATATAAAGCTGGTATGATATTAACTTTTATTATTATATGCTAGTCTGTGAATTATCACAAATTATCTAAAAGGTATTTCTTGATATCTATCGAGTTGATAGATATCAAGAAATATTCCTCAGAAGCTTCCTAAATGACATCACGCTACACCGCATTACATCGCCTTGAAGGAACAATCAGCTGATCTTTGTTATTGTTTTGAAACGTATGCATTTCTCGGCAAATTGGGTTGAATGTTGTGCAATAAAATGTCTCGTAGCATATAATAAAAAAGAAAGTCTACTCTATTTTAGTCAGTATCTGGAATTATCTCATGAGTGTGGACCTGAAAGTTTTATTTATATTTTCAGGTCCACACGATGATTTTTTTCAGTGGCTTCTTCAATGACGTTACACTTCGGCACATGACATTGTCTTGAATGTCACCTTGATGGAACGATCAGCAGCTTTTTGTTATTATCTTGAAACTGTTTGCTATCAAATTGGGTTGAATACTGCACAGTAAAATGTCATGTAGCATATAATAAAAAGAAAATCTATGCCATTTTAGTGAATATCGGGAATTATCTCATTCGCGTGGACCTGAAAGTATTATTTTTCACTCGCACAAGCGCTCATGAAAAATAAAACTTTCAGGACCACATTCATGAGATAATTCCCGATATTCACCAAAACTAGATATCCTCTATTTATTACCACTTTAGTGCGTGTTTTGTAGTACATTTTTGAAGTTTAGCGGGTGGTAAAACTCAGTAATTCATGATGTCATGCAACCGGAAGTGAGCAGCGGCATTAATGAAAACAAAATTCATTAACAACCCACTGCCTGCTTCCAGTCATGGTAATAATAGTAATAACATGATTTTGTTGGGTGTCTCTGTTTAATGTTTTAACGGCCCTTGAGGTCTGAGTTGTCATATTTCGTTTCTTTAACAAGACCAGATAGGCATGATCGAATGGAACACTTAGATCAATTTTACTGTGGCAATAATTTTTGTATTTGTATTTTCAGGGGAAATAATCCGATATCAAAATACTATACTAGGGTTTCAGTTTATTGCAGTCTAATAACACATTAGACATCACTATTGGTAAACAAAGTAACCACTAATCACTGACAAATGGCTTCTTATGTATTTTTTTTACATTTTTTTGTAGATATTGTTCATTAATCCGCTCACAATAAAGTGCTCTAAACAGGAATATTCAATATCTATTATTATCACTTTAGCAGGCATTCTCCAGTACATTAACAAAGTTTAATAGGGAATTACAAGAACGTAATGTTCAACTTCAAGGAGTCACTTGATGTGTCGGGTTGTTAATGGGTAAAAACTCTCATTAACAGCCCAACACTTCATGTGATTTTTGTTCCTTGCTTTCGTATACTCGGAAATGGAAATGGCTTCAACTTGTAAACAATGTGATTTTTATTTAAATTATTAAATATGTAAAATGTCCAGCAAAACTAGCCTCTATTCCTGACTTAAAAGTGGTAGGTATTTGGTCTGTTTTTAAGTTTTCTTTGTTGCAATTGAAATCATACCGGTGCCGATCACGAGCTAATCATGTGACACTAGTTTGTTTTACAACAGATGATATTATCATCTGTTGAAATTGAAAACTTTAAAAATGTCATGCAAGATACAGGGTGAAAACTTTCTCACACTCCCAGTGGTAATAATAGTAATAACATGACTTTGTAGAGCTTTGTGGTTTATTAACGGTCCAAACAGGTGTGAATAACAGCTCTTCAGCTTATTAACAGCCCTTGAGTTTGTCTCAGGCCTTTTTATAAACTGTCAGGTTGTTACTCACACCTGTTGGGCCATTAATTATTATTTTATTATTATTATTATTTATTGGTGCTTAATGCCACATCAGCAGCTAGGGCCATATCATGGCGAGAAAACAGTGGTATATAAAAAGTCATTATCAAGAATGAAGTAAAAATTGAATAAAAATAAAAATAACCACAAAAGACATGTCAAAGACAAAAATGATTAGAAAAGCAATAAGTAATGAGAAAAGAAAATACGTTATTAATCAACCCTGGAGAATTGAGACTTGATGATTTGAGATTAAAAGAATAAAAACAATTTTAAAATTTTGTAAAAAGGTTGATTACTTTCAGAAATGACACAATTTTGTGTGGGCTCATATTATAACATAGATCTCTAAGGAATCCAGCTGTGAAGTACTGCCCTCTAACAAGATTAAAATCAGTGCAATGTAAAAGAATGTGTTCCACTGATAACACCTGCTGACATGGAACACACTCTGGTCGCAAATTACCCTCTAAGAGAAAAGAATGTATTAGTCTTGTATGACCAATATAACACTGTGTCACAATAACATGATCTTTTCTACAAAGGTTTACCCAGGAAAATATAAGTCAAAGAAGTATAAAACATTTATTATGTTTATTATAAATATAAACAAAGTTTTGGCACCTTCTTCTACAGACAGACTCTGCGAGGAATGATTCGTCTAAAGCCTATAATTCTTTATTAGTCTAGTGTAGCTTGACTTGTAACTAGACTGAAGTTAAATGACCTGTCCTGAACCACTGTTTGTGGCTAGGACTGCAGGTAGATGACCTGCATTACCCGAGTTGAATGACCTGTCCTGAGCCTCCGGTGGTGGCTAGGACTGCAAGTAGATGACCTGCATACGCCGACCTAAACCTATGAAGCGTGACCTGTCCACAGCCTCCATTGGTGGCTAGGACTGCAAGTAGATGACCTGCATACGCCGACCTAAACCTACGAAGCGCGACCTGTCCAGAGCCTCCGTTGGTGGCTAGGACTGCAAGTAGATGACCTGCATATGCCGACCTACACCTACGCAGCACGACATGTCCAGAGCCTCCTTTGGTGGCTAGGACTGCAAGTATATGACCTGCATTACGTCAACCTACACCTATCTAGAGTGACCTGTCCAGAGCCTCCATTGGTGGCCAGGACTGCAGGTAGATGACCTGCATTATGTTTACCTAGGACTGCAAGTAGATGACCTGCACTATGTTTACCTAGACTTATCCAGCACGTGTCCAGAGCCTCCGATGGTGGCTAGGACTGCAGGTAGATGACCTGCATCAACACTGAACTTGAGTGGTGGCCAGGACTGCAGGTAGAATGACCTGCATTTGCATTGACCTGGATCTGCCATAGTAGGACCTATGCCTGTTGAGAAATGCGAATGAGATAGAATCATTTTTTCACACAGAGTCTGCCCGCGACATGGAGGCCCAAAAATAAATGTGAATAAGGGATCACAATTGTGGAACTATATGATTCAGTTATAATGCTGTTCCTAACATATCTGCCCCACCCCCACTTGAAACATTTGATGCAGTATGTATGACCAACACTCAAACATGGTTATAGTTAAAATACATATTCCACAGTTCAAAGTTCTAAAATAGCTAGGCCATAATAAAATACATAGGTCACATGCTCACCAAGGTTTAGTGAAAATGTCTATTTAAAACCTCATAAGAAAATATTTTTGATGCATACTGTCTGTCAACCTTGTTGATGTAGCAGAATAAGTCTCATTCAAGTTCAAAACATAAACATTGATATTGTTTACTACACTAGTATTCAAATGATTGTAAGACTGTCAAAAACACCCACTAAATGTACACAGTTTTATAACAATGTTAGTGGAAATGGTATATATAATTAAGAACTTATTAAATCATACCATATAGGTAAGTGTTGAGTTGTAGCCTCCTGACAATAATTAGTTATATATTATCCTAATGGATCTAACCATAATGTTACTACAACACAATAGATAAGCATGTCAAAACCCTGTGTTGCCCCCACTTGCCAAAGATAGCTGAGCTTGTTTTAAAGTTGCAAAGGGTGTTCGAATATACCTACAATAACTGTCACTTGTCCATCTACCTAGCGTCTTAATTAAATGGTCTTCCATTCTAACTTTTGCCGATGTGCTGGCAGCACCTATCCGGTGGAATGAATGACCTGAGTATCTGGTCTGGTCATAACCTATCTTTACTAAAAGGTGTTTTAAATGATCTATAAACCATCTTCTGTACAGTGGTAGCCCATTCTCAATGACAAACAGAGGGTCATTTAAAGAATTAATGGAAGGTGTTCTCACTTTCAGGTAACTAACCAATGCATGATATGGACAAATTACTGTGTTATTTTTGAATAAAATGATTTTTACCCCTTTTCGACATGGGTCTGTTTTCGAAGATTTTTAATTTAAACTGAAAGCATTGTGTGATTCTAGAAATTGGATATCCCCCCTCAAACATCAGTAGTTGGATCGATATTCATCCAACTCCTGACGGCGGTGAGGGAATGTTTCACACATGATATTGCGGTACTTGTCGAAAGCCAAACAAAAATCATCAAATGAAAGAGTCTGTAAAAGACGGTGATCAGACTGCTTAAGTTGACAACAGGAGTGACCACCGTCAGAAACATCACCCCCCTCCCCAGTATCTGAGGCAAGCAATAAACAAGCAAGATTGACATACTTACCCTCTGTGAGTTGCCTCTTTAGCTTGGTGGACACAATTTCAAGAGGTGGTAATGTTTGCTGTCCAGAAGGTAGCAAAATACTGGGTGTTGATGGTACAATTCCTGAGGATGGAAGCACCTCTCCCAAAGTAAAGGAGGGTTTTGGTTGAGAGGTTGGCATTTCCAGTCGACTATCTGAAACACGCGTGGTGCTGGAAGCCCAATTTGAAGCTGGTATCGCGTCATGTGTGGAAGATGGAAAGCCCAAGCTGTTGGGTATCCTACCATGCACATCGTACTGTGATGTTACAGTACCAGGAAACACAGAATCAAGCCTGTCAGACAACAGTTGTGTGGTCTTGGCCAAAGACTGCACAGTATCTGCCAGCTTACCAAGTGTGGTGTGATTGTGTCCAAGCACATCCTCTGATGAACAGAACTGATTAGTTAATGCAGCTGTTGGAGTGGATGGCCTCAGCTGCCCTACAGCAGGAATCCTTGCAGAATGAGAGTCACTTGTGCATCTGAAGTACTAGCTGGTGTGGGGGTACCTGTAGCAGAATCCGTACTGGTAGAGGCCTTTGTATTTTCTTCATATAATCTGACAAGTTGGCGCTTTGTTAATGTCAAATGTGCAGGAAGCTGGATTCTGATTTGCTGTAATGCTGTTCGGAGTTGAAGAACAGTCCAGTGTTGTGGGTCAATGCCCACCACTTCTGAATCTCCACCTGATCTGGATAAAGTATTGTCAGAATCATCGAGGCTGAAAACTGGTGAAACAATACGCCTACTGCGTTTAGTGCGTTTTGCAACGGAAGCATCTCTGGAGGAATCTGGAGCTAAAAACTCATCAAAAGCAACAGTCTGTTCCTGAGAAAGATCATTTACTGAAGGAGTCTGTTCAAATGACACCACTGGATGACGAGTTCCCTGCCTTCTCCGAGGCATTGTCACGGCTATCTTTTGCAAAGTGTTAAAGGAGAAAACTACTTGACTGACTTTCACTCACAAAGAACTTCAACAACTGCCCAGTTTTCTGTAAACCTGGACAAGTCCCACTAGCTGTAGCTGGAGATAAGGTCAGCTGAAGGCTGCAGAAGTTAAAATGACCTGGAGTATAAAGTTTCCAAATATCTCTGTTACATGTATAGTATTGAAAGTATGTACTGTCTTTGCTGAACAGAATCTGGGGTTACTATGGTGATGGTGATCTGCTGATAGATTTAAGAATATTTCCTTTGTAAACCAAAATTTTGTGTACAGCTGTGCACAAAATAAATTATTACTGTATGGGTAGTGATCGGAAATAGTTGGTCAGAAGCGATGGAGCTTGTTATTAGTTGCCCCATTCAAATCCACATAGATTTGTGGCCCGATAATAAGCCACAAGAACCTCCAAAGTCATGTTATTGTTATATTAACCACTATTTCATAACTTTCCTACACACCTGTACAAAACTTAGTGAATAGATAATTTTTTATATTATGATTGACAGTGCACATGGATGTTTGCCACAAATGTATTCACCTAAGTTTCTATACCCAAGGAGTGTGCTGATAAGTTGTAGCAGTCCCAAAACATTAGAATTGCTTTTATGTTTGTATTAACCCTTAAAGACTTAATTCTGACAGAGATAACTTAGCACACAAGAACAACAGGTGCCCTAATTTGCTGTCTCAGGCTAAACTTTGAAGTCGAAGTCTGAGTACTTGGCGGTTATTTCTCGGCAAGTGATGCTTGCCCATGTAAGCAGCCAGGATTTGCCTAGAAACACATGCAAAGCCACATGATATATACTGCTAAAGTATAGCAAAAACGTATAATAATTTCCAGTCCTTTATGGGTTAATGTACATTTGATTTGTCTCCTATTACTCCATAACTTTAAATTCCATGCGTATTGGTATCATAAATGGAGGCTCAAAATAACCCTTGTTAAAGATATAGTTAACATGTCCATATCATGTTGGGCCACATGATATGTTTTTATTGAAAGTTTTGAAGAATATTTTTTCTACTGCACAATTTGTATATTATGTAGCTAGTGGATGTAGCCATTTCATAGTTTGAGGATTAATTGCTTGCAAGATGGAACTGAGGTGCACTGTTGTCTACTAGCAAAAAGTATTAAACTGTCAGTGCAATAGTGTGCGAATTTGACAGCTCGCTTTAAAAGCAAAAGACAGTCAAGAAGACATTTTTTTTCAAAAGATAATTTGTAATTTAATTCTAAACCCAACAAATTGGCCAAATTCTACTTTCATTTTCCAGACTACAAGAATGACTTAGCTTCAGATGTTAAGAAGAAAACAAAAGGAGACTTCAGTGATGTATTGACTAATGCACTAAATGGATCAAAACCATCTGATGATAAAGTAGATGATGACCAAGCAGAGAAAGATGCCAAGAAAATATACAAGGTACTTGTTAGTAAATTATGTCTTTAATCACCAATTTGTAATGATGAGTTGATTTTTGGAATCAATTTGGATTTAGAAGATTACTCAGTGTAATTAACCCTTTTGCCTAATACACACTTTGGAGGCCAAACTATTTTTGTCTCAAAAAACTAGCTTATGAATGGAATGAGCTCCATAAGTTGTCATAAGTTATATTTTGGGGATAAAGTTACAAAATTTGAATAGTGATTTTTGTGAATATCACTGGCCAGTTTTGATCATGACATTGGGGAAAGAGCATGAACAGAAGTTGTACTTCAAAACAAAAAGGCAATCAAAGGTAATTTTCATCTACTAACAAAGTTATTTTACAAACTAAATTCATATCAGTTAGTGTGTTCTTTGGCCATTTCACATTATTATCCCTGCATTTTAAAAAATGCGGCAATATTGTCGTGATCTCCGTCTGTACGTCCGTAGTCTGAACTTCCGTATGTCCGGTTTTGTAATTCAAAATGCTGTAACTTTCTACAGTTATTCAATAGGGTTGGTGCAATCCAAAAATACCACTTTTAAAGTTTTGTGCCACCAGGTGGCTTCTGTGAAGCCACTTGAAAAATGCACTAATTTTTCACTTTTCTTTCGACCTATGTAATTCAGAGTTCTATAACTGCACTAGGGTGTTGCTAAATGATCTGTAGATGTGCACGAAGGTTTCAGATTTTTCAGGTGCCACATGGCTGTGCCACCATTGCCACTTTCGTGTTTTCTTAGACCATTTCCGGCGAAAGGCTCCTAGGGTATATAATTCAAAACGCTAAAACCATGCTTAAATATTTTAGTGGGGTCTGTAGATGCACACGAAGGTTTCGGTTTTTTCAGCTGCCAAGTGGCTGTGTCACCGTTGCCACTTTTGCATTTTCTTACACCGTTTCCGGCGAAAGGCTCCTAGGGTATGTAATTCGAAATCCTAAAACCATGGTCAAATGTTGCAGTAGGGTCTGTAGATGCACACGAAGGTTTCCGATTTTTGGGTTGCCACGTGGCTGTGCCACCGTTGCCACTTTCGTGTTTTCTTAGACCGTTTCCAGCGAAAGGCTCCTAGGGTATGTAATTAAAAATGCTAAAACCATGCTCAAATGTTGCAGTAGGGTCTGTAGATGCGCACGAAGGTTTCGGATTTTTCAGGTGCCACGTGGCTGTGCCACTGTTGCCACTTTTATGTTTTCTTAGACCGTTTCTGATGAAAGGCTCCTAGAGTATGTAATTCAAAATGCTAAAAGCATGCTCAGATGTTGCAATAGGGTCTGTAGATGCGCACGAAGGTTTTGGATTTTTCAGGTGCCACGTGGCTGTGCCGCCGTTGCCACTTTCATGTTTTCTTAGACCGTTTCCGGCGAAAGGCTCCTAGGGTATGTAATTCGAAATGCTAAAACCATGCTCAAATGTTTCAGTGGGGTATGTAGATGCACACGAAGGTTTCAGATTTTTCAGCTGCCAAGTGGCTATGCCACCGTTGCCACTTACGCGTTTTCTTACACCGTTTCCGGCGAAAGGCTCCTACGGTATGTAATTCGAAATCCTAAAACCATGCTCAAATGTTTCAGTGGGGTCTGTAGATGTGCACGAAGGTTTCAGATTTTTCAACTGCCACGTGAATGTGCCACTGTTGCCACTTTCGTGTTTTCTGAGACCCTTTCCGGGGAAAGAAGGCTCCTAGGGTATGTAATTCGAAACGCTAAAACCATGCTTAAATGTTGCAATGGGGTCTGTAGATGCGCACGAAGGTTTCAGATTTTTCAGTTGCCATGTGGCTGCGCCACAGTTGCCACTTTCGTGTTTTCTTAGACCGTTTCCAGCGAAAGGCTCCAAGAGTATGTAATTCAAAACTCTAAAACCATGCTCAAATGCTAAAGTAGGTTGTAGATTCATAGGAAGGTTTTGGATTTCGGGTGCCACATGGCTGTGCCACCATTGCCACTTTCATGTTTTCTTAGACCCTTTCCGGTGAAAGGCACCTACAGTATGTATTTCGAAATGGTAAAACCATGCTCAAATGTTGCAGTAGGGTCTGTAGATGTGCACAAAGATTTTGGATTTTTCAGGTGCCACGTGGCTGTGCCACCATTGCCACTTTCGTGTTTTCTTAGACCGTTTCCAGTGAAAGGCTCCTAGAGTATGTAATTCGAAATGCTAAAACCATGCTGAGATGTTACAGTAGAGTCTGTAAATGCACAGGAAGGTTTAAGATTTTTTGGGTGCTACGTGGCTGTGCCACCGTTGCCACTTTTGTGTTTTCTTAGACTGTTTCCGGGGAAAGGCTCCAAGGATATGTAATTCGAAATGCTAAACGCATGCTCAAATGTTGCAGTAGGGTCTGTAGATGCGTACAAAGGTTTCAGATTTTTCAGGTGCCACATGGCGGTGCCACCGTTTTGCTTTCGTGTTTTCTTAGACTGTTTCCGGTGAAAAGCTCCTAGAGTATGTAATTTGAAATGATAAAACTATGCTCAGATGTTGCAGCAGGGTCTGTAGATGTGCATGAAGGGTTCAGATATTTTGGGTGCCACGTGGCTGTGCCACCATTGCCACTTTCGTGTTTTCTTTGACCGTTTCCGGCAAAAGGCTCCCAGGGTACATGTATGTAATTTGAAACGCTAAAACCATTCTCAAATGTTGCAGTGTAGTCTGTAGATACACACGAAGCTGTGTCACCTGTGCCACTCAATATGATTTTAGTGTGTCATATAATACATTTCATCTTTGTATCAAGCATTCATACAAAGTCAAGGATGCAAATGCAGGGATACACCATAGTGTGCTTTGCACACAAGTGACATCATCTAGTGAATTATTTTATTATTCTCTCATTATTTCAGGACAAGAAGAATCTCATCAACATTAAAGATAAAACATTCAAAGAAGTTTTAATGAAAAACAACCCCGATCAACAAAAGAAAGTTTTTGAAAAATATAATGAGGTCAGTAATCATGCCGTGTGTAATTTATGTATTATAACTCATAAACAATTAAATATGTTCCAAAATTTTTCATAACATCAAGTCATGGCTGCTGTAATGTGAGGGGGGAAAGGGGGGGGGGGGGGGGGCTGGGGGATTGGGAGGAACACAGTCATAAAAGGGCACCCACTCACTTATATACTTATATATATCAATCAATGGTGTCCCTTGTGCCTTAGTGGCATGATATGAATACATTACACAAAGTGATGCTTGGAGAACTCACGAACCTCTATATCAAAGAAAATGCACTTTTTGTCCCATATTTAACAAATTTCCTCATGGAACCAAAACAATGTGTGCATTATGCTCAGCTTTAACTGTTAAGTCCTTAGATTAATTATACAGAAATAACTACCATATATACATGTACAGTATGGTCACTGTGGACGGGTCTTTTTCCATGGGTGGGGAATATTTCCACGGATGCTATAATAAATTCCAAACACTAATTATAGGAATAATCATCCAAAATTTGAATTAGTGAAGCACTGGGTTGTATCTTGTGCTTTATTAATTAAAATTTTGCTGATGGTTATTTTTAATACCTGTTAAGTCCATGCATGAACATCATTGTGCATACGTGGGTTATGACTAGTCCATGGTGACTGTACTGTACTCTTTGATCACATCTTAATCCTTTACCCAAGATAATGGCCAAAACTGGCCAGTGCTATTCACAAAAATCGTCAGTTAATTTTCATTATTTTTTTCATTTTTTGTCTCAAAAACATAGGTTATAACCGCTCTGGAACAAGCTCATTGAGGGGTCATAACTTATGTTTTTGAGACAAAAAATGAAAGAAATTAGTTATTCATGAATTTTGTTTGTCATCAAACTCATTCCAATGAGGGGTCATAACCACTGTTTTTGAGACAAAAAATGAAAAAAATAATGAAATTTAATTGACGATTTTTGTAAATAGCGCTGACTGGTTTTTGCCATTGTAATTTTATTTCTTTACCAAACTTATGTTTACCTTATCATAAATGGTTTAGGATCCCACATTTGTGTTTTTTGACTGTAAACATTCAATATATGTCATCTTTTATTTTAGTTGAGTGGTGTGCCAATAGAAGAAGGTGTGGAATCAGCCTACAAAGGAGACCAGAAATTACTCTATCAAACATTGTGTAAGTACTTATTGTTGAATTTGATCCTATGCCCACGTATGTCAAAAATAGAAAGAGTTTTCCCATAATGGAACAGAATCTAACCAAGTAATTATTGTTTAACAGAGTTCACTGAACTCTGTCAAAGAAGATGAAAATATGATAGTTGAATGCAGATCTACAAAATATGAGGTTTGTTATTTACCCCAGAATATTTACTGGTACAGTGGAGCCCTCTTAATTGGATATCTCTTAACTGAATAACCCTGTTAATTGAATATAATTTTCAAACACAAAACCATTTACCATACCACCAATACAAGTTTGACCTGTTAATTAAATATAGGTTATAGAGTAAACTCCTGTTAACTGAATCAAAAATCTTGTAACCTGTCAAGATTCTCCCCAGTTTTCCTTTGTTGATAGATCTATTTGGCCTCAGTACATCCAATACAGGCATTTAATCTGTTATTTTTTTTATATATAATAGAATAAATGCTAAGTTTATCTCTAGAATACAGGAAAGTGACACAATCCTTGTTAATTGAATCTGTTAATTGAATAATTCTCATTGGCAAAGTGGATATTCAATTAACAAGGTTCTACTGCATAACATATTCTAAATTATGCAAGAACTGAAAATTGGCGCTCATGATTTTACGAGAATCATAAATGGTTTCAGGACTTATTTCAAGCCCTGAATTCTTTTGTACCAGTTACAAACTAAAGAAATGATTTAAATAATTGTAGGCATAAATCTTGAAAACTGCTTGAAATTCCTTAACTCCTTGCATGCTGCTGGTAGGTATTCCTGCCCAGAACAAGAAATACATTGCCACTAATTAACAAGAAATACTTTGCCACTAATTAACAAGAAATACCTTGCCACTAATACCTGAATGAACTGATATTTATCAAACATTGACCATCACTGAAATGTTTAGTTTTAGAATATATGACACATTTCATCTCTGTCTAACAACAAAATGAACAACAATTAACAAAGAAAGCACAAAGTAAATAATTTGAAACCAAGCATTGAAAAGCATACAAGTTCGTTTGTGAAAGGCGGCATGATGAGTGATGTTTCATTTTCCAAATAAGGAATTAAACAAATGCACAAGCTGTCTGCTTTGTTTATCTCAAGTTAAATTGACGACAAAAAAATAAACAACGAAAATAAGAAACTTCGTTTAATATAATATTTTTGCAACTTTAGCTCAAGTTTATAGGGGAGTTATTTTTAGACAGAAATGTATCACTGCGCCTTGTTTATTTTGGCAGGTTTGCTTGTCGATCAAATTTGACCAATGTGCTCCTCACTTCTTGCAGTGTTTTGTAGCGAGTAACAACACGATTTTGCCGTGACTGTCTGTAAATGATTTATGGGCTAAACAAAATAAATGTATAGTGTTTTCAAGTAAAAAATTTATTCTACTCGTAGGATTAAGAATGAAACCAACGAGCCAGAGGCTTGTTGATTTCATTTTTAATCCTATGACTAGAATAAATTTTTTACTTGAAAACACAATACGTTTATTCTATATATATTTTTCCTGACTTTCCTTAATCCTTTCCCTAATTAGTCGACTGTATCCACCCTTCTTATTTATAAAGTGAGTAGTTAAAAATAACGATATTTTTCACAGAATTTCAATGAATTTTCAATTCTATATATATATGATTTTCTTTTGGTAGTGAACTGTAATAAAGACCCACAAGCCCATTGTGCTGAGAGATTGAACGATGCTTTCCAAGGAATGGGAACAAATGAAGATGTACTGACAAGAACTGTTGTATCCAGAGTAGAGGTATGACACATAATTATTTGATTTTTGATATAGTCTTCAAACCAGTTCCTGTCCCTCCCTATAAAACCTATTAAATCAGTGTTCTACTAGTGTCAAAGTTTCCTAGATTCATTGTTTTCACTCGTCTGGGATGACCCGCATTGTGTCATTGGGCAAGGCACTTCATTCCGGTTGCCTACATGGGGGGCATGATCACGCCATGTACTAAGGCATACTGCACGTCAATGGTGCACATGTCTTCAGCTGCTGTAACTGTGCTTGAGCGGTGCTTGAACAGAGTTAGAATGTTGAGGAGCTGATAGTTGCTTGTTGATACTTGGTGGTTCTCTCCAGGTACTCCGGCTTCTTCCACCCGTAAACTGTCATGGTCACGATTAGCCATTGTGCATAAGTATGTGATCTTAAACACCAATAAATAAATAACATTGTTTTCATTTTTTGTTTTTAATTTTTTAACATTTCAGGAATTTATATTTTCATTATTATACCTTTCCATAATGAAAAGGAGTGAAGAAAAACAGCATATTCATATGCAGCAAAATAAATTTAATTTCAACATATGTAGATGATATGGAATGAGTGTTTTTCTCATATAATATTTATGAAACGAGTCTAAGAATTTTCCATTTTGACACACACATGCACAAATTAGCCACTTAGTATGACTTTTTAACCCATCACCTAACTTGAGTTGCAGACGGGACTTGGAAAAAACATCCTTGTATAACTAAAAATTTCATTTTTTGCTTCCAAAACATAGATTATGACCCCTCATAGGAACGAGCTTGTCAAGCTCGTTCCAATGAGGGGTCATAATGTATGTTTTGGAAGCAAAAAGTGAAAATATAAAAAAAATGAATGGCGTTTTTCTTGTAGGTGAAAGATTAATACAATATAACCCACCCCAAATAGGACAGATAACATAAATTCTCGCTTCTGAAATCATGCAAATGTGATCCAGTTATATTTTGTTTTGCCAATCAAATTGTCCAGTTTTGAAATTGACCAATGAAAGCTCCCAACTCTAATTATGCAAATTATGAAAATGTGGCCCAGTTGTATTTTGTTCAGCCAATCAAATTGTCTAGTTTTGAAATTGACCAATGGAATCGACGGAAGGCTTTATTTATCACTGATTAATATGAAAGCAAAATATCAAATGTTTTAAAGTGAACAAAATGGACGAGTCATATGATAAATATACATAAGAATCAATGTGCATTAACTTGTTTGTTCATTTTGTAGTTAATTGTTATATTTGAACCGTTCCTGAACACTGGAACAGGGAAATTAAAGCAAGGAGCAAATTGGAATACCATTTCTATTTTTATTGCAAACACATACATGGAATCATTATATCAACCTACCTGCACTGTGTATAGACAAGAATGATAGAGCAGTGAAAAATCAACTCAACTTCTATAAAAATAGAAAAGATTAGCCATATTGGAGTATATGAATACTTCTGACAAGTGTTTTAGCCAATTAAATTACCAGATTTTTTCTGTCTTTTAATAACAACATGCTGAACTACCAATGATAATCATACACCTATGCTGATTATATATATATTTTTGTTGTAGGATGATCTGCCGGCTGTTAACACTAAATTGGAAGAGAATCATGGGAAGAATTTAATTAAAGAAATAAAGAGTGAGACAAGTGGAGATTACAGAAAATTACTTCTAGCTGTTATTGGTGATAAGTAAGTAATGATATTTCTGTTATCATATAGACTCAGTAGGTGGGTAACATTTGAATATTGTTGTTTTTTTAGGAAACTAAAAGTTATCTTATCAGCTCTATCGGACATGATATTATAGTTATTGTGATGAAGTGACAGCATCATGGTCTCAGGTTTGCAGCTCATAGTTTATGTTCAACCAACATGCTCCATATCTTGGTTGAACCTATACTTTCAACTGAAAACCTCAGTCCATGTTATTGTCAATTCTTCACAATAATGTGTATATTCCAATAAGACCTACTCATATCCCCAAAATAAACATGGCAACTTTTAATGCTAACTATGCAATTACAATATGAATCACACACAGTGGAGCCCACTTAATTGGATATCTCTAAATTAATATCCCTGTTAGTTGAATATAATTTTAAAACACAAAACTATTTACCATACCTTCAGCACAAATTTGATCTGTTAATTGCATATGGGTTATAGAGTAAACTCCTGTTAATTGTATATAAATTTTTGTAATATATGGAAAAAATTACTGTGACACGCACCAAATTCCCCTTATATATCAACCTTTTTGGCCTCACTAATCCAATACAGGCATTTATTCTATTATATCTTGTTTGACAGAGCTCTATGAGCTCTGTCAAACAAGATATAATAGAATAAATGCTCAGTTTACCTCCAGAATACAGGAGACTGACCAAATCCCTGTTAATTGTATACTCCTGTTAAGTGAATAATTTTCACTGGCAAAATGGATATTCAATTAAGAGGATTCTACTGTACTTGAAAATCATCCTCTGAGTTCCAATGTGTTCTGTGTGCCAGTAGGCTGCCAGTAGGCTGCCAGTAGGCACACAGAACACATTGGAACTCAGGGGATGAAATAATAACACAGGTTCCCTTTGCAAGTTTGGTTGGTGATAAAATGTGTTGTGTTTTGTTGATAGTTGCAAAATGAATTGCTGAGTGTCCTTCCAATAATTGTGTTAAAAGACATGAAGGCATGTAATAAACACTGATCAACACACGCATGTGAATGGGTTAATCGATATGGCACTTGTGCCATCATGGAAGGATAAAACTTGAGGTCTGCAGCCTCGTGTTTTATCCTTCTGTGCTGGCACTCGTACCATATTGATTAACCCATTCACACACGGTTGTCATTCTGTGTTTTTATTACACATCCATTAAACTTTAAACACTTGTATTCAACAGAATCGCCACTATGATATAAATCATTCTGTATTCAACGGGTGAAATACAAGCCAGAACTTTTTTACTACACCGTTTAGTTACGCTTCAAAAAGTTTCCAAATTTCGTTATACAATCATCAACCGTCTGCCGCATAGTGTGAAAATGAAAACGTCCAAAGCAAAATAAAGTCGGTTCACAAAAAGTTAGCCAAAAATGAGAGAATACTTTTTAAAAACCCAATCATTTCCAACCGAAACATTAACCCAGCAGTCCCGTGGCCATCTTGTTTTGTGGATCCCATTACATCTAAATTGGTCAACTTTATTTTGGTAAATCTTCGTACATCTTGACATGCTTCAAACTTCTTTTAAAAACGTTTCTCCCAGCTGTTTTGCAAATCTGCATATATTTGTACTTTTATTTTAACTAACAGAAATAGCCACAAAATGGTTAGGCGTGAATGGGCAAACAGTGATACGAATTTCAACAAACACTGGTTCTGAAAAGGTTGTTTTGATTTTTTGTCAATCCATGTGATCAGTACAGCTTCAGTCAAAACAAACTCTTCACCTTTGGGTTTAAACATAGGAATTAAAATTTGTTTATTTAAATTGATTTTAATGCAAGGGTTGTGTAATAAACACAGAACGCGATGTGTCTTTGAATCAGTGGGTGTTTTACATAACTCGTTGGAATGGCGTAATCATACAGCTGTCGCGAAATATGACTACGCCATTCCAACTCGTTATGTAAAACACCCACCGATTCAAACACACATCGCGTTCTGTCTATTTCATACACGGTTGTCATTCTGTGTATTTTCTTCTCTATATGATAACACTAGTTTATTTCAAGAGATATGAAGTCAGGTGTCTAGAAAAAGGTTGTAGCAGTGTAAACCTGATAAATTAATTTTAAATTTTATTTTGCCTAATGGTTCTTATTCTCTTAATTTACAGGATTAAAGAGAAAGATGTTAAAAAGAAGGAAAAATCCCCAGAAAAGGAGAAGGGAAGATCTTCACCACGTCCTACACCAGCAGTTGTTGCTGTCCAGGAAGATAAGCGGAGCAAATCTCCAGATAATGAGAAATCAGACGATAAGAAAGATGACAAAGATAAGAAGGAACAAGAGAAAGATGACAAGAAAGATGAAAAAGAAGACAAGAAGAAGGAAGATGATTCAAATGAAGACTGGGACAGATTGTATAGAGCAATGAAAGGCTTTGGGACTGATGAAGATACAGTAATAGATGTCATTGCCAAGAACAATAACTCCCAAAGACAAAATGTTAGAGATAAATATCAGGATAAATATAAACAGGTATGGTTTTTGCTTTCATGCACCACTGCTTTTAACGCTATATCACTCTTCCTGCTACTGGTACATACAGTACGTGGAGAGTGGAATATAACTAAATCACCCATGAAGTGGAGTTATCACCCAAGCTATAACTTTCAAATTTTGTACATATCGACAAAAAACACAAGCAATGTTTCAGCCAATGGACCTCCGGGTTTAATCTGGAGGTCCATTAGCTGAAACTTTGCTTGTGCTGGTTATGCTTTGCAACAAATTTGCAGTTATTGCCTGGGTGGAATCTCCACTCTGCAGGTGATTTAGTGACAATACACTCTCCAGGCACTGTATAACGAGCTATTAATCAAAAATAGAATATGTTTTCATTTTTGGAATTCACTGAAAAATATTCCAGTGAGGGGATCATAAGGTGAGTTTGAATGGTTTTTGAGAATATTACTGGCTAGTGCTGACCATTATGGTGGGTAAAGAGTTGATATGGATGAGACTTACACTAAGGCTGTACAGTGCAGTGCTCAGAGTTAGTCACTCACTCAATAAGGCCACACAAAGTAGCTCATTCATTTCTCAGGCCACTTTTTGTAAAACTGCATGTGGGCGGGCAGTTTTTTATTTTATTTTTTATTTATGCAATTATTTCTTTGCCATCAAAAGTTCATGTTCTTGGTTTGTTTCATGTTTTAGGCCTCATAATCTACAGAATAGCATGGGTGGCAGGCCTGAAAATAAGCAGTCTGACATTTGCAGAATGAGGTTTCCAGAGGGTGAATTTGATGATGCTATCCCATACAGTGGGCCAATTTATCCTCTGGGTACCTCTTTCTGTTTAGTTTTGAGACCATGATTCAGACTGAGGTTCACAGAGGGTAAATTTAGTGATGCTACCCTGCTGTACAGGGTAGCATCACTAAATTCATCCTCTGGGAACCTCATTTTGCAGATGACAGTCTGCTTATTTTCTGGCTTGATGGGTGCTGGTGGAGTATTTCGTCCCTTGAATGCTAAAGCATTGCAAAGCCTTCTTGCACTCAAGGGACAATTTTATTAATTTTATTTTTTAAGTTTGCATTGGTTATAAAAAGAGAGCATACTGCAGCCAAAAGGACCATGCAGGGGGGCCTGAGAAACAGATTTTAAACTTATGTAGGCCTAATGAAAAGTTTGTATAACCAGGAAGTGTGACTATCCCTGTGCAATCCACACAGGGATGTGACTAGAGGGTTTCAGCTGGGGGGGGAAGGGGGGGGGGGGTGCCACCGGTGTAAATTCCAACTGTGAGTGGTTTCGATAGGTGGTTGCACTGCAGTGCTGGGTGATATCTTTTAACCCTTTACCCAATGAATCGCCCGCATCCACCTGCGTAATATGCAAATACGGCTGCTGAAAAAATATTATTTTTAAAAAAAATTTCAACAAAACCATATCATATGCCCCCTCTTTGGAACGAGCTCATCGAGCTCGTTCCAAAGAGGGGTCACATGATATGGTTTTGTTGAAATTTTAAAAAATGATATTTAAAATAATGAATTTTGAAATCGTCTGCGTTGGGTAAAGGGTTATGAACCCTTCTGAAAATTTTCACTAGTCCTGAAACGGAAAAAGCATCATTTATAATGTGTCCGGGTCAGAAAATTTACCGGATTAATGTCAGAGTCGAAATTTTGAGGCCATGTCAATTTTAGAGTAGGAAATTTGAAACTCAAGTTTCCAGTTGGAAATAAAAGATCAAAATTTCTCATCATTAGTTGGAATTTTAATATTTTTCATGAACAATGTTAATTTATTGAATTTCCAACCATTTGATTTTTGACCTCAGGATTTCCAACTATTGAAAAAAAATACTCCTAGCTGGGGGGTGAGACCACCCCCCCCCCCCCCCCCCTGTGTTGCCACATCCCTGAATCCACAGGGGTTGTCACACTTTCTGTTTATAAAAAAATTGGTAACTACCATATCACACACAACACGAAACTGCACACTCAGTAAGGCTGTGTATTACACTGAGTCATATAATATAGATGATCTTATTTTTACCAGAAAGAAAAGACTGACTTTATCCCTGTGTATTGTACAGATTCATTTGGTAAGCTAACATACACTGACCAATCTTAGGCATTGCACAGAATTAGTTGATAGGCTGCCATATCACACACTACATGAAAATATACAATGACCAAGGCTGTAAAAATGCTCAGGGTTAGTTGATCACATGTTAGATGGAACTAATGGAAATACTTATACAGTGGAACCCTGTTAATTGAATAGCCACATCGCTAATGAAAATTATTCAATTAACAGGAGTATTCAATTAACAGGCATTGTGTCACTTTCCTGTATTCTGGAGATAAACTTAGCATTTATTCTATTATATCTTGTTTGACAGAGCACCATGAGCTCTGTCAAACAAGATATAATAGATTAAGTGCCTGTGTTGGATGTACTTAGGCCAAATAGGTCTATAAACAAAGGAAAACTGGGGAGAGTCAGAGTAATTTCTTGACAGGTTACAAGATTTTTTATTCAATTAACAGGAGTTTACTCTATAACCTATATTCAATTAACAGGTCAAATTTGTTCTGGAGATATGGTTTTGTGTTGGGAAATTATATTCAATTAACAGGGATATACAATTAAGAGATAACCAATTAAGTGGGGTCCACTGTACTGGGTTGTGGAAAGTTTTTTAACCCTTTACCTAACATGTAAAGCAGATGCCACTTGCAGACAAAATTCTTGAATAACTAATTTTTTTTCTCATTTTTTTGTCTCAAAAACAAAAGTTATGATCCCTCTTTGGAATGGGCATGATGAGCTCGTTCCAAAGAGGGATCATACCCTATGTTTTTGAGACACAAAATGAAAAAGATAATGAAAATTAATTGGTGATTTTTGTGAATAGCGCTGGCCGGTTTTGACCGTTATGTTGGTTAAAGGGTTACAGTGAAGTCCAAATTTGAAAACATATTCTGTTTTCAATTAATAGTTTGTTAAATTTCGAATGTGATAAAATGACTGTAATTTTGTCAAAAGTATTATTATGAATTTAACACTCAGAATTCTAATATATTTGTTTGTAAAACTTTCTAATATCTATTCATAAACTATATATATTTATTGGTGTTTAAGGTCACATATTTATGCACTATGGCTAATCATGACCGTGACAGTTTTACGGGTGGAGGAAGCCGGAGTACCCAGAGAGAACCACTGAGCAATGGCAAGCAACTGTCAGTTCCCCAACATACTAACTCCACACGAGCAGGGTTAGCATTGGTTGAAGACAAGTGCACCATCGACGTGCAATACGCCTTAGTACATAACGCCACTGTGCCCCCAGATGGGCAATGGGGGTGAAGTGTCTTGCCCAAGGACACAACACGGTTGCCACAGGTGGGATTCGAACCGAGGACCTCTCGGCTTGCAGCCTGCACCCCTACCTACTGAGCCACCGCGCTCCCTATTCATAAACTAAAGTGATGATTTTAGAGTTTTTGTAGAACATTTTGGCAATTTAGAAAAACAGTTCAACATGTATTGACTGTAAGTTAACTTTCTGCCTATCAAAACTAGAAGTTGGCATTTAACCCTTTACCTAACGAATCGCCCACATAATATGCAAATTCAGCAGTTGAAAAAATATTATTTTTAAAAAAATTTCAACAAAACAATATTATGTGACCCCTTGTTGGAACGAGCTTGATGAGCTCGTTCCAACAAGGGGTCACAGGATATGGTTTTGTTCAAAGTTTTTGAAAAATTTGAAAAAATGAAATTTAAAATAATAAATTTTGATATCGTCTGCGTTGGGTAAAGGGTTAATACAATATTTCTTTCTAAAGAACTAAAATGTTCATTTTTTGCTTCAAAAAATTATAATTTAATGACTCATCAAGATCATTTTATTGAGAGGTCAACCTCTGTTTTTGAAGCAAAAATTGGCAAAATATTAAAATTTGAATTGTGATTTTTCTGCATAACATTAAACAGAATTACCTGGTACATTTGGCAAGTGTTCATTCATTCAGTACCTTACAAAATGTCTGCAGCCACCCATGTAATTTCCAAATTTAGCAGTTAAAAAAGCAAAAATGTTCAAAAACATTTGCGCAAAACCTTATCATATGGCCCCTCATTGGAACAAGCTCATTGAGCTCATTCCAATGAGTTGTCACTTGATACAGTTTTGTGGAATTTTCATTTTTAAATTTGAAAAAAAATAATTAAAATAATAAATATTGATATCCTGTGTGATGGGTAAACAAGCCTGAAAATAAGCAGTCTGACATTTGCAGAATGAGGTCCCCAGAGGGTGAATTTGATAATGCCATCCCATACAGTGGGCCAATTTATCCTCTGGGTATCTCTTTCTGTTTAGTTTTGAGACTCTGATTCAGATTGAGGTTCACAGAGGGTAAATTTAGTGATGTACCCTGCTATGCAGGGTAACATCACTAAATTCACCCTCTGGGGACCTCATTTTGCAGGTGACAGTCTTCTAATTTTCTGGCTTATGGGTAAAGGGTGAGATTGAAGATCTCTCTGCTGTTAGAGTTGGTATACAGTGGAACCCTGTTAATTGAATAGCCACTTTACCAATGAAAATTATTCAATTAACAGGAATTGTGTCACTTTCCTGTATTCTAGAGATAAACTTAGCATTTATTCTATTATATCTTGTTTGACAGAGGTCCATGAGCTCTGTCAAACAAGATATACAGTTAAAACCAGAAGTCCTGTCATGAAATGTGCACAAATAGTACGTCGATTTGCGCGTTAATCTACGCATTAGGACCATAGTAAGTCCATCAAATTCTTTTTATATGGCCTGTGCACAAGCAATGTTTCAGCCAATGGACCTCCAGGTAACCCGAAGGTCCATTGGCAGAAACATTGCCTGTGTTTGCTATGAGTAACCAGGAGAACCTGCCATGCCTTGGATGCCATTTGATATGGCAATTGCACGCAATTCCTACGCGCAATTAAGCCTAGATAAGTGCACAGTTCATGACAGGACTTCTAGTTTTAACTGTAATAGATTAAATGCCTGTATTGGATGTAGTGAGGCCAAATAGGTCTATAAACAAAGGAAAATTGGGGGTAGAGTCAGGGTAATTTCTGGACAGGTTACAAGATTTTGTATTAAATTAACTGGAGTTTACTCTATAACCTATAGTCAATTAACTGAGTAAGTTTGTACTGGGGTTATGGTAAATGGTTTTGTGTTGGGAAATTATATTGAGTTAACAGGGTTTTCAGTTAAGAGTTATTCGATTAAGTGGGCTCCACTGTATATGCAAGCAAGGCTTGCCTTGAAACAAATGTCAAGGTACTTAGAATTCAACTCATCAGTTCACCTTGTAGGTAGTCAAGATTTGCCAAGAAACAATTGCAGAGCTAAAGGATGCAGACAGTCACAAAGTGGAGCAAAAATGTATAAAAATCTCCAAGCTGTTAACTGGTAGAGTGCTAGAAGACACTATCAGGGCTCTATTGAAAAGTACTGAGAGCCACTATTGTAGCTTTACACTTTATGAATTAGCTTGATCTTTGGTAGCAGTAGAACCAAAACAATATTTATATAAAACTGTTCTGTTTGGGGCTGCACAGTATATCGATAAACTGATATATATCAGTATTCAAACCAATATCGATTGAATACCGGTGTAATTACAAAAATATTGGTTTATCATCATCATTTATTTATCCACAATTTAATTTTCAAGGTGTCTTGAATTTTGTAACTGTAGCCCCGAATGAATAATATTATCCTTTTATCCAAGGAATCGTCTGCTTGTACCCTCGTAATATACAAATTCAGCAGATGAAAAAATAATTTTAAGAAATTTCAACAAAACTACATCATGTGACTCCTCATTGGAACGAGTCCGTTGAGCTCGTTCCAATGAGTGGGTCACATGATATAGTTTTGTTGAAATCTGTGGGGAAAATCTGATAAACTAATTTGAAAATAATAAATTTTGATATCATCTGCGTTGGATAAAGGTTTTTCGAACCGCATCATCAAGGCATGCTAATTCTTTCTGACTGTGATGCCTCGCGTCTCGATTGTGGTAGTTGTGTTCATATATATGAACAATTTTTGATATACCGGTATAGCGCGGTATTTTTTTTAATACCGATACTGGTATTCAGTTTTGAATATCGTGCAGCCCTAGTTCTGTTACAATTTATTGGAAAGTGCCAACAGGCAAATCAATTATTTATGAACAAAATGTTGCTAATCCAAGGCTCCCCTTACTGCTAACAATAGAATCTTTAAAAAATAACCATGTTTCAAAACACCTTTATCCCTTTACCTAACAAGTTGGCCAAATCTGCCTGCCTAATATGCAAATTCAACAGTTGAAAATATAATAATTTTCAGAAAATTACAACAAAACTAGATAATGTGACCCCTCAATGGAACAAGCTTGACAAGCTCATTTCAATGAGGGGTCACATGATATGGTTTTGTTGAAATATTTTGAAAATTTTGAAAAAAATAATATTTAAAATCTTACATTTTGATATGTCTGCATTGAGTAAAGGGTTAAAAAATAATTCAGCACTCGACAGGGTAAGGGTTTATGTTGTTTACCGTTGCCAAACTACACGCTGCTTTCTTTTGTTGCAGCACTGCACTCTACCAGGTAAGGGTTAACCCTTTACCTAATGTAACAGCCAAATTTTTTTCATTTTTTGTCTCAAAAACATAGGTTATGACCCCTTGTTGGAACGAGCTCATCGAGCTCGTTCCAACGAGGGGTCATAACCTATGTTTTTGAGGCAAAAAATTAAAAAAAAATAGTTATTCAAGAATTATTTTTACAAGTGTTGTCTGCTTTTCATGTTAGGTAAAGGGTTAATATTGTTTACCATTGCCAAACTACATGCCGCTTTCTTTTGTTGCAGAATTGTATAGATGATTTGAATTCCGAGTTATCAGGAGATTTTAGAAATTTAGCTGTTGGGTTAATGTTAGATCCAGTGGAATATGATGCCCATTGTCTACATCAGGCTGTATCTGGTAAAGGAAAGAAAGAAGAAACAATGATAGATGTTATCCTTACTAAATCACCAGAGGTAAGATTTCTCTTCTATAAAACTCTCTACATAGCTTAGGGTTATCATCAGATTTTAGGAATTATCAAAGGTCAAGTGTTCAGTTGATGGGATTTTTGTCTTTTTTCTCACTTCTAGTTTTTATCTGAGCATCTGTTGTATAATATTATGTTGGACAGAACTTCTGAAGCTCTGTGAGCGAAGTAATATCTGTGTTGGAATGTTATTAGTAATTAACAAGGTTATGCAATGACGAGATATCTAATCAAGGTTATATTAAATGATAATCCAGAACAAAAGAAACTTGTTTTTGATAAATATAAAGAGGTATGTATTACTTTGAAATGAGTACAGTGGAACCCTGTTAATTGAATAGCCACTTTGCCAATGAAAATTATTCAATTAACAGGAGTATTGGATTAACAGGGATTGTGTCACTTTCCTGTATTCTAGAGATAAACTTAGCATTTATTCTATTATATGTTGTTTGACAGAGCTCCATGAGCTCTGTCAAACAAGATATAATAGATTAAATACCTGTACTGGATGTACTGAGGCCAAATTGGTCTATAACCAAAGGAAAACAGGGACGAGTCACAGTAATTTCTCGACATGTTACAAGATTTTTTTATTCAATTAACAGGAGTTTACTCTATAACCTATATTCAATTAACATGTCAAATTTGTAATGGAGGCATGATAAATGGTTTTGTGTTGGGAAATTATATTCAATTAACAGGGATATAAAATTAAGAGATATCCAAATATGTGGGCTTCACTGTACCAGGATCTGTATTTTGTTTGATAGACTGCTGACTGCTCTCCATCAAACAAGATTCAATACTTAAGATTCCTAATTGTGTTGAGACAAGGCAGTTTACAAACAAACGAATAAGTATGGCATTCATGGATCAGGAGTTAAGCCTTTGCCGAACGAGTCAGCTGTATTCGCCCACACAATTTGCAAATTAAGCTGTTAAAAAGATATATTTTTCAAAACATTTCAACAAAACCATATCATGTGACCCCTCATTGGAACAAGCTCATGAAGCATAGTTTTGTTGACATTTTTGTTTAATATTAAAAAACAATAATTAAAAAAAATAAATTGTGATTTTCTATAAGTTTACCTGATAAATCGGCCGCTTCGACCTTCGTAATTTACAAATGAAGCAGTTAAAAAAAAATATATTTAAAAAAAAAATTCAACAAAACCATATCATGTGATCCATCATTTGAATGCACTTGTCAAACTTCTCCCAAAGTGGGGTCACATGATATGGTTTCGTTGAAATTTTGTGAAAAATTTAAAAAAACAACAATTAAATACATAAATTTTGATATTCTGCATTGGGTAAAGGGTTACAAATTTGGGTATCAAAACTGAAAAACGTTGTTGGTTTATTCTGTTCAGCAAAACGTCTTGCAAGTCATTGAACTTGGTCTCGGTACATCCTGTGTAATTCTTCAATTGAACTCTTGAGGGTCTACAAAGGTCTGTCAATTTAGTGCCAGACAGAGGGAGAACTTTACTTTAATATCTTGTACATTTTGAAGTGGATAAAGGTGGTGAAATGCCTAAAAAAGTTAAAAATCTGTTTCTCAGGCCCTCCCACGTGGTCGTTTTGGCTGCTGCATGCTCTTTTTCTATAACCAAAGCAGACTTAAAAAAATAATAATTAAATGGTTTATGTCTGATATTTTACCCAAGTTGATAAAATTGATTAATTTGTCCCTTGAGTTCAACAAAGCTTTGCAATGCTTTAGCATTGCAAAGCCTTCTTGCTCTCAAGGGATGAAATACAGCACCACCCATGCTATTCTGAAGATTGTGAGGCCTAAAACATAAAACAAATGAAGAACATGAACTTTTGATGGCAAAGAAATAATTACAAAAAATAAAAAATAAAATAAAAAACTGCCCGCCCACATGCAGTTTTACAAAAAAATGACCTGAGAAGCAGATCTACTTTGTGGGGCCTAAACATTATGATAGATATGTCTCATTGTTTTCTGTTATTCCTTGGAAATCTGTGACAAATGTTTTTTTTCAAATTTCTGTGGTTTGTTTGTTTATTGTTGTTTATTTTCAACAGCCAGGGTCACATTGTGTAAGACTGTTTTATGGTGGTGGATGTGAGAGTATCAGGAGAGAGCAATTGTTAGATTCTCCAATTTTCTTATTCCGCAGGGCCAGTAGTAGTAGAAGGATAGTGCATCATCAATGTGTTGGACGCCTTACAGTACACAGTAATACCGTGCCCCCTGAACTTCTTGTTGTAGCAACCTGTAAAAATAAAAATGTTTACTCGGACTTGTCAAACAAAAACTTTTGAATCTTTGTTGTTGGTTGAATTTAATTTTGGTATATGTGGGTTTTTTTTCTGGATACGATACTAAAAATATAAATTTGCATAGAAACATGACACAACCCAGTTAAATTTTTTATCTCTAACATCAAACTTAATGATAACTAACTAGGCATTGGCGAGGTAGAAGATTTAAACCCTTAACATTTCAATGGAAAAAATTCTGTGTAAACTTTACATAAGGAATAATCGTTTGTTTCTGTCTATTTCTTGAGTTATGAACCCCAAAAACCAAAGGCCAAAACTGTGTAAAGGGGCATAGCATTATGCTTCCTAGTGATAACTGAATAAAAAGGCATAGTTTTCTAAACTTCTGTTTGAAATAACGATACCTTTCACTGACATGTGTTTTTGTGTCATTAAAAATTTTATTGACCAATGAATTGTGCAAGTTAAAAGAAACATCATAGCCCATGCCCACACAAAATTTCAATCTTCTTTTCCACTTGGCACTGTCATTCACAGCAACGTTGAATTAAATTTGATTCTGTTTTTGACCATTTCCTGAAAAACTGAAAACATAGTTTGTAAATGTGGAATTCAATATAAACCCAGTTGATATGAAGTTGGTTGAACTTTGTATCAGAAAGAGTTCATTCAGGCTATTTGGATATTGAAACATTTTGCTTGCGTGAGTTTTGTTTGTGGATTATTATGACCAGCCATTGTTTACATGTGATTTGGGAAAAATGTTGAATGCAGATGATCACCTTTTGTGTACAAGCTGATTGAATATGGAATAAAAAGCAAGATAATGATTTCATTGTTTAGTAGTCCCACACAGTTTTACCGTTTTGGGGGACTATTGGATTACACTCCATCTGTCTGTCTGTCCATCTGTCTCTCTGTCCTCATTTATGTTACCACCTGTATCTCATATATTCTTCGATGCTGTACTTTCATTTTTATACCATTGGTGACACATAATAGGAGGATGATGCACGTCAAAAATTTTTGAAAAAAAATTCAAGATGGCCGACTGGCGGCCATTTTTGTCATTATTTTTTGCTTCATTTGATGTTACCACCTGTATCTTAGACATGTTTTGATATATTTGCTTCAGGTTTCTAACATTGTTCATAGATGCTATGAAGATGATGCACGTCAATCAAAATTGTTTTGAAAAAAAAATTCAAGATGGCCAAATGACATCCATTTTTGTTCGTTTTTAGCATTCTCAAGTTACTTTATCACCCGTACCTTAGAGATGTTTTGAGATATTAGTTTTAAATTATCAACATTTGGCAGACATCATGGGAAAAAATCTTGTTGAAAAAAGAAAATTCAAGATGGCTGAATGGCAGCCATTTTTGTCATTTTTTGCTATATTTGATGTTACCACCTGTATCTTAGTTTATGTTACCACTTGTATCTCATAGATGCTTCGATGCTGTACTTTCATTTTTATGTCATTGGCGACACATAATAGGAGGACAATGCACGTGAAAACTTTTTGAAAAAAAATTCAAAATGGTCGACCAGCGGCCATTTTGTCATCAATTTTTGCTTCATTTGATGTTACCACCTGTATCTTAGACATGTTTTAATATATTTGTTTCAGGTTTCTAACATTGTTCATGGATGCTGTGTGGATGATGCACGTCAAAATGTTTTGAAAAAAAAATATTCAAGATGGCCGGGCCATGTTTGTTCATTTTTTGCATTCTAAAGTTACGTTATCACCCATATCTTTAGAGATGTTTTGAGATATTAGTTTTAAATTTTCAACATTTGTCAGACACCATAGGAGAATGATGCACGCCAATATCTTTTGAAAAAGAATTTCAAGATGGCTGAATGACAGACTTTTTTGTTGTCATTTTTTTGCCATATTTGACGTTATCACCTGTATCTTAGACATGTTTCGAGCTATTACTTTCAGATTTCTAACACTGGTCAGAGATGCTAGGAGGATTTCTAACATTGGTCAGAGATGCTAGGAGGATGATGTACATCACTAGGAGGATTTCTAACATTGGTCAGAGATCCTAGGAGGATGATGCATGTCAAATTTTTTAAAAAGATTTTTAGAATGGCCGAAGGATGACCATCTTTATTGATTTTTTTTTTTTTTCTTTGTGTTCCTATTTTACGGTTACCACCTGTATCTAATAGATAGATGCTTCGAGACTGTACTTTTATATTTATACCATTGGTGACACATAATAGGAGGATGATGCACGTCAATAATTTTTTAATAAAAATGCAATATGGAATGATTACATTGTTGTTCCTGTTGTTAAATGGTAGGTGCCTGAGAACAGATACATGATGGGGGAGAGAGGACTTCAATTCCCACTTGCTTTTGAAATCTTTTATCCATTTCATAACGTGCAACTTATTTTTTAAATGCCCAAAGGGCCTAAAAAATACTTTGCATGTTTTATATAACAGACCATCCACCGCGGGGGACTAGAGTCTGATCACCTGCGATCAGCGTTGCACTTGTTAAATTTTATTTTGAAAGCCTTTTTAATATGATCAGATAAATATTACTTACTTTTCATGTTGAAACAATATGAGCATGTAGGGGTTCTTTTCCATTCGCACTATGCAGCATAATTTTTAAGACAGATATTGGGGGCATGATTTAGGGTGGGCCTAAATGCATTCTTTTTTTGTTCATTGTGTTATGAAAAGAAAAAAAAGAAATACTTTAGCCAATCATTTTACCTGAAAATGCATGAACAGAAAAAAGGTTTAATTATATTAAATATATGCATGAAATTTATGATTTAAAAAGCTTGTGTTTCTTTCATTTTTTAGGATCTTGAAAAGATTAAAGAGAAATATAAAGCTGGTATGATATTAACTTTTATTATTGCCACTTTAGTGGGTGTTTTGTAATACAGTGGAGCCCACTTAATTGGATATCTCTTAATTGTATATCTCTGTTATATACTGAATATAATTTTCAAACACAAAACCATTTACCATACCTTCAGCACAAATTTGATCTGTTAATTGCATATGGGTTGTAGAGTAAACTCCTGTTAATTGTATATAAATTTTTGTAATATGTCAAAAACATTACTGTGACATGCACCAAATACCCCTCATTTATCAACCTTTTTGGCCTTACTAATCCAATACAGGCATTTATTCTATTACATCTTGTTTGACAGAGCTCTATGAGCTCTGTCAAACAAGATATAATAGAAAAAATGCTCAGTTTACCTGCAGAACACAGGAAACTGACGAAATCCCTGTTAATTGTATACTCCTGTTAATTGAATAATTTTCACTGCCATTGATATTCAATTAAGAGGATTCTACTGTATATTAACCCTTTGAGACTTTAATTATCCTGACGTTTAAATGTCACTAGGAATTCAGTTTCTTGAATGTTTTTCAAAATGTGATGTCAAATGTCGGAAAGTACAAATATTAAGATATTTTTCACATTAGTAATTAACTGGTCGAGGGATAGATTATTTTTGGTGGTCAGAATTTGTTATTCAAAACTTATTTTATTACAAATTATTGGAGAGTGCCTGCTGGCACTCTTCAATAATTTGTGATAAAACAAATTTATATAAACAAAATATTACTTGTGTTTGTCTAAATATGAAATTTAAGCAAGGAAAGTGTTGGCTTTTGCTCTGGTATTCTAATTTTTTGAAAGCCCTGATAGTGGGTTAGAGCACTGAATCAGTTAAGAAGTGCAAGACAAACCCCGATTGTCCACATGTAGTAAGGCGTACTGCACGTCGATGGTGCACTTGTCTTTAACCAATCTAACCCTGCCTGTGCTGCAGTGCGGAGTTACGATGTTGGGGAGCTGGCAGCTGCTCGTCGTTGTTTGGTTGTCCTCTCCGGGTACTCCAGCTTTCTCCACTCGTAAAACTGTCACTGACATGATATGACCTTGGCTGTTAATGCATCGTTACACCCTAATAAAAAAAAAAAAAGTTAAGAAGTGTTGACAGTAGGATTATATTAGTATTTTAAGCTGCGATAACATTTGGCTCACCAGTTGTCACTGAGCACCACTCAGGAGAAAATAGGAATTGAGGTTAAAACTTTTAAAAATCGCAAAATAATAACAATACAAATGATCACAAAGTATCAACGCGCTGTTTGATATAATACGTCATAAGATTACAATAGTATCAAAGGATTAATGAAGTTTAGGCTGTAAAACTCAGTAATTCATGATGTCATGCAACTGGAAACGAGCAGCGGCATTAATGAAAACAAACTTCATAAACAACCCACCGCCTGCTTCTGTTGAGTTGTCATATTTCATTTCTTTAATAAGACCAGATAGGCATGATCGAACAGGACACTTAGATCAATTGACTGTTGCAATAATCTGTATTTGTATTTGTATTATCAGGGAAAATATCCCAATATTAAAATACTATACAAATGTTTCAGTTTATTGCAGTCTAATACAAGCCAGAAAATAAGCAGACTGACATCTGCAAAATGAGGTCCCCAGAGGGTGAATTTAGTGATGCTACCCTGCATAGCAGGGTAGCATCACTAAATTTACCCTCTGTGAACCTCAATCTGAATCAGGGTCTCAAGAGGAAACAGAATGAGGTACCCAAAGGATAAATTGACCCACTGTATGGGATAGCATCATCAAATTCACCCTCTGGGCACCTCATTCTGCAAATGTCAGACTGCTTATTTTCAGGCCTGGTCTAATAACACATTCAGCATCACTATTGATAAACAAAGTAAGCACTGACAAATTGCTTCTTCTGTCTTTTTTCACATTTTTTATAGATATTGTTCATTAATCCTCTCACAATAAAGTGCTCTAAATAGGAATCTTCAATATCTATTAAGGCCCTACAAAGCAGAGCTTCTGTTTCTCCGGCCATTTTTTATCATGCGTTTTTTTATTTTATTTTTTATTTCTTGTAATTATTTCTTTTCCATCAAAAGTTCATGTTTTTGGTATGTTTTAGGCCTCGTAACCTACAGAATAGCATTGGTAGTAGTGTATTTTGTCCCTTGAGTGCTAAAGCATTGCAAAGCCTTATCGCACTCAAGGGACAAATTTATCAATTTTATTAATTTGGGTCAAATATCAGACATAAACGATTTAATTTTTATTTTTTCAAGTTTGCATTGGTTATAAAAGGAGAGCATGCGGGTGCCAAAAGGACCATGTTGGAGGGCCTGAGAAACCGAGTTTTAACTTTTTTAGGCCTAACCACTGTTTCATAAATTTCCTACACACCTATACAAAATTTAGTGAATAGATAATTTTTTATATTATGATCGACAGTGCACAAGGATGTTTGCCACAAAAGTATTCACGTAGGTTTCTATACCTGAGGAGGGTGCTGATAAGTTGTAGCAGTACCAAAACATTACAATTGCTTTTATGTTTCTATTATCCTTTAGAGACCTGAGTCTGACTGTGATAACTTACCAAACCAGAACAGGTGCCCTAACTTGCTGTTTCAGTCTAAACTTTCTTAACCCGTGAGTATTTTCAAGATATTTTTTCATCAAATCTAGTCATGCCTGCTGTAAAGCCGCCATGACTAGTGTTGATGAAAAATTAATCTAAATATAACAAGAAATCACTGGAGAAAATCATTCAATTTACAGGGGAAAATATGTTTAAATAAGACCAAATTATATCTATATTAATGACAAGAGAAACCCTGTGCTGGGCAGGAATATCCACCAGCAGCATGCAGAGAGTTAAGTACTTGGTGGTTGTTTCTTGTTATGTCATGCCTGCCTATGTAATCAGCCAGGATTTGCCTAGAAACAAGTGCAAAGCCACATGATATATACTGCTAAAGTGTAGCAAATACGTGTACTATTGTATAAAAATGCAACTTGGAAATAAATAATGTTTAAACTAAAAACATATAATAATTTCCAGTCCTTTATGGGTTAATGTACATTTGATTTGTCTCCTATTACTCCATAACTTTAAATTCCATGCATATTGGTATCATAAATGGAGGCTCAAAATAACCCTTGTTATAGATATAGTTAACATATCCATATCATGTTGGGTCACATGATATTTTTTGTTGAAAGTTTTGAAGAAACTTTTTTCTACTGTTCAATTTGTATATTATGTACCCTGTGGATCTAACCGATTCATTGGTTGAGGATTAATTGCTCATTAGATGGAACTGAGGTACACCATTGCCTGCTAGCAAAACATATAAACTGCAGATGCAATGGCATGCTAGTATGACAGCTTGTCTTAAAAGCAAAAGACAGTCAATAAAACAATTTATTTTCTCAAAAGATAATTTGTAATTTATTTCTTAACCCAACAAATTGACCAAATTTTACTTTCATTTTCCAGACTACAAGAATGACTTAGCTTCAGATGTAAAGAAGAAAACAAAAGGAGACTTCAGTGATGTACTGACCAATGCACTAAATGGATCAAAACCATCTGATGATAAAGTGGATGATGACCAAGCAGAGAAAGATGCCAAGAAAATATACAAGGTACAGTGGAGCCCACTTAATTGGATATCTCTTAATTGTATATCCCTGTTAATTGAATATAATTTTCAAACACAAAATCATTCACCATACCTTCAGTACAAATTTGATCTGTTAATTGCATATGGATTGTAGAGTAAACTCCTGTTAATTGTATATAAATTTTTGTAATATATCAAAAAAATTACTGTGACACGCACCAAATTCCCCTTATTTATCAACCTTTTTGGCCTCACTACATCCAATACAGGCATTTATTCTATTATATCTTGTTTGACAGAGCTCGACGAGCTCTGTCAAACAGGGTATAATAGAATAAATGCTCTGTTTACCTCCAGAACACAGGAAACTGACCAAATCCCTGTTAATTGTATACTCCTGTTAATTGAATAATTTTCACTGGCAAAATAGATATTCAATTAAGAGGATTTTACTTACTTGTTAGTAAATTATGTCTTTAATTACCATTTTGTAATGATGAGTTGATTTTTGGAATCAATTTGGATTTAGAAGTTTACTCAGTGTAATTAACCTTTTTGCCTAATGTAACAGGAATACCTGCCCAATGTATTCATCAAAATTAACCCTTTACCCAACACAGACGATAACAAAATTTATTATTTTAAATAACATTTTTAAAAATATTTCAACAAAACCATATCATGTGACCCCTCATTGGAACGAGCTTGCTGAGCTCGTTCCAACAAGGGGTCACATGATATGGTTTTGTTGAAATTTTTTGAAAAATAATATTTTTTCAAGTGCTGAATTTGCATATTATGCAGGCAGATGCGGGCGATTCATTGGGTAAAGGGTTAACATCCAATTTCAAACAATTTTCCGATATCTGTTTCCAAAACAATTTCTTTGAGCTCATTCCAGTGGGTGATCATAAGCTATGCTTTACATGCAAATAAGCAAACTTTTTAGTTTTAGTTTTTACTGTATTTTATTTCAAAATTGTGTACAAGAACCATCCTAAAATATACTCCAGTACCAGATTCGGCAGTAAGCATGATGCTCATACCAGAAAATAAGTGGTCAGACAAGGACAATGTCAGGTACAAAGAGGTCAATGTGTGACTGAGATTTAAAATCATCAGTCAAAATGTCTGATGCCAAAATTATCAATGAAGTTCAGTGATCAGAACATCCTGCATGCTGGAAATAATGTACATAAATAGCAAGCCTAAAATTAATGATTATTGTGATTTCTGGTCCTGGAAAATTGGGAAGTGTGAAGAAAGTGACTGTACAGCTCATCATTAACAGCATGTGAAGGAATACGATTTGATATAGCCATACGTGTATCTAAATTATATCTGAAGGGTAATTCAGTTCCAATTCAGAATGAAACCAATCATACCTTGTTTGGCTGGGCTCATTGAGCCCTGCCAAACAAGGTACAGTTGGATGAATTCTGAGCAGTTTTAAGATGAAGGTACATGTACACCCAAAACACATTATTTTGAATACTCAAACTCCATTCTGTAATATGCCAGATATCATTCTTAAATGACAGACATGATTCATTTGGTGTCTGATATTTTGTCTGGAAGCGCAATGAAATTATTTTCAGGCTTGTTGATGCTTATTTTAGCTGTCTCCCAAAAAGTGATGTACAATTCACTCAAAACTCATGGCGGGGTTATTGCACAAGAACAAATTGAATTCAGAAAGAGTTATTTGAAATATTGGCTATAAATTAAAACAGAACCAGATTAATGTAAGAGTGAAAGGCACAAGGGAGGAAGGAAGAAACTTGTAGCAAATGAAAAAGGAAATGCAGAGTTTCTTTAAAGTAAATACTGGGAAAAAGTGGTGAGGATAGTGAATTAGACCACAAAGTAGATCTTCTGTTTTTCAGGCCATTTTTTTTTTTATAAAATTGCATGTGGGCAGGTGGGTTTTTTTTTAAATTTTTTGTTTATTTTTGTAATTATTTCTTTGCCATCAGAAGTTCATGTTCTTGTTTTGCTTTATGTTTTAGGCCTCAGAATCCACAGAACAGCATGCGTGGTGGTGTATTTCGTCCTTTGAGTGCAAGAAGGCTTTACAGTGTTACAACATTGCAAAGCCTTGTTGCATTCAAGGGACAAATTTACCACTTGTATTAACTTTGGTAAAATATCAGACATAAACCATTTAATTTTTATTTTTCATGTTTTCATTGGTTATGAAAAGAGAGCAAGCGGAAACCAAAAGGACCATGCGGAATAGGCCTGAGAAACAGATTTTTAACTTTTTTTAGGCCTTATTAAACTGTTTTTAACTGAGTTCCCAATACTGATATTAGAATAATCACAAAGATTCTGATAGTTCCTAACTAACCTTCTGTGTACCAGTGTCAAAATACCAAAATTTCCAGCTGAAAATCTAATTTTTCTTTTTTCAAGTTTGCGTTGGTTATAAAAAGAGCACAAACGGCAGCAAAAAGGACCATGTGGGAGGGCATGAGAAACAGATTTTTTTTACTTTTGGAGGCCTTAATAATGATCGAGTTAAGTGTTCCAGATACTAGAATAGCTTGCCTTTCAGCATTGTAATACAAATAGCATGCCTACACGTTTGATATCCTAATGCATGGGGTGGCACAACATTTTTAGCTCAACTTTGGCGAAGCCAAATTTGAGCTTATGCCATGGCCAGTCGTCCGTCTGTCCGTCTGTCCATCAGTCCATCGACAATTCAATACGGCTCGGGCTAGATGCCGTATTTATGAACCGATCTTTATGAAACTTCTTGGGTACCTTTGTTATGACTGTGGGACGAGAACGAGTGTTTTGGGGGTCCGGTCCAAAATTCAAGATGGCTGCCAGCCGCCAATTTGTACCGACGATGCAGAAATCTGTTTTTTGCACAGAACTTCCATATGAAAGTGCTGATTTGAATAATTTTTTGTATGAATGTTTAGTACCATGGGATACATCACATATAATACAGGTTTTTTTCTCGTGTGTAAATTATGCAAATTAGACTAACTTTGAAGTATTTAGAGTTACTTTCAGCACTGTCAGTGCAAATGCCAATACGGCTCGGGCTAGAGGACACATTTATGAACCAATCTTTACGAAACTTCTTGGGTACCTTTGGTATCACCGTGGGACGAGAACGAGTGTTTTTGGGTGAGGTCCGAAATTCAAGATGGCCACTGGCAGCCATTTTGTTCAAAATTAGGGGCAATCAGATTTTTGTGCAGAACTTCCACATGAAAGCTCTGATTTGAATAATTTTTTGTGTGAATGTTTAGTACCATGGGATACATCACATATAATACGGGTTTTTATCTCGTGCAGAAATTATGCAAATTAGATGAACTTTGAATTTTTCAGTGCTACTTACACACAGTAAGTACACATGTCAATATGGCTCGGGCTAGAGGCTGTATTTATCAACCGATCTTCACGAAACTTCTTGGGTACCTCTGCTATTCCCTTGGGACGAGAACGAGTGTTTCTGAGTGCGGTCCGAAATTCAAGATGGCTGCCAGTGGCCATTTTGTACCGAAATTAGGTCTAGTCAGTTTTTTGTACACAACTTCTATATGTCTCAGGCTAGAGGCCGTATTTATGAACCAATCTTTACGAAATGTCTTGGGTACCTTTGTTATCACCGTGGGATGAGAACGGGTGTTTTGGGGTGTGGTCCAAAATTCAACATGGCCACCAGCAGCCATTTTGTACCAAAATTAGTGCAATCAGTCTTTTGTACAGAACTTCTGCATGAAAGTTCTGATTTGAATAAATTTTTGTATGAATGTTAGTAAAATGGAATACATCTCATACAATATGGGTTTTTTTATGCAAATTAGATGAATTTTGATTTATTTAGTGCTACTTATGCACTGTGAGTGCACATGTCAATATGGCTCGGGCTAGAGGCTGTATTTATCAACCGATCTTCACGAAACTTCTTGGGTACCATTGTTATCACCTTGGGACGAGAACGAGTGTTTCTGAGTGTGGTCCAAAATTCAAGATGGCTGCCAGTGGCCATTTTGTACTGAAAATAGGTCCAATCAGTTTTTGTTGCAACTTCTCTACAGCTCGTATTTATGAACTGATCTTCACGAAACTTCTTGGGTACCTTTGTTTTCACCTTGGGACAGGAATGAGTGTGTTTTGGGGTGCCTTTGTTATCATTGTGCTATGAGAACAAAAATTTTGGGGTTCAGTCAGACCCACTCTGGGACTATTAAGATTTCTTTTCTAGAAAAAACTGTCTGACTGTCATCCACCTTTACAATACTTTACCTATACATTTTTTACAGGCTACGGTCAGTATTTATGTACAGGCCGTTACAATACTTTATATGTACCTTTGTTATCAGGTCATTACCTAGATGTTTGTCATTGCTGTGTCACATACTATACATGTACATGTCTTGACAAGTTGAGCTACGGTGTCATTGACACTTCCATTACTTTACAAGAGTATGGGGCATGGTTACTTAGTGGTTAGAGCATTGGACTTTAAACCAAAAGGTTGATAGTTTGATTCTGACCAGAAGTAACTGCATTGTATCGTTAGACAGGGCTCCTAATCCCAAATGCCCATGTGTGGGCGTGATGGCACTGTGTTCTAAGGTGTACTGTATGTCAATGGTGCTCTTTCCTTCCATCACTGATAACACTGATTGAGCAAAGTAAGGAAGATGTAAAGTCTGACAAGTACTCATGTATTTTGACTTCCTCCATCTATAAAACTGTCTGACATAATATGATCTTGGCTATTGAAAGTGTCATTAAACCCCAATAAACAAATGAACACTATACCAGAGTAAACTGAGCTAGAGTGTGTTAATTTGAGAAACAAATTATACAGTTAGCCCACTGATTACATTTAGGATGAAATTTTGAGAATGTTAATTAATTTGTAAATTTTTACTTTTTCCAGCATTTTTTTCAAGTCTCAACTTTGTTTTGTAAGCTAAACTGTGAATGGTATCTCACTTTTAAATAACCCTTATTGCCTTTTTAGTTAATAACTACCATATATTTACATAGCTACATATGATTTAACCCTTAAAGGCCTATTTCTGACTTTTATGACCTCAGATTATTTATTTATTTATTTATTGGTGTTTAAGGTCACATATTTCTGCACAATGGCTAACCATGACTGTGACAGTTTTACGGGTGGAGGAAGCCGGAGTACCCAGAAAGAACCACCGAGCAACGGCGAGCAACTGTCAGCTCCCCAACATACCAACTCTACACAAGCAGGGTTAGCATTGGTTGAAGACAGGTGCACCATCAACGTGCAGTACGCCTTAGTACACAGCATCACCATGCCCGCACGAGGGTAATGGGGGTGAAGTAACTTGCCAAAGGACACAACGCGGTTGCCGCAGGTGTTATGACCTCAGAACAGGTGCCCTTAACATGCCATCATGAGGAGGTCCTGCTGACAATAGACAAATTACCCCGACTGTGGTTTCTAGTGACGTCTTGGCTGCCTTAATAGGCAGCCAAGACTTGACTAAAAATCACTGTTAAGCCAGTCTACATGTACAGGCTGTGGGCAGGTGAGAATTCAGGGTAATTGTCCAGGCCCATAAGGGTTAACAGTTTTTATAAATTATTGTACAGGCAGCCAATAATAATGTAAAAACATTGTCAAGACAAATACACCCTACCAGTAAAGTTCTCATGGAATAATACACCTGGGAAACTTTTACAGAGCAATATAAAGCATGCAGTTTGTGGCTGGATGGGGACATGAGGATTAATACACACTATAGAGGCAAAACTATTTTTGTCTCCAAAACCTAGCTTATGAACCAATGGAATGAGCTCTATGAGGTGTCAAAAGCTATATTTTGGGGATAAATTTACAAAATTTGAATAGTGGTTTTTGGCTCACCAACGATAGCGTCATCGGCATCCAGATTCATACATTTTGAACTTTTGTGTGCAGGTTTTGATTTTTTTTTTTTTTTTGCTTTTTTTTAATGTCAGCATGCTTTTCAGGGATAGTAATATTTTATTCAACCCTTTCCATGCTGAGCTACTTTTTTTTGACTTTTGTGTACAGGTTTTTGACTTTTGTGTGCTGGTTTTGATATTTGTCTTTCTTTCCTTTTCTCCTTGAGTAATTTGCCTTGCGGTATATTGCCATGGTTCCAGTTTTATGTTAGAATGCTTCTTAGGGCCAGTATTATATTATTTAACCCTTCCCCTTCTTATTTACCTTAATATTTTTACTTTTGTGTGCAAGTTTTTGACTTTTGTGTGCAGGTTTTTGACTTTTGTGTACAGGTTTTTTTACTTTTGTGTACAGGTTTTTGAAATGGTCTTTTCAAGTGGAGTTTTATCTTACTGGCATATTGCCAGGGTGGTTACTGTAACATTTGCAGGGTAATTTTCTCAATTTTAACCCTTTTGATTTTCAGGCTATGTTTCTCAATTTTAACCCTTTGAAACAAATGTGGTACTTTTTTTTTACTTTTATGTGCAGGTTTTGAGGTTTGTCTTTCTTTTATTCTAAGTGGAAACTTACCTTGTAGCATATTGCCATGGTTTCTATTTTATGTTAGGATGCTTCTTGGGGCTATTATTATATTATTTAACCCTTTAGTTGCTTATTTACTTTAATTTTGGACTTTTGTGTGCAGGTTTTGGACTTTTTTTTTTTACTCCAGCCACCCCTTTACATTGGCCACCTGTTGGTGAGTCATGGGGTACTGATACCCCTTCTAGTTGTGAATAGCACTGGCCAGTTTTGATCATGACATTGGGTAACGAGTGAACAGAAGTTGTACTTCATCATAGCCAATCAAAGATAATTTTCATCTACTAACAAAGTTATTTTACAAACTAAATTCATATCAGTTAGTTTGTTTTTTGGCCATTTTGCATTCTCATTCACTTTATTATTCTCTCATTATTTCAGGACAAGAAGAATCTCATCAACATTAAAGATAAAACATTCAAAGAAGTTTTAATGAAAAACAACCCCGATCAACAAAAGAAAGTTTTTGAAAAATATAATGAGGTCAGTTATCATGCCATGTGTAATTTATGTATTACTGGTATAACTCATAACCTATTGAGTGTTTTCCAAAATTGTTCATAACATCAAGTCATGGCTGCTGTAAGGTGGGGGGGGGGGGGGGGGGGCTGGGGGATTGAGAGGAACACAGTCATAAAAGGGCACCCACTCACTTATATATATCAATCAGTGGTGTCCCTTGTGCCTTAGTGGCATGATAGGAATACATTACACAAAGTGATGCTTGGAGAACTCACACACCTCTATATCGAAGAAAATGGTTGGTTTAGGATCGCACATTATAAGTTATTGTGATGAATTGACGGTGACATGGTTTGAGGTTTGCGGCTCGGAGCTTATGTTCAAAGGGGACGCAAAGCGTCGAGGTTGGACATACGCTCCGAGCCACAAACCTCAGACCATGTTACTGTCAATTCATCACAACAACAAAAATGTTCTAATAGACACTACCCATAGCCCAAAACCTACTTCATGAAACACGAGAGGCTTATTTACTAAACTTGTGATCATTAAAAGTTGCCTTGTTCAAGGCAACTTTTAACAGTCACAGGTTTAGTAAATAAACCTCTCGTGTATCCACGACAGCACTGGATATCAATAAACCAGATAAACTCAATCCATCTTAGTTCAAATTGTAAACCGGTTTGTAATTTAAACAACACTTCATCTAGAACACTGTCTACTGTACATGTGAAACATCCAGAAAAATGGAGCACCTTGCTAGTCACTCCATTGATGAAGCAGTTACGAAATGGATGACGTCATTGCAAATATTTTGCATTGTGACATCAGACAGTAACATTTGCCACTTGAGCCGTTATCATAGAATATACTAAGCAAGCTCTCATCCAATCAGAGGAGGATGATTTTAGACTTATTGGAACATTTGTGTTTTTTGACTGAAAACATTCCATGTCATCTTTTATTTTAGTTGAGTGGTGTGCCAATAGAAGAAGGCGTGGAATCAGCCTATAAAGGAGACCAGAAATTACTCTATCAAACATTGTGTAAGTACTTATTGTTGAACTTGATCCTATGCCCACTTATGTCAAAAATAGAAAGAGTTTTCCCATAATGCAACACAGAATGTAACCAAATATATATTGTTTAACATAGTTCATTGAGCTCTGTCAAAGAAGATGAAAATATGATAGTTGAATGCAAATCTACAAAATATGAGGTTTGTTATTTACCCCAGAATATTTACTGGTTGGGCTGATAAGGGTATAACATATTTTAAATTATGCAAGAACTGAAAGTTGACCAATGCTTGTGAATCGGGACAAATTTTAAGCCCTGAATTCTTTTGTACCAGTTACAAACTAAAGAAAAGATTTAAATAATTGTAGGCATAAATCTTGAAAAGTGCTTGAAATTCCTTAACTCCTTGCATGCTGCTGGCAGATATACCTGCCTAGAACAAGAAATACATCGCCACTAATTAACAAGAAATACTTTGCCACTAATTAACAAGAAATACCTTGCCACTAATTAACAAGAAATACCTTACCACTAATTAACATGAAAAACCTTGCCACTAATTAACAAGAAATACCTTGCCACTAATTAACAAGAAATACATTGCCACTAATTAACAAGAAATACTTTGCCATCAATTAACAAGAAAAATCTGCATACTTTTCCACCAATTAACAAGAAATACCTTGCCACTAATTAACAAGAAAAACCTTACCACTAATTAACAAGAAATACCTTGCCACTAATTAACAATAAATGCCTTGCCACTAATTAACAAGAAATACCTTGCCACTAATTAACAAGAAATACCTTGCCACTAATTAACAAGAAAAACCTTGCCACTAATTAACAAGAAAAACCTTGCCACTAATTAACAAGAAATACCTTGCCACTAATAAACAAGAAATACCTTGCCACTAATTAACAAGAAATACCTTGCCACTAATTAACAAGGAAAACTTTGCCACTAATTAACAAGAAATACCTTGCCACTAATTAACAAGAAATACCTTGCCACTAATTAACAAGAAAAACCTTGCCACTAATTAACAAGAAATACCTTGCCACTAATAAACAAGAAATACCTTGCCACTAATTAACAAGAAATACCTTGCCACTAATTAACAAGGAAAACTTTGCCACTAATTAACAAGAAATACCTTGCCACTAATTAACAAGAAATACCTTGCCACTAATTAACAAGAAAAACCTTGCCACTAATTAACAAGAAATACCTTGCCACTAATAAACAAGAAATACCTTGCCACTAATTAACAAGAAATACCTTGTCACTAATTAACAAGAAAAACTTTGCCACTAATTAACAAGAAATACCTTGCCACTAATTAACAAGAAATACCTTGCCACTAATTAAGTGAAATTTTTTTAACACATTTAACCAAATTTTCACCTGCAAATTGTATCGACTTTTTGACAAGTGATTTCTTAGTAAAATTTTCATAAATTGTTCATCAAATCTAGTAATGGCTGTTGTGAAGCAGCCATGATTAGATTTGATGAAAAATATTTTTAAAATACTCAGTGGGTTAAGCATTAAAAGCCCTGGATTCTGTCTGTTGGGAATGTATGAGCCTGCATTTCAGAGTTAAGGAGTTTAATCTTTTACCCGATTTACATGATATCAAAATTTTTTATTTTAAGTATTTTTTTTCAAATTTAAAAAAATTCCAAGAAAACTATATCATGTGACCCCTCATTGGAATAAGCTCGATGAGCTCATTCCAGTGAGAGGTCACATGATATGGTTTTGATGAAATTTTTGGAAATTTTTATTTTTTCAACTCAGTTTGTAAATTACTAGGCAGATGTTACTAGTTTATTAGGTAAAGTGTTCAAATATTTCCTTCCATATATAGTATGGACACTTTTAGTCATAATTAGTATTTCAATGTTTTATTAGCTCACCTGAGCGAAGCTCAGTGGGAGCTTTACTGATCACATTCTTCCGTCGTCGTCCGGCGTTAACTTTACATTATCGACTTCTCCTCCAAAACCACTAGCCCAATTTTATTCAAATGTTGAGTAAATGTTTATTACCTAATGCCAATTCAGATTTGTTCAAATGAAGGTGCCCCTCCTCCTGGGTGCTGCCATGCCCCCAAGGGGCACCAAAATCTTTGAAAGTCTTCTTCTCATGAACCAGCAGTAGCAGAGACTTGATATACGGTATGCAGCTTCCTTTTAAGGTGTAGACTCAGATTTGTTCAAGAGAAGTTTGATGGGCTATATTTGGCATCGTTATGGGAGGGGCAAAATTTTCGGCCCCGCCCAAAATTTCTATTTTCCAAACCAAGAGGCTGATTTGAACCAAATTTTATGTGAGGGCTTATTGGGTCATAAGTACCTAATTTATGCCAAATGTTTTTTTCCCGTAGCTCCATGGAAACCGTAGGAGCTAAAAATAGAAAAAAATTAAAGTGCCCATATCTCCAAAACTGCACGGCACTGAGAATTTTTATTTGGTGTGAAGCTTCCTTAGGACCAACAGAAGGGATTGGTCAAAGAAAATTGCCATCGGTTTTATCATAGGGTAGAGTTTCGGGACTTTTGAAAAAGTGCTGAGTCGGCACTTTTTAACACTGCAGGCAATGGGAAAAACATTAAAAAATCTTCTTCTCCAGATCCAGCAGGCAGAATCTTTTGATATTTGGTATACAACATTGTAGGGTCTGATTCAAGTTTGTTCAAATCAGCCCCCTGGTTTTATATTTGGGCTCAGTATATAGGATCCTGGATTCGAACTTAGTGAATTTCAGGCAAATTTCTTAAAAAATCTTCTTCTCCAGATCCAGCAGGCAGAATCTTTTGATATTTGGTATGCAACATTGTGGGGTGGATCTGATTCAAGTTTGTTCAACTCGGCCCCCAGGATTCATATTTGGGCTCACTATAGAAGCTCGAATTCGAACTTAGTGCATTTCAGGCAAATTTCTTTAATATATCTTCTTCTCCAGATCCAGCAGGCAGAATCTTTTGATATTTGGTATGCAACATTGTGGGGTGGATCTGATTCAAGTTTGTTTGAATTGGCCCCCCTGGATTTATATTTGGGTTCACTATAGAAGCCTGAATTCGAACTTAGTGCATTTCAGGCAAAATTCTTAAAAAATCTTCTTCTCCAGATCTGGCAGGCAGAATCTTTTGATATTTGGTATGCAACATTGTGGGGTGGATCTGATTCAAGTTTGTTCAAATCGTTACCCTGGGTTCATATTTGGGTTCAGTATAGGAGCCCAAATTTGAACTTAGTGCATTTCAGGCAAATTTCTTTGAAAAGCTTCTTCTCAAGATCCAGCAGGCAGAATCATTTGATATTGGGTATGCAGCATGCTTAGGGGGTGAGATTTAAGTTTGTTCAAGCCAAGTCCCTGGGTTCATATTTGGGCTCACTGTGGTAGCCCGAATTATAACTTAGTTCAAAATGAGGAATTTTCTTTAAAAAATCTTCTTCTTCAGATCCAACAGTCGGAATGTTTTGATATTTGGTATGCAGCATCCTTGGGGGAGGGGGGGGGGGGGGGGGGGGGGGTTGTGAGATTCTATTTTGTTCAAGCCATGTCCCTAGGTCCATATTTGGGCTCACTGTGGGAGCCCGAATGATAACTTAGTAAAAAATGAGGAATTTTCTTTAAAAATCTTCTTCTTCAGATCCAGCAGTCAGAATGTTTTGATATTTGGTATGCAGCATCCTTAGGGAGGTAAGATTCAAGTTTGTTCAAGCCATGTCCCTAGGTCCATATTTGGGCTCACTGTGGGGGCTTGAATTGTAACTTAGTTCGAATTGAGGAATTTTCTTAAAAAATCTTCTTCTTCAGATCCAGCAGTCGGAATGTTTTGATATGTGATGTGTAGCATCCTTGAGGAGGGGGGGGGGGGGGGGAATTCAAGTTTGTTAAAGCCAAGTCCCTGGGTCAATATATGGGCTTCCTCTGAGAGCCTGAATTATAACTTAGTCAATGTGAGGAATTTTTCTTTAAAAAATCTTCTTCTTCAGATTCAGCAGTCAGAATGTTTTGATAATTGGCATGCAGCAACCTTTTTTTTTGGGGGGGGGGGGGGGGAGATTCAAGTTTGTTCAAGCCAAGTCCTTTGGTTCATATTTGGGCTCACTGTGGGAGCCTGAATGACAACTTAGTTCAAAATGAGGAATTTTCTTTAAAAAATCTCCTTCAGATCCAGCAGATGAATGTTTTTGATATTTTTTATGCAGCATCCTTAGGGGATAAGCTTCAAGTTTGTTCAAGCCATGTCCTTAGGTCCATATTTGGGCTCACTGTGGGAGCTCGAATTGTAACTTAGTTCAAAAATGAGGAATTTTCTTTAAAAATTTTCTTCTTCAGATCCAGCAGTCGGAATGTTTTTGATATTTGGTGTGTGGTATCCCTAGGTAGGGGTGAGGTTCAAGTTTGTTAAAGCCAAGTCCCTGGGTTCATATATGGGCTCCCTGTGGGAGCCCGAATTATAACTTTGTTCAATATGAGGAATATTCTTTAAAAATCTTTTTTTTTAGATCCACTGGTCAGAATCTTTGGATATTTGGTATAAACTTTTCTTAGGAGGAGCAGATGCAACTTGTTGAAATCAATTCTCTAGGTTGATATTTGGTCTACCATGTCAGGTGAGCGCCTCAGGCCCCCTGGGGCCTCTTGTTCTCTGTAGTGTTTCATGGGAGTGTATTTGTTTAAAAATGATCCTTCCAGTTTATAAAATATTTGGATGTTTGAGGTCACAATGGAAACAATATTTATTATATGCTAAACGATTGATTATCGAAGAAATTGCAGAAAGATAGAAATTGTATCCCCTACTGTGAAGATATAGAAATTTTCGCTTTCACGTTATATCAATGAAAATGGCAGCTTTCAAAGTATCACTTCAAGTTGAAAATGAGTCAAATTATCACTGGAAATGATCAATTTGTTCTAAAAATGTATAATGAAATGAAAATCTAGTGTTATTGAGTGGATACCGATCATTTCCAGCAATAATTCACCTCGAACTTATGCATGAAACCCACTAGTCCAAACATGGCTTGAAAGTCTGTTACATAAGTTTTTGGTTTGGTATGTCCTTTCAAAGGACGTACCAAACCAAAAACTTATATTACAGACTTTCAGGCCATGTTTGGACTAGAAACCCACCAGCTGAATCAGTTTGCAAGACGCTATCTTTTCGGAGTATCAATCAAATCACTTCCTTGTTTCAATGATTCAGTGCACTGTTTACTTTCATGCATCAATTCAAGATTGGAATGAGTGGAATGATCAGATTCTTATAAAAAGCATATAATAAAAAGAAAATCTAGTGTTTTTGAGTGGATACCGAAAATTATCTCACTTGTGACAGAGACAAATGGTCATTTTCGTTTGCGCAAACACTTGCGAAAAATAAACATTCATGAGATAATTTTTGGTATTCACTTAAAAACACTAGATATCCTCTATATATTTAATTTTTAATTTGATAGTGAATGGTAATAAAGACCCACAAGCCCATTGTGCTGATAGATTGAATGATGCTTTCCAAGGAATGGGAACAAATGAAGATGTACTGTCGAGAACTGTTGTATCCAGAGTAGAGGTATGACACATAATTATTTGATTTTTGATATAGTCTCCAAGCCAGTTCCTGTCCCTCCCTATAAAACCTATTAAATCAGTGTTCTACTAGTGTCAAAGTTTCCTAGATTCATTGTTTTCATTTTTAGCTCAGTTTTGGCGAAGCCAAATTTGAGGTATTGTCATAGCCCATTGTCCGTCTGTTGCACTGTCAACAGGGCTCGGTCTAGAGGCCGTATTTATGAACCGATCTTTACGAAACTTCTTGGGTACCTTTGTTATCACCGTGGGACGAGAACGAGTGTTTTGGGGTCCAGTCCAAAATTCAAGATAGCCGCTGGCAGCCATTTTGTACCAAAATTAGTGCAATCAGTCTTTTGTACAGAACTTCTGTATGAAAGTTCTGATTTGAATAAATTTTTGTATAAATGTTTAGTACCATGGGATACATCACATATAATACAGGTTTTTTTCTCGTGTGTAAATTATGCAAATTAGACTAACTTTGATGTATTTAGTGTTACTTTCAGCACTGTAAGTGCGAATGCCAATACGACTTGGGCTAGAGGTCGTATTTATGAACCGATCTTTATGAAACTTCTTGAGTACCTTTGATATCACCGTGGGACGAGAACGAGTGTTTTGGGGTCTGGTCTGAAATTCAAGATGGCCGATGGCAGCCATTTTGTACAAAATTAGGTGCAATCTGATTTTTTGCGTAGAAATATTTTTATACTGTACCAATGACCCAGACTTAGCTGGTGCTAACTCCACAAAAACCAGGGCCAAACACAAATTTTGCCCCCCAATCCCCAAAATTTGCATCCAAAACAAAAAGAAATCATGTCCTAAAGGACCTCCATAGTACGACTCTACTGCGCATGCGCAGTGACGCAGTCGTCCCGAAATTGGCGCCAAATATCATTCTCTGTTTGGCCCTTCATCAGTCAACATCTCACTGATCTTTGTGCTTGTAAATCTCAGTTTAAAGGATGCCAGACACGTAATTCTTGGAGAAAATGTGATTCTAAGGAGGATAGAAGGAGGAGAGGAAAAAGAAGTGGCAAAAAATAATCAGGGCTGTACTTAAAATTTTTTGTTGAAATTATGTTAAGTTGCCTATTTTCGAGGCAAACACCTCTTGTTGTCATTCTTGCTAATTGTTGCACTGCTTATTCAGTGTTTCCTCTCCCCTAACCTTCTAAAGTCCCCCCTTGCAATTCTCCCATGCTTTTGGCTTATTTTTGAGAAGTTTCATTTCTAAAAATTCCCTGGGAGAGTTGCTTGGTTACAGAATGTTTTCTGTTATTTTCCCCATAGTTACGTTTTCACCCATGGGTGTATAACGTTTGTGTTCTGCATCTTCCATCTGATGTTCTGCAGATTCTCCCCTGGGAGTCTCTGTTTTGCATCAGATAGAGTGTAATTGATGACTGATTCCGGGCCAGTTTTTTCAGTGCCTGGAGTCATGTTTTCTTCTGTGTTTACACTGTTTGTTTTCATTGGCAACAGCCTTTTTTGAGGGGGGCTGTTTGCCTTTGAGGTAGTTTATCTCATTATAAGATACATTTATATTATCCGAAAGTGTCTCATTAATTATTTTATATAATTTTAAAATTTTTGACCACACTCCATCGGGGCTCAACGTTACTTTTCAGCAACTTGGGCTTCTCTGAAAAAATATTTTTTCAAAATTATTTTGTTTTGCAATTGTTTTTTCATTTATTAATGGATCATGTTATTATGTATCTTTGTGTCAGGGGTTTTTGCGAGTAACTAGGACTTATTGTTGTTCTTTCACAATGAAGGGAACTTGTTCAAATTGTAATAGGAAGAAATCTTCCTCTGACTTTCATGATTATTGCATTAATTGTAGTCAGTGTTCTCGCATTAATCCCTGTCCTGTATGTGAACATTGGGATGAGAAACATTGGAAACGTGTGTCACGATATGTTGTTTCTGGACAAAGTGCGATGCCGGCTCTTTCTCCACAAGGTCACTCTACTCTCTCAGTTTCTATTTCAGAGGAACCAGAACAGGGTGATGTTTCCATGTTATCTTCTTCAAGTGTGCGTCCGTCGTCACAAATAAATACAGAGCTAGCGGCAAAAGTGCTCATGGAGATTAGACAAATGTCGTCCGCTAGCTCGCCCGGTGTAGCGTCCATTCACCGAATGGTTCGGCAGCCGGGTTCGTCCGATGCGGTCCAAGAGGAAATTTTGGGTGATGCGAGCACTATAAAAATAATAGATGCACACCCAGTGACGGCGGATAGTGAACGAGAACGGAGGAAGCCTTTTAGTACGGTTCCTAGCTCGTCCAGGTCCAGCCGGGCCGCGAGCGAGAGAGGCCCCTCTCTCGTACAACAACATCTGGGACCAGATGTTGTGGTACAAAATGTGTCTTGAGCGGAGCATACGTCCGTCGCTCGGGACGCTCCGTTGTATAAGCAGTCCGCAGAGACTGTTAAGGCTTCCTCTTCTCGCCGGCGCACACGACCGCACCTTGGCTGCGTGACCTCCGATATTTTGCCAGCTTCGCCGATGAAGGATTCTTCGGCGACCAGGTCACACCATTCGGCAGCCAGGGATTCGAGACCGATGGACTCTGGACGTTCGCATAGGAAAAGTATGCGGGAGCCATCTGATGCGGAGCTGCCCTCGGCAAAGCAGCGAAAGACCGCTCCTCCGCAGGTCTCGACGTCGGACATTCTAGTGCAGATAGCACAGCTTATCGCAGCATCCCAGCAGCCGACTGAGACGGTGTCGGATCGAGAATTATCCGACGGCGCTGGGTCGGTACGCTCCGCCGAAGCATCGGGGGCGGACGACCGGGAACATCGGGAGGTCCGACCGGATGGTGAAAGGGATACGGATGAATTGGAGCTATCCCTTTCGGAACAACACAAAGCTGCCGTGGACTTCATCCGGCACTTTCTTCCTCAAGTTGTTCCGTCGGGCCAGACTGCTGCGCTTCCGGACAGGAGAATCATAGCGTCATTGGACTCTGAATTTTTTGAGCGGTTCAGGGACATCGCTCCCGAGTTTCCGTCGCAGTCCAATAATGTTGCAAGAACATTTGAATTATTGAACGACGCTATTTTTAAACTTGCTTCCAGGACGGGGAAAGCAGGCTTCTTGTCCGCAAATACTCTCAACCTGCCTTTCATTAATGCAAGGAATAAATTCGACACGGCAGGTCAGGGTATACCGAGAGTTCCTCTGCGTATGGACGACGAGGCGGAAGACTTAGAGCTATCATTACCGTCGTCAGCTTCTATTCCAACCGCAGTGTTGGAAACAGCTATTGCGTCTAACAGAGCCAATTTAGATGCCTTATCTTACGCAGATCACCTTACGAAGGCGTTATCACTGCGTCTTCAAGGGGAAGAGTTTCAGGATATACAATCCTCCTTAAGACTTCTTTCAAGGGCAGTAGCTTATTCCACGTGTAACTCCGCCCTTTCAGTGGCAAATCTGGAGTTGGTTAGACGTGACGCAGCCCTGTCTACATCCACACTAGTGGATTCTAAGGTGAAGAACTCTCTTAGAGTCGCTTCGGTCTCAGGAGATCTTCTCTTTGACGGCAAGCTTTCCACTATTTATGATAATATTAAAAAGAAAGCTAGTGATTCTCTGTTGTTTAGATCCGCTCCTAAAAGGTCGGATACAGCAGACACGAATAAGGCGGGCACTTCTGGGTCTTATCCGCCCAAGAGAGGTTCCTATAGAGGTTCCGGTGCGTCCTCTAGCTCTTATTCGAGAGACCGTCAGGATAGCGACTCTCGTTCGGGACGTCCTTCAGGCCGGGACAATCGGTCGGACGCCCCGAGGTCGACGAGGCGAGGTGCGGGTCGTGGAAGACGTGGTTTCTCCTACCGCAGGCCTCGCAGATCCAGGAGGTGATGGCTCAAACCTCTATCGCGTTCCGGTTGGCGGAAGGTTGTCGAGTTTTTCTCAAGAGTGGGCGTCGATTACGGACGACCCGTGGGTGAGAGGAGTGACTTCGGAAGGTCTAAAGATATCCTTCAAACGAAAGCCTCCATTAACTCGAAGTCCAAAGTGGACTCATCTTCCGTCAAACCCTCAGAAAAGAGACGCTCTGCTATCAGAGGTGCAGTCTCTTTTAATGAAGAACGCGGTAGAGGTCGTAGAAAACCAGGAATCGCTGGGATTCTACAGCCATCTGTTTCTGGTTCCGAAACCAGACGGCTCGTTCCGTCCAGTCATAGATTTGAGCTGGATAAACAAGCTGATCGTCGCTCCGAAGTTTTATATGGAGACGATTCGATCGGTCAGAGCGAGTATTCGGGTGAACGATTATGCAACGAGCATAGATCTCAAAGATGCGTACTTTCACGTCATGGTACATCCGACATTCCGAAAGTATCTACGCTTCGCAGTCCTAGGAGTGGTGTATCAATTCCGGGCGATGTGCTTCGGATTGAATCTAGCACCCTGGGCTTTCACTCGGGTAATGAACTCGGTAATGATCTACTTCCGAGCTCATTCGTCTGCGGTAACGTCGGCCTACCTGGACGACATTCTTCAGAGGTACGGCAACGAGTTAACGCTTCAGAACGATGTTCAGAATCTTCTTCTATTGCTCCGACATCTCGGTTTCATAGTAAACAAGGAGAAGTCGGATCTGGTGCCGTCCAAGTCATTCACTCATCTCGGAATGAGCTTCGAGACGCACAACAATCTCGTTCGTCTGCCGTTAACCAGAGCGAAATTAGTCAGTTGTTACGCTCGCTATTGTCTGAATACAGACAAAGTCACGGCGAGAGAATTTATGAGACTGATAGGTCTGTGCGGAGCCGCCGCGGATCTCATTCCGATGGGACGGCTACGCACACGGCCTCTTCAAATTTTCCTGACTCAGAATTGGAGTGTGAAAATTCATTCGCTCGATGTAGACGTTCTCTTGTCAGATCAAGTGAAACAAGAGATTCAGACTTGGGCAAACATTCAGTGGTTAACTCAAGGAGTTCCGCTTCAGTTGCCGGATCCGAGTTTTACCATTATGACGGATGCCAGTCAAACAGGTTGGGGTGCATCATTAATCCCAACGGATTCGAGATGCCAGGGTCTTTGGGATCCGCAATTCCTGTGCAAGCACATAAACATCAAGGAAATGATGTCAATTTGGCTTGCGTTACGTCACTGGATGGACATTATTCACGATGCTCATGTCCAAATCCTATCCGACAATACGACAGTAGTGGCGTATATACGGAATCAGGGAGGCACTCATTCAGTTCCGTTGTTCAATCTAACGGAAAGAATCCTTCTGTTTGCGTTGGAACATCACGTTCTTCTTTCGGTCCGTCACATACCGGGTCGTCTGAATGTGCTTGCAGACTCCCTTTCACGAAAGGGTCGCTTGTTGCCGTCGGAGTGGACTCTCAACAAACAAGTATTCAATCAGATTTGCTACCAATGGGAACGGCCAATGATAGACTTATTTGCGACACATCTCAACAATCAGTTGCAGACGTGTGTGTCCCCGTGTCCGGATCCAAGAGCATTTGCAGTAGACGCTCTATCGATCCCTTGGGACGGAATGATAGGATATGCGTATCCTCCAGCGCCGTTAATTCAACAAGTATTGCTAAAGATAAAACAATCTCAATGCAAGATTCTGTTGGTAGCATCTCTGTCGCCACAGAGACCGTGGATAAATCTACTCAGGTGTCTGTTGTGGGACCTACCGCGGAAGCTCCCTCCACGAGAGGATCTTCTTTGGCAGGGGAAATCGCGCCAACTACATCACAACCCGCAAGGTCTCAACCTTCACGTTTTTCCGTTGTGCGGTCCTTCTTGCATGGCAAGCACTTTACAGGACGAGCAGTGGACGCGATTTCTAACTGTAGGAGGACCTCCTCTTCGCTAAACTATGCGGCTAAGTGGAAGGTTTTCCGTCGTTGGTGTAGGGATCATTCTGTTGATATATTTGATCCCTCTATACCAGACATTGCTAACTTTCTAGTATACTTGTTTGACGAAATCAAACTGCAACCTGTTACTATAAAGGGTTATAGATCTATGTTATCTGATACCTATGCACATCATGATAGTTTACAAATTGGATCTAATGTCTCTTTATCGAAATTGGTTAGAAACTTTTCGATAAATAGACCCAGAACTCTTAGATTAATTCCTAAGTGGAATTTAGCTTGGGTTCTCCTTAAATTGAAGGAAAAGCCATTTGAACCTCTTGGGACAGTAGATTTCAAATTCTTATCTTATAAGACAGCTTTTCTCTTAGCTTTCTCTTCTGCCAGAAGAGTCAGTGAGCTTCATGCACTATCGGTGGATGATTCTCATTATCGTAGTGTTGGGAACACTATCACCTTCACTACTAATGTCGGTTTTTTAGCTAAGAATCAGGCTCCTAATAAATATCCGGAACCTATTGTTATTAAGGCTCTTCCGTCTTCAGACGGGCGTAGGCCTTTACTCTGTCCTGTTAGAGCACTATGTATCTATAAACAGAGATCTCAGTTCATCAGAAAGGGACGGAAACGTTTCTTTCTGTCTTTGATGCCTAATAGAAAGGACATTTCAGCCCATTCTATTGCTAGATGGATTCAGTTAACTATCCGTACTGCGTATGAAGATTTATCTTCTTCTCAGCAGTCTGTGCTTAAGATTTCTGCTCATGAAGTAAGAGCTCTTTCTACTTCCTGGGCTTATGCTAATAGTGTTGCTATTACAGATTTAATGAAGGCTGCTTATTGGTCTCAGCCATCCACATTTACTAATTTTTATCTCAGAAATATTGAGTCCATTTCTGGAGACCTGCATTGTTTAGGTCCGTTATCTGTTGCTCAGAATGTCGTCCACTAAACAGTTGCAACTATAGTTATGCAGGCTTTCTGTTCCGGCAGTGACTCCGTCCGGCTGCCCTCTTCGCTCTGGGCTATTTGACCCAGGGCAAGGGGAAGGGGGGGGGGGGCAGGTGTTCCCTTAGGTCACCTGCTTTATAGTGAAAAGCAAGGGAATGCCTCCTCCAAGACAGTATTTCTGAGTCGCTTCCGGGATGGTTTTAAAGTGTAATATTAATGTTTAATTTCATTCATGTCTTATTTTTAAAGTGTAGCTCGGTGTGAAGCATTTGTATATGTCAAGTGTCAAACGGGCTTTAATATACAATACTCGGACACTTTTAAATGATTATGAAGAGTCTCAATTCTCTGGACTACTTTATTTATTGGCTTGCTTTAAAAATAATTAGTATAAAGGTTATACTGGATGTTAATAGAGAACATGAATGTTATTGTGCTCAATTATTAAGGGTAGTGTATCTTTCTAATTTAAATATTAAATAAGAAAGATACATGTAAAGCCTAATACTCCTTTTCTCCTTAAGGGGTTACCTCTTTATTTTATAATTGAGCTTATTGGATTTTCCTCTATGTCCTAGGCCCTCCAGCCTGTTTACTATTCAGCTAAGTCTGGGTCATTGGTACAGTATAAAAATGTTAAAAAATTTATAGTAATTTATATATTTTTTATACTTACCAATGACCCAGACGGGGATGGCCCTCCCTGAGTTGGGAACTCTTGCCTCCCCGCTGAGTACATAGCGCTGACCAGGCACTGCCAGTAAGAATGATATTTGGCGCCAATTTCGGGACGACTGCGTCACTGCGCATGCGCAGTAGAGTCGTACTATGGAGGTCCTTTAGGACATGATTTCTTTTTGTTTTGGATGCAAATTTTGGGGATTGGGGGGCAAAATTTGTGTTTGGCCCTGGTTTTTGTGGAGTTAGCACCAGCTAAGTCTGGGTCATTGGTAAGTATAAAAAATATATAAATTACTATAAATTTTTTAACTTTCCATATGAAAGCTCTGATTTTAATAATTTTTTGTATGAGTGTTTAGTACCATGGGATACATCACATATAATACAGATTTTTTTTTCATGCAGAAATTATGCAAATTAGATGAACTTTGATTTTTTCAGTGCTACTTACACACAGTAAGTACACATGTCAATACGGCTCGGGCTAAGGACTGTATTTATGAACCGATCTTCACAAAATGTCTTGGACACCTTTGCTATCACCTTAGGATGAGAACGAGTGTTTCTGGGTGCGGTCCAAAATTCAATGGCTGCCAATGGCCATTTTGTACCGAAATTAGGTCTAATCAGTTTTTTGTACACAACTTCTATACGGCTCAGGCTAGAGGCCGTATTTATGAACTGATCTTCATGAAACTTCTTGAGTACCTTTGTTATCACCGTGGGATGAGAATGAGTGTTTTTGGGTGTGGTCCACAATTCAAGATGGCCACCAGCAGACATTTTGTACAAAAATTAGTGCAATCAGTTTTTTGTACACAACTTCTGTTTGAAAGTTCTGATTTGAATAAATTTTTGTATGAATGTTTAGTAACATGGAATACATCACATATAATACCTGTTTTTTTCTCGTGCAGAAATTATGCAAATCAGATGAACTTTTATATATTCATTGCTCCTTATACACTGCAAGTGCACATGTCAATATGACTAGGGCTGGAGGCTGTATTTATGAACTGATCTTCACGAAACTTCTTGAATACCTTTGTTATCACCTTGGGATGAGAATGAGTGGTTTTGGGTGTGGTCCGAAATTCAGGATGGTTGCCAGCGGCCATTTTGTACCACAATTAGGTACAATCAGTTTTTGGTACAGAACTTCTATATGAAGGTTCTGATTTGAATACATTTTTGAATAAATGTTTAGTAACATGGAATACATCACATACAATATGGGTTTTTTTCTCGTGTAGAAATTATGCAAATTAGATGAACTTTGATTTATGCAGTGCTACTTATACACAGTAAGTGCACATGTCAATACGGCTCGGGCTAGAGGCTGTATTTATGAACCGATCTTCACGAAACTTCTTGGGTACCTGTGTTATCACCTTGGGATGAGAACGAATGTTTCTGGGTGCGGTCCAAAATTCAAGATGGCTGCCAGTGGCCATTTTGTACCAAAATTAGGTCCAATCGGTTTTTTGTACACAACTTCTATACGGCTCAGGCTGGAGGCCGTATTTATGAACCAATGTTTACGAAACTTCTTGGGTACCTTTGTTATCACCATGGGACGAGAACGAGTGTTTTTGGGAGTGGTCCAAAATTCAAGATGGTTACCAGCAGCCATTTTGTACCAGAATTAGTGCAATCAGTTTTTTGTACAGAACTTCTGTATGAAAGTTCTTATTTGAATAAATTTTTGAATGAATGTTTAGTAACGTGGAATTCATCACATATAGTAGTTTTTTTTTTCTCCTGCAGAAATTATGCAAATTAGATGAACTTTGATTTATTCAGTGCTACTTATACACAGTAAGTGCATATGTCAATATGGCTCGGGCAAGAGTCTGTATTTATGAACCAATCTTCACGAAACTTCTTGAATACCTTTGTTATCACCTTGGGACAGGAACACTATGAGAACAAATATTTTTGGGTTCAGTCAGACCCACTCTGGGATGCAGAGATTTCTTTTCTAGTTTAGCATCTAACTGTCACCTACCTTTACAATACTTTACCTAAACATTTGTTACAGGTTACGGTCAGCATTTATGTACAGGCTGTTACAATACTTTATATGTACCTTTGTTATCAGGTCATTACCTAGATGTTTGTCATTGCTGTGTCATATACTATACATGTACATGTCTTACACAAGTTGAGCTATACAGTGTCATTGACACTTTCATTTGTTTTTAATTTTTTAACATTTCCGAAATTTTTATTTTGGTTATTATACCTTTCCATAATGATAAGGGGCTGCTGAGTGAAGAATAGCAGCATACAGGGACATGGCTAGAGGTGTCTCATTGAGGGGTGTAGGGTAGTGAATTTCCAACTAGGGAGAGGGACCAGGAGGGGAGAATCCCTCTCAGTCCCTCCCACTAGTTGGAAATTCACTACTGAGAAAACTTTTGAAATTGAAGCCATGAAAGGAGTCATAATATTGATTCTAGTAACTTAAATGCCAACACATTTATGATAGAATTATCAGGTTATTATTAATTGGTATTATTCTGGAAATTGAATATGTGCTAAACAAATGCTCAAGCTGAGAACTTTGAGCATTTCACACTATCCTAACATTAAATCAGATCTTATGCAGGAATGATCAATTTTTGATGTTTCATCATTTTGTATCCATGAATAATGATTTTACATAATGTGATTTTCTTGAAGAGCATTTCAAGGATTTTTTTTATTACTATAAGTAAATGTACTATAGAAATCTCATACCGATCGACATCATGCATTCTTATGAAGCTCAATATTGCATACACTGTAGTTGTAAATAGTAACTATTGAAATATGTGCCAATTTGAAACCGAGTTGGAATTTGGGGAAGTGAAGGAGACATCAGCATCACTAAAGAAACTCTAAAATTCAGATAGATGGAATTTCCAACTGCTCATGACTTGCCCTCCGAATTATCAACTACAGTAAGTTTTTGCCAGGATTTGGGGGTGGGGTGGGGTGGGAGGGGTGGACGTCCCTGACAGCATATTCACATCCAACGAAATAAATTTAATATTAACATATATATATAAGAATCAGTGTGCATAAACTTATTTGTTCATGTTGTAGTTAATTGCTATATTTGAAAAGTTCCTAAACACTGGGACAGGGAAATTAAAGGAAGGAGCAAATTGGAAATACAGTAAAACCTGTCTTAAGCTCTGTCAAACAAGATATAATAGAATAAATACTCAGTTTACCTCCAGAACACAGGAAACTGACCAATTCCCTGTTAATTGTATACTCCTGTTAATTGAATAATTTTCACTGGCAAAATGGATATTCAATTAAGAGGATTCTTCTGTACTAGATTTGTTTCTGTCATTTAATAACAACATACTGAACTACCAGTGATAATCATACACCAATGCTGATTATATAGTTTTTGTTGTAGGATGATCTGCCGGCTGTTAACACTAAATTGGAAGAGAATCATGGAAAAAATTTAATCATAGAAATCTATTTATAATATTTCTATCTTCTAGGATGATTTGCCGGCTGTTAACATTAAATTGGAAGATAATCATGGAAAGAATTTAATCAAAGAAATAAAGAGTGAGACCAGTGGAGATTACAGAAAATTACTTCTAGCTGTTATTGGTGATAAGTAAGTAATGATACTTCTGTTATCATATACAGTATAATCACCGTGGACTGGTCACTTTCCATAGGTGGGCAATATATCCATGTACGCAGTAATATAATAATTTATCATATGACTCGTCCGTTTTGTTCACTTTAAAGCATTAGATATTTTGTTTTCATATTAATCAGTGATAAATAAAGCCTTCCGTCAATTTCATTGATCAATTTCAAAACTAGACAATTTGACTGGCTGAACAAAATACAACTGGGCCATATTTTCATAAGTTGCATAATTGGGGTTGAAAGATTTCATTGGTCAATTTCAAATATGGACAGTTTGATTGGCTGAACAAAATACAACTGGGTCGCATTTGCATAATTTGAGTCGGGAGAATTTACATTATCTGTCCTATTTAGGTTGGGTTATATTGCATTATCCCTTTAATTAACATAACGACCAAAACCAGCCAGTGCTATAGACGAAAAATTTTCATTTTTTGCTTCCAAAACATAGGTTATGACCCCTCATTGGAACGCGCTCATTGCGCACATTCTAATGAGGGGTCATAACCTATGTTTTAGAAGCAAAAAATAAAAATTTTTAGTTATATGATGATGTTTTTTCCAAGTGTCGTCTGCAACACACATGTTAGGTAAAGGGATAAAAAGTCATACTAAGTCGTTAATTTGTGCATATGTGTGTCATATAATAAATAGAATATGAAATAAGTGTTTTTCTCATATGATAGTTTTGAAACTTGTGTTTTTTTATTTTATTTTTTATTTTTGTAAATATTTATTAGCCATTAAAAAGTTTATGTTCTTGGCTTGTTTTATTCCCCATAATCTATGGAATAGCATGGGTGGTGGTGTATTACGTCCCTTGAGTGCAAGAAGGCTTTGCAATGCTAAAGCATTGCAAAGACTTCTTGCACTCAAGGGACAATTTTATTAACTTGGGTAAAATATCAGGCATAAACCATTTGATTTTAATTTTTTTAAATTTGGATTGGTCATAAAATGAGAGCATGCGGCAGCCAAAAGGACCATGCGGGAGGGCCTGAGAAACAGATTTTTAAATTTTTTTTGCCTAAATATTTTTTTTTTCCTAGAATACAGGGAAATGACAAAATTTCTGTTATTAATTGAATCTTCTTGTAAATTTAATTTATCTCAGTGGCAAAGTGGCTATTCAGTTGATAATAAGTTTCCAATGTACTGTCATCAGGGCCCCAGCAACTGGCGGGAGAACTCTTGTCATTGCGCTATCTGTGGGACCATATGTGCATTTAAGCATGCATACATATTTCAGTCTGATTTGATTTTTGGATTCTAACTAGTGACAATGCTTTGGCATAGGATCATGAAACTTCACAGATACACTGCCTAGTGGAAATGGATGAGCACTTTCAGCTTGGGGTTAAAAGGACAAGGCCACAGGTCACAAGCATATTGATTTAGGGATCAAAGGTTAAGGTCACAGGATGCTCAGCATCCGTCTGTTTGATTTAGTTTCTATACTTTTATTTGACAATGCTTTGATCTAGAATTATACACTGTCTGGGGATAAGGGATGAACTATATCAATTTGGGAGGGGGTCACAAGGTCATAGTCATAGATAACAGGCCACTCTAACATTAAAACCATTTCTATAACTTGACAATGCTTCAACTTAGGTTCATGGAACTTCACAGGTTCATTGCCTAGAGGAAACTAACCTACAGTTAAAACTAGAAGTCCTGTCACGAACTGTGCTTATCTAGGCTTAATTGCGCGTAGGAATTGCGCACAATTGCCATATAGAATGGCATCCAAAGCACGGCAGATTCTCCTGGTTACTCATAGAAAACACAGGCAATGTTTCTGCCAATGGACCTCCGGGTTACCCGGAGGTCCATTGGCTGAAACGTTGCTTGTGCACAGGCCATATGTACAGAATTTGGTAGCCTTACTATGGTGATAATGCATAGATTAATGCGCAAATCAACGTGCTATTTGTGCGCATTTCGTGACAGGACTTCTAGTTTTAACTGTAACTTGACAATGTTTTACCTAGGACCATGAAACTTCACAGGTTCACTGCCCAGGAATAATGAATGAACCCAGTCAAAAAAGTCCAGTCACAGGTCTAGGGTGCTCAATCCTGGAAACATTTTCCAGAAACTAACTTGACAGTGCTTAGGCCAAGGTTCACCAAAGGGACAAGGATATTACCCTATTGATTTGGAGGTCAAAGGTCAAGGTCAAAGGGTGAACTAACCTATAAATGGTTTCTGGACTTTAATTTTACAAACCTTTGGCTTAAGATCATGGAACATCACAGGTACACTGCTAAGGGGTCAAGCATTAGCTCTGTCAATTTAGATTCAAAGGTCTCAGTCCCATTCTGTATGCAACAGCTTGAAAACAACTTTCCTGCTCTATCTGAGAGATATGTATATGTCTAGAGAATTATTTCTATGTTTGTGAGTTTTATTTATGAACTTCCAGAATTGAAGAAAAAGATGCTAAAAAGAAGGAAAAATCCCAAGGAAGATCTTCTCCTGGTCCTGCACCAGCAGCTGTTGTAGTCAAAGAAGATGAGCGCAGCAAGTCTCCAGATAATAAGAAATCAGAAGAAAAACAGAAAGATGACAAAAAAGAACAAGAGAAAGATGAAAAAGATGATAAGAAAAAGGAAGATGATTCAAATGAAGACTGGGACAGATTGTACAGAGCAATGAAAGGCTTTGGGACTGATGAAGATACAATAATTGATGTCATTGCCAGGAACAATAACTCTCAAAGACAAAATGTTAGAGAGAAATATCAAGATAAATATAAACAGGTGTGCATGAAATTTTATATTACCCTATCCCTTTTTTTTTGGATATCAAACAACTGTTCTTTGTAATCTTCTGTGTTAACACATTGTCAAATGCAAAAATTTGTTATTTTAATTTTAATTATTTTTTTCTGTTTTTCTAAAAAATTTCAACAAAACCATATCAAGTGATCTCTCATTTTATCTCACAATCGGGGCGTTTTTTCATTGTTATGCAACTAAAGTTTAATGTATCTGGGCCCTTGTTCCGAATCCATATCAAGGGCCCCTGATACAAGTGCGTGATTCTGCTGTTGCTAAAACAACAGCATTTTTTGATCGCTTCGCGTTTTTCCCTTCAGAGAAAATAATATTAGGTGAGGCAAAGCAGAAACCTAATATTGTTTTCTCTGAGCCGTATATGACACTGTAATGTATTTATTATGCACGGCATGCAAAAATGTCACTGGGGAAGTTAACTCAATGAATAGTTTAATTATGCTCACTTTTCGGCATCTTGGGCTGGTTTGTAGCCTATTACTGGGATTTTCCTGAATGCTCGAGTCAAGACTTCTCTCTTGAAGTTGAAGGATTAGCTTTCGCTATGAAATGTGGAAAACTGCTCCTCAATAGACGATGAACGGGATATTTTAAAATATAATAAACCTTTACACCAAGAGGGATATTTAATTCACCAGTAATTATTGCAAAAGTAACAACCAAATTCACGTTGATGAAACACACAGTTGCTCCACTTCACAAGACAGTATTCAGCAAAGTGAATCCCAATGATGTAATTTTCTCTGAAGTGTAACGTCATCACCGACCTTAATATGGAGATCAATGAACGCTATTCTATTCTTCAATTTGCGCGTTTCCATCGATAAGGCAAATGGAAAAGTTCCTCATAAAATAGTTTTATAACACATTTTGTGGTCAATATTGTGAGATAAATTTATCATCACCACAGTGTGTCTCTCCGGAAATTCTGATCAAGTCTCGTTGTAGCCACAGAATCGTATTTCGACTCGCCCTAACGGGCTCGTCGAAATACTGTTCTGTTCCTACAACTCGACTTGATCTGGAGACACACACTGTGGTGATAATCTGTATGGAACAAGCTCTATGAGGTTGTTTCAGTGTGGGATCATATATGGTTTTATTGAAAATATTTTTAAAAAAATACAGTACGTTGGACAAACAGGTTGTGTAGGGTGATGAAAGGCTTAGATACAGATGAAGATGCACCAATAGGTGTTATTGCCAAGAACTACAACTCTTGAAGACAAAATGTTAGAAATAAATTTCTGGATAAATACAAACAAGTTTGTAATGATGTCAATAGCTGCCATATTACTCTCAAAAAGTTGTTCTTGCATCCAGTCAAGGGGAGCTTTACTGATCACTTTCTGTCTGTCGTCTGTTGTCTATCAACCACCGTTAACTTTACATTATCGACTTCTTCTCACAAACTTCCCAACCAAATTGAACCAAATCTGGTGTGCATGTTCCCTATCATATGTCAATTCAGGTTTGTTCAAATCAAGTTGCCCTGCCCCTTGGTAGGGTCACGTCCAAAAAGTGTGCGTAAATCTTAAAAAATCTTCTCATGAACCAGCAGTAGCAGAGACTTGATATTTGGTGTGCAGCTTCCTTTTGAGGTATAGACTCGGATTTGTCCAAGAGAAGTTGAAGGGGCTATATTTGCCATTGTTATGGGAAGAGCAAGGAATTTTTATTTTCCAAACCGAGAGACTGATTTGAACCAAATTTGATATGAGGGCTTATTGTTTCATAAGAAGTTAATTTATATAAAAACAAATGTTACCGTCACCCCATGGGAACTTCAGGAGCTAAAAATAGAAACAATTTAAAATGCCCATATCTCCAAAACTACAAAGCAGCGAGAATATTTATTTTGAGTGAAACTTCCTTAGGACCAACAGAATGAAATGGTAAAAAAAAAATCAGTTTTATCATAGGGTACTTTTTCAGGACTATTGAAGGGTACTTTTTCAGGACTTTTGAAAAAGTGCTGAGTCAGCATTTTTTTAACACTGTGGGTAATGGGAAAAGCATTAAAGACTCTTCTTCTCCCAAACGACTGCTCTAAAAGCTTTCATATTTCACATATAACATCTTTTGGAAGATTGATTCACATATTTGTTGAAATCAGTTCCCTGGGTCCATATTTGGGCTCTCTATGGGAGCCCAACTGTTCAAATTAGTGCAATATGAGGAATATTCTTTAAAAATCTTCTTCTTCAGACCCACCAATCAGAATCTTTTTGACATTTGGTATGCAGCATTCTTGGAGAGGGGGGGGGGGATTCAGGTTTGTTCAAGCCAAGTCCCTGGGTTCAAATTTGGGCTCACTGTGGGAGCCCGAATTATAAGTTAGTTCAAAATGAGGAATTTTTCTTTAAAAATCATATTCTTCAGATCCAGCAGTTGGGATATTTGGATGCAGCATCCTTAATGGGGTGAGATTCAAGTTTGTTCAGTTTGAGTCCCTGGCTTAATATTTGGGCAGCCTATGAGTGGGGTGAGGGGGTGGCAGGGGGGTGCACATTAGGTTCAGGTTTGTTCAAATCCATTCCTTAGTGTTTTTTCTATAAAATTTGCCTTTCATGACTTCATTCCTTTGTAGTGTTGATGAACCATGTGTAACTGAACGTAACCCGAAATACTCTTGTCTTTATAGAGTTAATCAATTTCAAACAGCCCCCCCCCCTCCTCCCAAGGGGTGTTCACTGTGAAGGCACACAGATATTTTATTTTACTTTTGTAGAATTGCCACTACAAGCTTCTATACATTAACCTGATAATTTTTTTTACAGAATTCCATAGATGATTTGAAGTCAGAATTATCAGGGGATTTCAGAACTTTAGCTGTAGGCTTAATGTTGGAGCCAGAAGAATATGATGCCCATTGCCTACATGAGGCTGTGTCTGGGAAAGGAAAGAAGGAAGAAATGATGGCAAATGTTATTCTAACTAAATCACCAGAGGTTTGTAGCCTACATTATAAGTTATTGTGATGATGGTCTGAGGTTTGCGGCTCAGAGTTTATGTTCAACCGAGATGCGAAGCGTCGAAGTTGTACATATGCTCCGAGCTGCAAACCTCAGACCATGTTACCATCAATTTATGACAATAACGTATATGTTCCAACAGACACTACCGATAGCCCAAAACCTACATCGTGAAACATGAGAGGCTTATTTACTAAACTTGTGATCATTAAAAGTTGCCTTGTTCAAGGCAACTTTAACGATCACAGGTTTAGTAAATAAACCTCTCATGTATCCACTATGGCACTGTATAAATAATCAATAAACCAGATAAACTCATTCCATCTTAGTTCAAATCATAAATCGGTTTGTAATTTAAACAGCACTTCATCCGGAACACTGTCTGCTGCACCCGTGAAACATCCAGAAAAATGAAGCGGATTGCTAGTCACTCTTTAGATGAAGCAGTTACGAAATGGATGATGTCATTGCAAATATTTCGTGTTGAGATGACAGACGGTAACATTTGCCACTTGAGTTGTAAACATAGAATATACTAAGTGAGCTCTTGTCCAATCAGAGGAGGAGGATTTTAGTCTTATTGGAACATAAACAGTAATTGCTTAGATTGATGTGGAAATGAAGATAAATTTATAAAACAGTTTAACTCTGTAACTAAATGAATGAGCCACATCTGCCCAGATTTTTCTACAAAAATTAAATGTAACTCTTAACCTGCTGAGTATATTCAAGATATTTTTCATGAAATCTAGACAAGGCCATTACTAGTGTTCAACCGATTACCAGAAATGGATGCTGTCTGATTACCAGTTATTTGAGCTCACAAAAAGCCGATTCCAATGCCAATTCTGATTGTAATACCGTGCACTACTAGACGAGTTGAGGCATGAAAGAACTACATTAAATTGAACATATTTCACAGTGTTAAACATTGTTGACACAGGTCGCAGTAAAATGACCAGGTGCACACTCTTGGGTAGTACACGTGGCTCTCTGTACCGCCCAAGTGTGTGCAACTGGTGATTTTACTGCAACCAGAGTCAGTGGAGAGCAACCTTCACTTTTTCTGGTATGAACAGGCGATTGCCGCAAATACGCTCAGTTGTAAGCTTTACATGTCATTTAACTTGTATATCTTGTAATGATAACAAGTTTAGTAAATAAACATCTTGTTTACCCCACAACTTCATGGGATAAATAATCAAATAAATCAGATAAAGGTCAAGGTCATGCCTAAGTTCAAATCGTAAATTGATTTTTTTATTAAACAATACTTCATTTTGAACATATATAGGCATTGCCACACCAGAAAATAACTGGTCAGACAAGGACAATGTCAGGTACAAAAAGGCCAATGTCTGACTGAGGTTTAAAACCATGTCAAAATGTATTTGTGAAAAATGAAGTAGTTTGCAAGTCACTCCATTGATGAAATAATTGGTGAATTAGCTTCCTCTTTTCAAGTATTTTGCATAGTGAAGTCAAAAGGTAACATCTGCTAATAGAGCCATAAATATAGAAAAAAACTACACAACCTCTCGTCCAATCAGAGGGCAAGAATTTTTGTCCTATTGGTTACTTAGAAAGAAATATTGCGCCTATGATCACCTAATCAAGTGAGGTAGCCTACTTAACTGGTATTTTTTAACTGGGTGATGAGTGCTAGAAGCCACTATCATGGCTCTACTGGAAAGTGCTGAAAACCACTTTAGTGGCTTTACACTGTATTCATTACTTCATATGCTCAGCACTTGAATTACAAAACATGTTTAAACAAATTAAATTAGTTTTATTACAATTTATTGGAGAGTGCTAATGGGCATTAGCACTCTCCAATAAATTGTAATAAAACTAATTTGTTTCAATAATTTGTAATAAATTAGTTGTTTATGAACAAACTCTCACTAAACTGGGGCTCCATTTGCCCATAGTATGCTGTCCTTGAAAAAAATATATGCGTTACTAATTACCTTTGAAAAATAATTTAGCACTCTACCAGTTAAGTGATTATTTATTTATTTATTAGGGTTTAATGACACTTTAACAGCCAAGGTCATATCGTGTCGGTGACAGTTTTATGGGTGGAGGAAGCCAGAGTACTGCCAGCTCCCCAACATCGTAACTCCGCTCAGCAGCACAGGCAGGGTTAGATTGGTTGAAAACATGCGTACCATCAGCGTGCAGCACACCTTAGTACAGGGCATCATCAAGCCCCCATGTGGACATCGGGGTTAAATGCCTTGCCCAAGGACACAATGCGGCAGTCTGAATTGATTGCTCAGACGGTCACCCATCCAAGGATTAAACAGCCTCGACATTGCTTAACTTTGGTGAGCACTTTATGAGAACCTGTTACCGCAATGCCACCGCGTCCCCAGTTAAGTGACTAACCCTGTTAATTGAATATAACTTCCTAACACAAAACTGTTTACCATACTTTCAGTACAAATTTGACCAGGTAACTGGTTGAGTGCAAGAAGCCACTATCAGGGATTTAAAAAAAAAAATGAGAGTACTAGATCAAAAACCAACATTTTTCTTGCTCTTGTTCCATATTCAGCCAAAAGCCAAATAATATCTTGTTTATAAGAATTTGTTTTATCGCAAATTATTGAAGAGTGCCTGTGGGCATGGTGCCATTGGGCACTCTTCATTAATTTAGAATGAAACAAATTTTGATGAAGAAATTTAGACCACCAAAAATAACGTAGCTGCCAATCAGTTAATTGCATACAGATTATGGAGAGAAGTCTTGTTAACGAATAAAAAATCTTGAAATATGTTGAGAAGTTACACTGAAAATATGATGAATTTCCCTTATTTATGAACTGTTTGGCCTTTCAACATCCAATACAGGTACAGTGGAACCCTGTTAATTGAATAGCCATCTTGCCAATTACAATTATTCAATTAAGAGGAGTATTCAATTAACAGGAATTGTGTCACTTTTCTGTATTGTAGAGATAAACTTAGCATTTGTTCTATTATATCTTGTTTGACAGAGCTCCATGAGCTCTGTCAAACAAGATATAATAGATTAAATGCCTGTATTGGGTGTACTAAGGCCAAATAGGTCTGCAAACAAAGGAAAACTTGGTTAAGTCCGGGTAATGTTTTGACAGGTTACAAGATTTTTTATTCAATTGACAGGAGTTTGTTCTATAACCTATATTCATTTAACAGGTCAAATTTATACTGAAGGTATGGTAAATGGTTTTGTGTTGGGAAATTATATTCAATTAACAGGGTTATTCAGTTAAGAGATATCCAATTAAGGGGGCTCCACTGTATTTAATCCATTAGATCTTGTTTGACAGAGCTCATGGAGCTCTGTCAAACAAGATATAATAGAATAAATGCTAAGTTTATCTCTACAATACAGAAAAGTGACACAATTCCTGTTAATTGAATACTCCTCTTAATGAGCTCTGTCAAAATATAAATACAATACAGGAGTGTGACCAAATCCAAATTAACTGAATACTCCTGTTAATTGAATCATGTTCACTGTAAAGTGATTATTCAGTTAACAGGGTTCCACTTTAAAATGTAGTTTGTATGGACAAGATAAGTGTGTCAGTTTGTTCAGCAAAAGAATATCATGAGGTGGTGGGGGAGGCGTTGTTGAGGAGTTGGATTTGAAGCTTCTATTTTCTTAATCATGCAAGCTCAGCCACACATATCTCTTGAAATAGAAAGCATTGCACCTATGTTAATTCATGTTCAATGTGAAGCAACTTAGAAATTTGTCCTTGTCGATTGATATGTTGCTGTCGACCATCTCGTTTATGTGACCTATAAATGTACTACAAGTGGAAACAACCATGTATAAGTTAAGAGCTTTCTGTCGGATCCACACACATCCTATGTTGTAACGTGTATTTTGTTTTGAAAGGCTGGAACTAAATATTGTTTAAACTAAAAATAGGAAAATTCATTGCCAATATACAAAAGAAATTGAGAGTTTTTGTACAACATGCTGAGTTCATCGCCTGTAAAGAACAACTTTCTTGAAACTCTAGAAATATTGTTTGATTACAAAACTTACTCACGCCTCTTTCCAGCAAATAATATAAATAAAACAGTCAGATTGCTGAGGTTTTAGACTCGACCTGGAAATTGGTGTGTTTATACAGTAAAACCTGTCTTGAGAGACCACTGTCTTGAGAGACCACCTGTCTTGAGAGACCACTGTGAGCTGGTACCAACTTGTATTTTTATGCCATAATAGACCTGTCTTGAGAGACCGCCCCTTTGAAGACTGAAACCATGACAAAAATTTTTTACCTGTTCTGGAATTGGAAAATCCATTGTAGTTATACTAACATAATTAAAAGTATTAAAAGCTCTTAATTGGGTTTCAATTGCTAACTCATTAAAGATTGAGATGTTTTTATAAGACCCCTGTGAAAAAATTAGGATTATTGATGAATAAACAATTTCATACAAACCTGAAAATTGACAGATAGGAATAAAAATAAATTTGTGTTGAAAATCTTTTTGTAACAAATTGAAATGGACTGTTATAAAAATTATAAAAATAAATTAGTGTTGAAAATCTTCAATGAAGATTTTCAACACTAATTTATTTTTATAATTTTTTATAACAGTCCATTTCAATTTGTTACAAAAACTTCATAAAAAAGAACTACTACAAAGAAATTACAAAAATCCATGCTTCTCCATTTCTGAATTTTGTGGTTGGTTATTCACTGACTTGAGAAATCCTGAAACCTGTTATGAGAGACCACCTGTCTTGAGAGACCACTTTTGTGTGGCCCAAAGGGCAGTCTCTCAAGACAGGTTCTACTGTATATCAACTTTGTAGCTTCTACAGGGACTGTATATGTAATGTTAAATGTGTTTTTCAGGACTTGGAAAAGATAAAAGAAAAGTACAAAAAAGGCAAGTTTCTCTATTTTTTACTTAATAAAATTTTCTTTAAAGATATTCAATTTTTCTTGCATATGATTAATTGATATAAATTTCCCATATCTTCATGAATGTTTTTCTTGCTGCATGAAAGTTTTTAATTTTTCACCATCATCTTGTCGAAAAAAAGTTGTTAGTGTGTCTTTTGGTGCAATTAACCAGAAATTAATGCAGGTAAGCGATCAAGTCGTTGATTGCCATGCACCTGTTACATCAAAACAGTCAGTTGTAACCATCCACTGAAAAGTGTGTCAGTGTTGAAATTGTGCAAGATTATATTTCGTTACAAGTCTGATAAATATTAATATAGAAATTAGTATTTGTTTGGGGTTTTCACACAAGCGCTCGTGAAAAAGAAAACTTTCATGAGATAATTCCAGATACTGACTAAAATAGAGTAGACTTTCTTTTTTATCATATGCTACAAGTCATTTTATTGCACAACATTCAGCCCAATTCAATGATAAATGCGTACCTTTCAAAACGTGATGCGGCATAGCATGATCTCATTTAGGAAGCTACTGAGGGATATTTCTTGATATCCATCAAAAGTCAATAGATATCGAGAAATATCTTTTAGATTATTTGCGATAAGTCAAAGGCTAGCAAATAATAAATCAAACAATTTCATTAAACAATAGTATATTTTGAGTCTGTCTTCATGATTGTTCTTTAACCTAAGTCTCCACACAGCCATAATCAGTGTCTTCTATAATGCTCTGAAAAATGAACGCTATTGGTAGGATGGGTTTATCTTGATCGTATTTTTACATCATTGTTGCCTGCCTGTAGAGGCAGCCAACATTAATGTAGAAATACTGTTAAGCTGTGTACATTTATATACTGCAGTTATTTACATAGAGAGTAACCACTTGACTGGACTGGTTACGTGAAATAATTCATGAGAGGTGAGGGATATTGTACAAACACGAGTGCGCGAATGCGCATGAGTGTTTTACAATATAGTCTCTTGTCTCGAATGAATTATTTCACGTAACCAGTCCAGTCAAGCGATTACTCTGTTTATTACTTTTCATTATTAACGATAATTATATTATTTAACCCTTTACCTAACATGATGGACAAAAATCGCCAATTAATTTTCATTATTTTTTCATTTTTTGTCTCTAAAACATAGGTTATGACCCCTCATTGGAACGAGCTTGTCCTAACCTATGTTTTTGAGACAAAAAATGAAAATAATAGTCATTCAAAAAATTTTTGCAAGTGTCGTCTGCTTTTCATGTTAGGTAAAGGGTTAAAAAGAAAACAATGAAGTCCCCGTCCCATTACACCTACGACAAAGCATCTTGGTTTGTGCACACGGATACATGACCCAATTGTTGATTGCATAATTCACTTGTGAAGTTATCGTTTATAAGCAAACCCTGAAATCCCAGTAAATCACACTTTGGAAAGTAATAAATAAAATTTATCTGAGCATGAAAGGGTTAATAAGAATAAATCATAAAAGATGGATTACAACCAGAATGTATTAGTAAGGCCTAACAAAATAAAACCTATGTTTCTCAGGCCCTCCTGCATGGTCCTTTTGGCTGTCACATACTCTCCTTTTAGAACCAATGCAAACTTAAAAAAATAAAAATTAAATGGTTCATGTCTAATATTTCACCCAAATTAATAAATTGATAAATTTGTCCCTTGAGTGCAACAAGGCTTTGCAATGCTTTAGAATAGCAAAGCCTTCTTGCACTCAAGGGACAAAATACCCTACCACCAATGCTATTGTGTAGATTATGAGACCTAAAACAAACCGAGAACATGAACTTTTGATGGCAAAGAAATAATTAAAAAAAATAAAAAATAAAATAAAAAACTGCCGCCCGCATGCAATTTAGCAAAAATTGGCCTGAGAAACATAAAACTTACTTTGTGGGGCCTAAACCAGTGATTTTTTAGCTCATCTTGAGAAAGTCAAGCTGAGCTAATCTCATCGCTCCCCGTCCGTCGTCCGTCATCTGTCGTCCGTCAACACCATGTTTTGGTCTTCTCCCCCAAGGCCACTGGGCCAATTCAAGTGAAAGTTTGTGTGAGTGATGGTCCCAAAGGGGCATTTCATTTTTGTTCAACTCAACATGCCCAGCCCCATAGGGAGGAAGTGGGGGAAAATCTTCTTCTCAAGAACCAGTGTGTACAATGACTTGATATTTGCTATGGAGCTTCCATATGAGGTGTAGATTCAAGTTTGTTCAAACGAAGTTCGTGAAGTAATATTTGGCTTTGTAATAGGAGGGGTAAGATTTTTGGCCCACCCAAAATTTCTATTTTCTGAACCGATGGTCCGGTATGAACGAAATTTGGTTTGTGGTAGTATTGAGTCATAAGTACTTGACCCATGCAAAAAAAAATATTCCCGCATCCCCATGGGTACCCTGGGAGCTAAAAATAGAAATATTTTCAAACGCCCATATTTCCCAAACCCCATGGAACAGAGAGCTGTTATTTGGTATGAAGTATCCTTAGGACCAGTAGAATTGAATGGTAAAAAAAATTGCCATCGGTTATGTTAGGGTGTTCTGTAATGGGCATCGAAAAAATGCTGAGTCAGCATATTTGCAAAAATTTTTAAAAATCTTTTCTCCAGAACCAATCATCAGAATCTTTTGATATTTGGTATACAGCATTCATAGGGGGGTCAGATATAAATTTGTGGAAATAAAGCTCATTGATTCATATTTGGGCTCTCTACAGGAGCCCGAAGTTTTAACATAGGGTAATATGGGGAATGTTCTTTAAAAATCCTCTTCTTCAGAACCACCAGTCAGAATCTTTTAATGTTTGGTATACATCATTGTTATAAGGGTCAGATTCTAGATTGTTCAAACCAAGTCCCTAGGTTAATATTTGGGCTTCCTAAGCCCAAATTTTATCTTTCTTCAATATGGAGGGTAATTTAAAAAAATCTTCTTCTTCAGATCCACCAGTCAGAATGCTTTGATATTTGGTATGCAACATCTCTATGGGGGTCAGATTCAAGTTTGTTCAAATCAGATCCCTAGGTATATATTTGGGCTCACTATGGTAGCCCAAATTTTTACTTAGTGCAATATGAGGAAATTTCTTTGAAAATCTTCTTCTTCAGATCCACCAGTCGGAATGCTTTTATATTTGGTATACAACATTTCTAGAGGGTCAGATTCCAGGTTGTTCAATTCGCATGCCTAGGTTAATATTTGGGCTCCACATAAGAACATGAAATTTAACTTAGTACAATATGAGGGAATTTCTTCAAAAATCTTCTTCTTCAGATTCACTTGTCAGAATGCTTTCATATTTGGTATACAACAGTGCAATTTGAAGAAATTTCTTTACAATTTATCATCTTCAGATCCAACAGTCAGAATGCTTTCATATTCGGTACACAACATTTCTAGGGAAGTCAGATTTTACTGTGTTCAAATCAAGAGCCTGGGTTAATATTTGGGCTCTCCATGGGAGCCGGAATTGGCCATTTTGCTGAAGAATTAAAAATTTTGTATTCAGTACCCTCTAGAGGTACTAAGATTAATCCACATAGGTTGTATCAAGGGGCTTCATAGGGGAGCTCTACATTTTACTTTATGATCAACTGAAGAAAAGGCATGATGCCCAGATTATTTTTGTCACTCCTGAGGGACTCAAGGATTGACAGTGTAGCCTATGGAGATGGCTTGCCTAATGTAGACTCATTCTTGGACTCTGTTTAAATTGTGTTCTGTTCAAGATGTGTGCTTCAGGCCCCGTGGGGCCTCTTGTTTATGTTTATGTCTACCACTCACTGGTTTTAGTATCTTATTTTTCGTTTTGTTCTGTCCCAAAATTCTGGTTATTTCTCTTTTTTGCTCTCACTCAGTCTTCAAGTACATGTATAGTAGAATGTCATATATTTACAGATTATAACAAGGATCTATCTGCTGATATAAAAAAGAAAACTAAAGGAGAATTTAATGATATCCTCATGACAGTATTGAAGGGAGAAAAGCCTAGTGATGATAAAACTAATGATGATCAAGCTGAAAAAGATGCAAAAAAGATCTTTAAGGTATAAAATGATTCACACTATGGTCTGAAAGTGTTAAAAATCTGTTTCTCAGACCCTCCAGCTTGGTCCTTTTGGCTGCCACCTGTTCTCTTTTTATATATAATTCACTATATGTATTTCAAGTAGTTCCTTGAATCCTGCACCCTATGTAACATGTAACCAATTAACCCTGTGCATTTTTCCAACTTTAGTACAGTACGTGGAGAGTGGATTGTAACTAAATCACCCGTGGAGTGGAGTTATCACCCAAGCTATAATTTTCAAATTTAGTACATATCGACAAAAAACACAAGCAATGTTTCAGCCAATGGACCTCCGGGTTAAACCCGGAGGTCCATTGGCTGAAACTTTGCTTGTGCTGGTTATGCTTTGCAACAAATTTGCAATTATTGCTTGGGTGGAATCTCCACTTTGCGAGTGTTTTAGTGATACTCCACTCTCCATGTACTGTATATAGAGGATATGGAATGAGTGTTTTTCTCATATAATATTTATGAAACGAGTCTAAGAATTTTCCATTTTGGTGAGCCTCGGGCGAGCCCAAACGGAAAATTCGGACAAGTTTCATAAATATTATGAGAAAAACACTCATTTCATATTCTATTTATCATATGACACATACACGCACAAAGTAACCACTTAGTATGACTTTTTAACCCATCACCTAACTTGAGTTGCAGACGGCACTTGGAAAAAACATCCTCGTATAACTAAAAATTTTCATTTTTTGCTTCCAAAACATAGGTTATGACCCCTCATTGGAACAAGCTTGTTGAGCTCGTTCCAATGAGGAGTCATAATCTATGTTTTGGAAGCAAAAAGTGAAACTATAAAAAAAAAATGAATGGCGTTTTTCTTGTAGATAAAAGATTAATACAATATAACCCACCCTAAATAGGACAGATAACGTAAATTCTCCATACTGAAATTATGTAAATGTGACCCAGTTGTATTTTGTTTAACCAATCAAATTGTCCAGTTTTGAAATTGACCAATGAAAGCTCCCAACTCTAATTATGCAAATTATGAAAATGTGGCCCAGTTGTATTTTGTTCAGCCAATCAAATTGTCTAGTTTTGAAATTGACCAATGAAATTGATGGAAGGCTTTATTTATCACTGATTAATATGAAAACAAAATATCAAATGTTTTAAAGTGAACAAAACAGACGAGTCATATGATAAATACTTTTATGTAGTGCAGGATATATAGAAGGACTATGTACTAGGACCGGTAATCAGATTTAAACCATTACTAGTTTTAGGGTTTTAACCACAAGGCTCTGCCGAGTGTTTAAAGCCCCTATTCTATGAGTGGTTTAAATCTGATTTCCCTTGTACCTATTTGTTTTATTTAAACCATGCTCAATTAACTTTGTCACTTAAAATGGAGAAAAAATGATACATTCTATCACAAACACATGGCTTTGTTTTGTTCACATCAGCACCGGTGGGCAGTGCCACTGGCTGCATGTGAATGCTTGATTGACAGCAAGACACATCATCAAAGTTGATTGAATTTAACTTGCTTTTTCAGTCAAATTATTATTAACAATTTTTAAATTTTATTTTAAATATTTAATTGTAGGTATTTTAAACTTTATAAGGCATTGAACGTAGTAGAAAGTACCGCAAAACATTGTGTGTTTGAATGAAGCATCGCAAAGTGTGAATGTATCTAAGTCGGCAAATTGGGTCATGTCAAAGGTAAATTTGGATGTACTGCCTACTATAGGTGTAAATTTTTTTTTACTGCAGTAGAAGCTTTACGGCAGTAGTGGAGTTAAAAGCTAAAATTGAACATACAGGCTTTTCAAAAGTAGAAACTTAGGTGAACATGATTTAAATGGCAGTAAATCTAATCCTGTGTTTAACCCTTTACCCAACAAATCGCCCTCATCCGCCCACATAATATGCAAATTCATTAGTTGAAAAAATATCATTTTTCCAAAAATTTCTACAAATCCATATCATGTCACCCCTCATTGGAACGAGCTCATTGAGCTCGTTCCAACGAGGGGTCATGATATGTTTTTGTTTATATTTTTGGAAAAATTTGAAAAAATGATATTTAAAAAAATAAATTTTGATATCGTTTGCATTGGGTAAAGGGTTAAACTAATCAAACAAGCTATTCATTGAAAATAGAATATGTTTTAAGTTTTGGAAGTCACTAACAAAAAACTTTCTGCAATCCATTCTAATGAGGGATTATAGGCTGATTTTTGAGAATAGTGCTAGCTGGGTTTTTCCATGAAATTGGGTTAAGAGTTAGTATAGATGAGATTTACACTAAGGCTCTTCAGTGCTCAGGTTAGTTACTCAGTTAATAATGAAAATTTTGTGTGTGATACGGCAGTTACTAAATTTTTTATAACCAGAAAGTGTGACTGTGTAACACACAGGGTTAGTCACACTTTCTGGTTGTAAAAAAATTAGTAACACACTCCATGAAAATGTACACTCACTAAAACTGCAATGCACAGGGTTAGTCACATAACAAGGATGATCTAATTTATAACCAGAAAAAGGGCATTGCACAGGATTAGTTGATAGGCTGTCATATCACACACTACATGAAAATATAGGGAGCGCGGTGGCTCAGTAGGTAGAGGCGCAGGCTGCAAGCCGAGAGGTCCTCGGTTTGAATCCCACCTGTGGCAACCGCTTTGTGTCCTTAGGCAAGACACTTCATCTCCATTGCCCGCGTGGGGGCACGATGACGCTGTGTACTAAGATGTACTGCACGTCGATGATTCGCATGTCTTCAACCAATCTAACCCTGCCTGTGCTGCAGTGCGGATTTACGATATTGGGGAGCTGGCAGCTGCTCGTTGTTGCTCGGTGGTTCTCTCCGGGTACTCCGGTCTCCTCCACCCATAAAACATGGTCATGATTAGCCATTGTGCATATATATGTGACCTTAAACATCAATAAATAAATAAATACATGAAAATATACACTGACTAAGGCTGTAAAAAATGACCAGCATTAGTTGGCTATGTGTCACATACGGCGCAGGATTCTTGGAACTAATGGAAATACTTTTAATGGATTGAGGAAATATTTTTAAATTGAATTTAAAGACTGAAAACATATTCTATTTTCAATTAATAGCTTGTTATCATTAACCCTTTACCCAACGTAACGGCCAAAACCGGCCAGCGCTATTCTCAAAAATCGCCAATTAATTTTCATTATTTTTTCATTTTTTGTCTCAAAAACATAGGTTATGACCCCTCATTGGAACGAGCTCATTGAGCTCGTTCCAATGAGGGGTCATAACCTATGTTTTTGAGACAAAAAAATGAAAAAAGTAGTTATTCAAGAATTTTATTTGCAAGTGTCGTCTATTTTTCGTGTTAGGTAAAGGGTTAAGGATGTTGATGTTACATGTTTACTATACATTTGTGTGAAAAAACAGCACATACAGTTTCCATAATGGCTTCTCATGAACATCTGAAATAATGATTTTAGCTTCCATAATAACACATCTCAATAATTTTAGGTGCCCTATTTTTTACTCCACTTATCTGGGTATGAAATACATACTCTATACACATGAGGAGAATAACCTGGAGCATATACATATACTTGGCATATATAAACCTATCATTTGGAGAGAAGTACTATTTTATAAATAATATATACCGTAACCATGAAGAGTTATTCGACTTGAACAAATGAAGAGCATTTTTTGGAGTTGATGAAATAAACATTGCTCAGGCTAATAAAAAAAAACTTGTTGTTCTCAGGCACCTGCCTCTTTATTGAAACCTGCCTCATCATTCTTTTGTTTACTTTGGAATCTCTTCAGTGATACAGTTTTGTACTTGTTTGACTAAAAATTTAGCCAACTTTATCTTGTTTGACAAAGCTCACTGAGCTTTGTCAAACAAGAAATAATTGATTAAATTTGCAGCTGAAATGTGGGAAATTTTCATTGCTGAAAATATTGGGTTTTCCCCAGAATAGTGTGCAAAGTTAAATTAATAATTCCAACTTATTTTATGGACTGTTTTGGATTAACATAAAAAATAACTCTCAACTTAATCTTAAAATTTAGGAGAAATTGCCTGAGAGAAACAGTCTTTTTTAATTGTCCTTATTGTTATAGCTGATCATGCCAATAAATCTGGTAATATCTGTTTTTGCATTTTTGTAAAAAATAAATAAATTATTTCTCTGTTAATTAACCTTTTACATAATGAATTGTCCACATCCAGTTGCGTAGTTTACAAATTGAGCACTTGAAAAAAAAGTTCCAACAAACCCATATCATATACCTCTCATTGGAATGAGCTCATTGAGGTCATTCCATTGATGGGGTCACATGATATAGTTGTGCTAAAATTTTGAGAAAAAGTTGAAAACAGTTAAAATAACAAATTTTGATATCTGTGCGTTGGGTGATTGGTTAACTCAACTTTATTTTAATTTTACAGGACAAGAAAAATCTGATCAATACTAAAGACAAAACATTTAAGGAAGTTATATTAAATGATAATCCAGAACAAAAGAAACTTGTATTCGATAAATATAAAGAGGTATGTATTACTTTGAAATGAGTACAGTGGAACCTTGTTAATTGAATAGCCACTTTGCCAATGAAAATTATTCAATTAACAGGAGTATTCAGTTAACAGGGATTGTGTCACGTTCCTGTATTCTAGAGATAAACTTAGCATTTATTCTATTATATCTTATTGTCAATCAAGATATAATAGATTAAATGCATGTATTGGATGTACTGAGGCCAAATAGGTCTATAAACAAAGGAAAACTGTTGCAAGTCACGATAATTCCTTGACATGTTACACATTTTTTTTATTCAATTAACAGAAGTTTACTCTATAACCTATATTCACTTAACATGTCAAATCTGTGCTAGAGGTATGGTAAATGGTTTTGTGTTGGGAAATTTCACATTTTTCAAAAAATATTCTCACAATTTTTTCATGAACCTATACAAATATAGATATCAGTAGAACCGGATTGACGAGCCAGTTCTAACGATATCCATATTTGTTTGGATTTATCAAGCCATTTGAATGATATTTTGGGCTAGGGTAGGTTTATTTTGGGCAATTTCCTGGACGTTTTTGGCCGGTATGTTAGGTAAAGAGTTAAGTTGGCTCCACTGTTTTAGAATAACATTTGACCTTTACAATCGAATACACATAGCTATTTGCATAAAAGACTATTCAACCACCAAATAAGCTGCAGTATAAAGGCAAACAGATACTTCCAAGAAATTTTATTATTACTGAACCTTGATTGCATTATTGTTTGTGTGACAATAAACAGTGTATGTTTTTATTTCAGCTGAGTGGTGTTGACATAGAAGAAGGGGTGGAATCATCTTACAAAGGAGAATTGAGAGATGCCTACATAACTTTATGTAATTATTCACTTGTGATTTTTAATTTTTCTTTTATTCCACAATTGCAAAAGCACGGTGGCTCAGTGGAAGATTGTTGGACTTCTATGCTAGAGGTTGCGTGTTCGATCCCCATCCAGGATGACCCACATTGTGTCCTTGGGCAAGGCACTTTATCCCGGTTGCCTACATGGGGGCATGGTGACGCCATGTACTAAGGCATACTGCACGTCAGTGGTGCACATGTCTTCAACTGCTGTAACCCTTCTTGAGCAGAGCTTGAACAGAGTTAGAATGTTGAGGAGCTGACAATTGCTCATCGATGCTCAGTGGTTCTCTCCAGGTTCTCTGGCTCCTTCCACCCATAAAACTGTCACAGTCACGATTAGCCATTCTGCATAAGTATGTGACCTTAAACACCAATAAATAAATAAATAAATAAATAAATAAATAAATAAATAAATAAATAAATAAATAAATATTCCACAATTGCTGAGGGTATTCAACATTACCCAATGTAATACAGACACTGAGAAATTTGGAAGATACATCATGTGTGGATTCCAGCCTATACATAAAATAAGAACATCATATAAGAATGCATCTGTTTGGTCATTGTGCATCTGAGTGACATTATGACATCAATAAAATGCTTTAACACATAATAGAGTCAAGCAAGAATGTAAGCAGACCGCCAAAGGTGATATTTTTCTTAACCCTTTACCTAACGAATCTCCCGCATCCGCCCACATAATATGCAAATTCAGCAGTTGAAAAAATATTATTTTTCAAAAAATTTTAACAAAACCATATCATGTGACCCCTCGTTGGAACAAGCTCGATTAGCTCATTCCAACCAGGGGTCACATGATATGGTTTTGTTGACATTTTTTTAAAAATTAAAAAAAATGATATTCAAAATAATAAAAAATTAAAAAAATATCAGTCTGATTCACTTAATTCAAATTGATTCAAACTTTTATTATATGCAAAATGATAAATTATCAAAAAAATTGCAGAAAGATAGAAAATGTATCCCCCACTGTGAAGATATAAAAATTTTCACATTTTTATACTGTACCAATGACCCAGATATAGCTGGTGCTAACTCTTAAAATATAGGGCCAAACACAAATTTTGCCCCCCAATCCCCAAAATTTGCATCTAAAACCAAAGAAAACATGTCCTAAAAGGCCCTCCACACTTTGCCCCTACTGCGCATGCGCAGTGTCAAGGATGTTCCAAAATTGGCGCCATTAATCATTCTAAGTTTGGCCCTTCATCAGTTAACATCTGACTGATCTTTGTGCTTATAAATCTCAGTTTAAATGATGCCAGACACATAAATATTAGTGAAATGGTGATTCTAAGGAGGATAGAGAAGGAGGAGAGGAAAAAAATGTGTGACAGAATATTATCAGGGCTGTAACTTAAATTTTTTTAATGAAATTATGTTAAGTTACCTATTTTCGAGGCAGCAGCCATTTTGTTGTCATTCTGATTATTTAGTTACACTGTTTTTTAAGTGTTTTCCTCTCTCCCTGTCCTTTAAGTCCCCCCTTGCTATTCTCCCATGCTTTTGGCATAGTCTTTGTAATTATTATTACTAAATTTTCTTGGGAGTTTTAGCTGAATAACAGAATGAATTCTGTTCTTTTCCCCATGTTTACGTCTTCACCTACGGGTGGTTAGGCGTTGTGTTCTGCATCTACCATCTGATGTTCTGCAGTTTCTTCCCTGGAAGTCTCTGTTTTGCATCAGATAGTGTATTTTTGGTAACTGATTTCGGGCCTGGGTGCCTGGAGTCTTATTTGAGTGTTTTTACACTCATTGTTTACATTTACAACAGCCCTCTGTGTGAGGGGGGGATTTCTGGAAAATAATATCTTGATGTTATTTTAATCATAACTAGATACATTATTATTGTTCGTAAGTGTTGAATAAATTGTTTAAAATATTTTTAAAATTTTTGTCCACACTTAGGCTTGGGATCCATTGGGGCTCAACGTTACTTTTCAGAAACTTGGGCTGTTCTGAAAAAATATTTTTTCAAAATATTTTGATTTCAATTATTTTTTCTATATTAGTGGATCATATTATTATTATGTATTTTGATTGCCAGGGGTTAGTGCGAGTACCAGGACTTGTTTTCTTTTCACATTGAAAGGATATTGATCAATTGTATTAAGAGGAAGTCTTCCTCTGACTTTATAATCATTCTATATGTGGTCAGTGTACTCGCATTAACTCCTGTTCTGTATCGTATGATTTTGATGACAATATGGGAAGCGTATGTCACGGTATGTTATTGGGGATTTGGACACTCCGGTCCTTTCCCCGCAGGGTCACTCTACTTTATCAATTTCTATTTCAGACGATCAAGATTAGGGTGATGTATCTGTGATGTCTTCCAACAGTGTGCCTCCGTCGTCACAATTAATGAAGGGCTAGCGGAAAAGTGCTCATGTAAATACACCAATTGCCTAAGAGGACCCTAGTAGGTTCGACGGCCTTTGATGTCCGCTAGCTCGCCCGGTGTAGCGTCCATTCACCGAATGGTTCGGCAGCCGGGTTCGTCCGTTGCGGTCTAGAAGGAATTTTGGGGTGATGCGAGGACTATAAATTAACCTAATGCACACCCAGTGACGGCGGATCGGAGGGAGAACGGAGGAAGCCTTTTAGTCCGGTTCATAGCTCGTTCCGGTCCATCCAGATGGCAAGCGAGAGAGGCCCCTCTCTCGTTCAACAACATCTGGCCCCAGATGTTGTGGTACAAAATGTGTCGCAAGCGGAGCATACGTCCGTCGCTCGGGACGCTCCGTTATATAGGCAGTCCGCGGAGACTGCTAAGGCTTCCTCTTCTCGTCAGCGCACACGACCGCACCTTGGCTGCGTGACCGCCGATATATTACCAGCTTCGCCGATCAAGGATTCTTCGGCGACCAGGTCACACCATGCGGTAGCCAGGGACACGAGGCCTGCAGACTCCGGACGTTCGCATAGGAAGTGTGCGGGAGTCAACGTACACGGAGCTTCCGGCGGCAATGCATCGTAAGACCGCTACTGCACAGGCCTCGGGAACGGACGTGCTTTCCTTAATAGCACAGTTTATCGCAGCATCCCAGCATCAACTGAATCTGTCGCATATATTTTATCCGACGATGCTGGGTCGGGACGCTCCGCGGAAGCGGGTACGGACGTCCGAAAGTTTCATCCGGTCCGACGGGATACCGAAAGGGATTTGGAGGATTTCGAGCTTTCCCTTTCGGAACAACATATGCTGTTGTGTATGTCATCTGACTTGGTCTTCTACAGCTTCTTTCGTCAGACCAGAATGCTGCGATGCCGGATAAGAAACTGATAGCGTCGGTGGACTTAGAAATTTTTGGTTCGGTTCAGGGACATCGTCCCTCAGTTCCGACATAGTCCAGTAATGTCACACAAACTTTCGAATTATTGAACGACGCTATATATATTATTATTTTATGCTTGCTATAACCAAGCATTTCTGGTTTCTTGTTCGCAGAGTTACGGAGATGTCTTTCAAAAGTGTGCCTCTGTCGTCATAGTTAATGAAGAGCTAGCGGCAATAAGTGCTCATGGAATATGTCTATCGCCTACGGAGTGACATTCGCTAGCTCACCCGGTGTAGCGTACATTCATCGAATGGTTCGGCTGCCGGGTTCGTCCGTTGCGGTCTAGGAAGGAGATTTGGGTGATGCGAGCACTTTAATTACTTTAGTACTCACCCAGTGACGGCAGATTGAGGACAGATCGGAGGAAGCCTGTTAGTCCGGTTCCTGGCTTGTCCAGGTCCGTCCGGGCTGTGAGCGAGAGAGGTCCCTCTCTCGTCCAACAACATAGGGGACCGCATGTTGTCGTTCAGATATTTTACATTCGGAGCATATGTCCATCGGTCGGGACGCTCCGTTATATTGACAGTCCGAGAGACTGTCCTTAATGCTTCCTCATCCTCACAGCAGGGCACACGACCGCACATTGGCTACGTGACCTCGAGTATCCGATCAGTTTCGTCATTCAGTGATACCACGGCGAATAGGTCGCGCCATCCGGTAGCCAAGGGACACGAGGCCTATACACTCCGTTCGCTCGCATATTGGTAGTATGCACGGGGTAACGATCACGGAGCTTCCAGCGGCAATGCATCGTAAGACCGCTTCTCCTCAGGCCTCAGTGACGGACGTGCTATCCGAGTTAGCACAGTTGTTTCGCAGCATCCCAGCAATTGACAGTTTCTCGGTCGAATCAGGAATTATCCGACGGCGCTGGGTCGGTGCGGTCCGCGGTTGCATCAGGTACGGACGACCGAATGCTTTATAGGGTCCGACAGGATGGCGAAAGGGATTCGAAAGATTTCGAGTTTTCTCTTTAGTAGTATCGGAAGCTGCCTTTCATATCTTCTGGCATTATCTTCCAGTGATTGTTATTTCGGACTTCATTGCTGCGATCTTGGATAAGAGACTTATAGCGTCATTGGACTCGGATTTTTCGATCGGTTCAGGGACATTGTCCCTGACTTACCGACGCAGTCCAATATTGTCATTACAACATGTGTTTTATTTTTCAACGCTATATATATATATATACAAGCCTGCTACCAATCATGATAGTTTAGTTTCTTGTCCGCGTTGCTCATTTCTGCCATTTTATCATTTATACGAATAGTTTATTTTGGCAGAGCAGGGCATACCGAGAGTTCATATGCGTCTAGACGGTGTGGTTAAAGACTGCATATATTCTTTTTCGCCGTTTATGTCTTTTCCAATTTCAATGTTGGAAACGACATGATGTATAGTAGACTTAACTTAGACGCTTTATCATACGTAATCCGCCTTACTGAGGCGTTATCATTACGTCTTCAAGAAAAGATTTACGGGATATTATTCTCAATGTAATTTCTTTTGAGGGCAGTAGTTTGTTCACGTATAACTCCGCCCTTCAGTGGCTGATTGGAGTTGGTTAGACGTGACGCAGCCCTAGCTACATCCACACGCGTGGATAGTAAGGTTAAGAACTCTCTCAGAGTCGCTTCGTTCTCGGAGGAGCTTCTCTTCGACGGCAACTTTTCGGCAATCCATGAATTGCTCGATTTACACGTTCTCTTGTCTATCTAGTGTTACAAGAGATTCAGACTGGGGCAAACATTCGGTGGTTGACTCAGAGAGTGCCACCGCAGTTGCCAGACCCGAGTGTGGCTGTTATGACGGTTGCCAGTCAAACAGATTGGGATATAATACTGATCCCTACGGATTCAAAGTGCCAGGGTCTTTGGGTTCCGCAGTCTCTTAGCAATCAGTTTTCTTCCGCGGAATAATGTTTTTTAGGCTTGCTTTATGCTTTATGTCATTGCATGAACATTATTCAGAAACGCATGCCCAAATTCCTGTCCTTTAATTCGACAGTAGTGGCGTATCTCCGGAACCAGGGAGGCACTCTTTCGTTTCCGTTATTCAATTTAATGGAAAGAATCCGTCTGTTGGTTATAGTACACCAAGTTCTGTTTTGGTCCGTCATATTCCGGGTCGTCTGATTGTTTTACCGGACTCCCGTTCTCTTACGGGTCGCTTGTTGCTGTCAGAATGGACTCTCAACAAACAAGTATTCAATCAGATTTGCTATCTATGGGAGCGCCCAATGATGATTTATTTACGACACAGCTTGCTAATCAATTGCAGACGTATGTGTTGGCTTGTCCAGATCTCTGAGCTAATGTTGTTAACGCTCTATTGATCTATAGGACGGAATGATAGGATACGCGTATCCTCCGGCGCTGTTGTTTCAGCAGGTATTGCTAAGATAAACAACCACAATACATTTCTGTTGATAGCATCTCTATCTTCACAGAGATCATGGGTAATTTACTCTCTTGTCTACTGTGGGTCTTAACGTGAAATCTTCCTCTATGTGAGGATCTTTTTTCACTGGGTAAATCGTGTCATCTTTATCACAACCCGCAAGGTTGCAACCTTCATGTATTCCGTTGTGTGGTCCGTATTGCATTGTAAGCACTGTACTGGACGAGCTTTGGACGCGATTTCTTACTATAGGAGATCCTCTTCTTCGCTATTCTATGCGGCTAAAGTGGAGGCTCTTCCGTCATTGGTGTAGGGATCATTATGTTCATATTGTTGATCCCTCCATACTACTCATTGCAATTTTTTAGTATACTTGTTTCACAAGATCTACTGCAGCCTGTTATTATTTAGGTTATAGGTTTATGTTACCTCATACCTATGCACTCTACGATAGTTTACAATTGAGTCTTTTGTCTCTTTATCTAAGTCAGTTAGTAACTTTTTGATAAATAGACTTAGAATCTTTAGATTAAATTCCTATATGGATTTTAACTTCGGTTCATATTTAGCTAAGTAATCATTTGAGCCTCTGGAAACAGTAGTTTTCTTCAAATTCTGACCTTTTAGACAGTAATTCTGTTGGTTTCTCTTTTACTGTAGAGTCAGTGAGTTTCATGCACTATCGATGGATGATTTTCACTTTCGTAGTTTCGGAATCACTACTTCCGTTACTATTTAGGTTGGATTTTTGCATAAGAGTTAGGCTCCTATTATCCGGAACCTATTATTTTAAGGTCCTTCCGTCTTCGTATGGGCATAGGCCTTTACTCTTTCCGGGTACAGTTTATGTATTTATAAACAGATATCTGTTTATTACTATGGGCGTAAGCTTCTTCTGTCTTTGATGCCTAGTAGAAGGACGTTACGCTCCATTTTATTGTTAATGGATTCTATTAACTATCGGTACTGCTTATGGTATATCATTGACTTAGCAGTTGTGCTTAAGATTTCGGCTCATGAAGTAAGAGTTCTTCTACTTCTTGGGCTTACATTAATAGTGTCGCTATTATAGATTTTTGAAGGCCGCTCATTGCACTCAGCCATCCACATTCATGAATTTTATCTCAGAAATATCGAGTCCATTTCTGGAGGCCTCTATTGTTAGGTCTATTATCTACTGCTCAGAATGTCATTCACTTAACAGTTGCTACTATAGCTAGGTAGGCTGTCTGTTTCGGCAGTGTCTCCGTTCTGCTGCCCTCTTCGCTCTGGGCTATTTGACCCAGGGCAAGAAAAAGGGGGGTGTTCCCTTGGGTCACCTGTTTTACTATGAAAACAAGGGGATACCTCCTCCGGAGTTAGTAATTCTGAGCTGTTATTGGGATGGTTGTTTAGTGAGAAGTTTAGGTTTTTAAAATTCATTCAAGTCTTAGTTTTTAAAGTATAGCTTTTGAATATTGCTTATGTCAACGGACATGATTATGCAATCCTCAGACACTTTTAGGAGTATAAGAGTCTCTATTCTCTAGACTTACTTTATTTATTGGCTTACTTTAAAAATTATTAGTATAAGGATTATATTGGATATTAATAGAGTACATGGATGTATGAAGCTCAATTTTGGAAGGTGTTGTATCTTTCTAATTTATCATAAATAAGAAAGATACATGTAAGGCCTATTACTTCTTTTTCCCTACAGGGGATGACTCTATTTTATTTTATTGAGCGTATTCCATTTTGCTCTATGTCCTTGGCCCTCCAGCCTTTTTACTATTCAGCTATGTCTGGGTCATTGGTACAGTATAAAAATGTTAAAAAATTTATAGTAATTTCTATATTTTTTTATACTTACCAATGACCCAGACAGGGATGGCCCTCCCAGGAGTTGGGAACTCTTGCCTCCCCACTGAGTACATAGCACTTACCAGGCACTGGTTATTAGAATGATTAATGGCGCCAATTTTGGAACGTCCTTGACACTGCGCATGCGCAGTGGGGCGAAGTGTGGAGGGCCTTTTAGGACATGTTTTCTTTGGTTTTAGATGCAAATTTTGGGGATTGGGGGGCAAAATTTGTGTTTGGCCCTATATTTTAAAGAGTTAGCACCAGCTATGTCTGGGTCATTGGTAAGTATAAAAAATATAGAAATTACTATAAATTTTTTAACTTTCGTGGTATCAATCAAAATGACAGCTTTCAAAGCATCACTTCAAGGTGAATACAAGTCAAATTATCACTCAAAGTGATAAATTTGATCTAAAAAACGTATAATGAAAAGAAAGTCAGGTGTTTTTGAGTGGATATCGATCATTTCCAGCAATAATTCAACAAGTATTCACCTTGAATTGATGTATGAAACCTGCCAACTGAATCAGATCGCAAGATTCTACCTGTTCTGGGTATCAATCAAATCACTTCCATGTATCAATTCGCATGAGCTGTTTAGTTTCATGTGTCAATTCAAGGTTGACACGAGTGGAATTATCAATAGGAATGATCAGATTCTAATAAAAAGCATATAATAAAAAGAAAATGTAGTGTTTTTGAGTGGATATTGAAAATTATCTCACTTGTGACAAGAAAAATGGTTGTTTTCACTCACTCATGAGACAAATTTTGATATCCACTCAAAAACACCAGATATCCTCTATATGTACAGATATATAGAGGATATGGAATGAGTGTTTTTCTCATATAATATTTATGAAACGAGTCTAAGAATTTTCCATTTGGGCTCGCCCAAACGGAAAATTCGGATGAGTTTCATAAATATTATATGAGAAAAACACTCATTTCATATTCTATTTATCAAATGACACAGACACGCACAAATTAGCCACTTAGTATGACTTTTTAATCCATCACCTAACTTGAGTTGCAGACGGCACTTGGAAAAAACATCCCCGTATAACTAAAAATTTTCATTTTTTGCTTCCAAAACATAGGTTATGACCCCTCATTGGAACGAGCTCATTGAGCTCGTTCCAATGAGGGGTCATAACCTATGTTTTGGAAGCAAAAAGTGAAAATATAAAAAAATATGAAGGGCGTTTTTCTTGTAGGTAAAAGATTAATAAAATATAACCCACCCTAAATAGGACAGATAATGTAAATTCTCCCTACTGAAATTATGCAAATGTGACCCAGTTGTATTTTGTTTAGCCAATTAAATTGTCCAGTTTGGAAACTGACCAATGAAAGCTCCCAACTCTAATTATGCAAATTATGAAAATGTGGCCCAGTTGTATTTTGTTCAGCCAATCAAATTGTCTAGTTTTGAAATTGACCAATGAAATTGACGGAAGGCTTTATTTATCACTGATTAATATGAAAACAAAATATAACAAATGTTTTAATGTGAACAAAATGGACGAGTCATATGATAAATAAATTTATTACACACCTGTTCTTTGAAATCTCTATCTACGACAACGCTAAACCATCTAGAAAATGAAAAACACTTGTGTGCAAAACAGAAATAGTTGATGGACTATTTTCAAATAGAAGAAAAATTCACTGATATTTTCTACAAATCGTGCACAGCAATTACATTTTGAATTGCTAGCAGTAGCTAAACAGTAGGCACATACAACACATTGGAACTCAGGGGATGAAATAGTAACACAGGTTCCCCTCACAAATTTTGTTGGTGATGAAATGTGTTCTTTTTGTTGATAGTTGTCAATGAATTGCTGAATGTCCTAATAATTGCTTTTACAGATGGGAAGGCATGTAATAAACACAGAATGACACATGCATGTGAATGGGTTAATCGATATGGCACTTGTGCCATTGTGGAAGGATAAAACTCATGGCCTGTGGCCTCTCATTCTATCCTTCCATGTTGGTACTCATGTTATATTGATTCACCCATTCACATGCGTGTGTTGTTTTGCCTATATACGGTACGTGGAGAGTGGATTGCAACTAAATCACCCACGGAGTGGAGTTATCACCCAAGCTATAACTTTCAAATTTTGTCTATATCGGCTAAAAACACAAGCAATGTTTCAGCCAATGGTCCTCCGGGTTTAACCCGGAGGTCCATTGCCTGAAACTTTGCTTGTGCTTGTTATGCTTTGCAACAAATTTGCACTTATTGCATGGGTGGAACCTCCACTCGGCAGGTGATTTAGTGATAATACACTCTCCACGTACTGTAGACCACAACTTGGGTGGAGATTGAGGGATAAGAATCAATGACCCTTTTGAAATACAACAATGTACCTGCACAGCTTCAGTTTATGCTAGATTCCAGTTCTTATTGAGATCCTTATCTACATTGAATTCACCTTTTGAATCCTAATGGTATCTTCCATGTCAGTTCAGTGTCATCAAGTGGAAGAGGCCAAATCTCTTATTTAGGGGTACACTGATTAATATTTTCAACATGCTACATTGGGGTTGCATGCTGAGAAATATTAGTTGGTCTGCCAAACAACTTTACAGAGTAACCATCTGCTTTATGAATTCAGATCACATGATAATCTTGGACTGAAAAAGTGGGGGCTTAGGTTCAAAGAATTTAGATACTTTCGGAGGTTCATATTTTTTACCACCATAAAATGACTGTTACCGTATTTACTCTGTGTATTGGGGCAGGTAAAAATAAATATTGTCACAAATGTCCCACATCTTAGAAAATGGGGTAAAAATACAACCTGGTCTTGTTTTGATGCTGAATCAAGTTGTGTGTGATTCGTTTTCCATCACTATATACGGAAATCGCCATCCAATTTTTTTTTAGATTTTCATTTTTCGCTTCCAAAACATAGCTTATGCCCCTCATTAGAACGAGCGCATTGCGCTCGTTCTTATGAGGGGCATAAGCTATGTTTTGGAAGCAAAAAATGAAAATTTTTAGTTACACAAGAATTCTTTTTATGAGTGTCATCTGCCACTAGTGTTCAGTAAAGGGTTGAAGACTGTCATAATGTAATATTAAATAGTCTTACTCATGTCAGTCCAGACTGTAAATATTAAAACTTAGGAACAGATTTAAATAAAAACAACACAAATCAGTATGTATTATCAATTTTTTATTGTTTAAAAAGGAAAATTAAACACAAACTTAGCTTTAATATTGAGCATTTTGCACCGTTTTCAGGTGACTTGGCCAACTGGAAACAAGTCTCCTGAGTGTCCCAAACATTGGAGCATAAAAAAAAAAAATTTCTGGAAAAAATGTATGTCCCAAATTATAGAGTGTCCCAATATATAGAGTAAATATGGTAGTCTGAGATGTATACAGAATAATGAGTTATGAAGAATATTCAGTATTTATATTTTTGCTGATTTTGGGTTTCTTGTACAGCTGTGAATTTGATTAACTTCACCATGAGACTTTTATGTGTTTAATATTATTAACCCCTTGAGACATTAATTATCGTGACGTACAAACGTCACTGGGAGTTTCTTCAACGTTTTTCAAAATGTGACGCCAAATGTCAGAAAGTACAAATAACAAGATATTTTTCACATTAGTGATTAAGAAGGCTTGACAGCAGGATTATATTAGTATTTTAAGCTGCGATAACATTTGGTTCAAGGGTTGTCACTGAGCCCTATTCGGGAGAAAATAGGAATTATGGTTAAAACTTTTAAAAAACGAAAACTAATAACAAAACAAATGACCACAAGGTATCGACACGCTGTTTGATTTCGTATGGCATAAGATGTATCAAAGGGTTAATCCTTTACTCAGTGTAACTGCAAAATCAGGCCAGTACTATTCACAAAAATCACCTTTCAATTTTCATTAATTTTTTCATTGTTGGTCTCAAAACAGAGCTTTTGACCCCTCATTTGAATGAGCTTGCTGAGCTCATTCCAATGAGGGTCAGAAGCTATGTTTTTGATGAAAAGAATTAGTTATTTAATAATTTTATTTGTTATCTTCCTTTTGTGTAAGGTAAAGTGTTAACTAGCCCAGAATATTAACCTAACAAAATAATTCTTTGTATGTAACTAGCAGATATTTCCATCAAGACAGCAATATTTTCACCACCATGCTATGGATAATCCTATACCTCTCATTTACAAGCTATATCCCAGTAAATACAGTGATAAACTACAAATTTTATTCTGTCATACCTTGTTTGAGCTGGTGAAGCTTCATCATGATATAATAGAATAAAAGCTCATATGGGATATACTGATGTCAAACAGGTCTACAAACTTGTGCAATTCAGTGGTGGGAATGCAGTGGCTTAATTGTTATTGGCCTTGGACTTCTAAGTGAAAGGTCCATGGTTCCATTCCCTCCAGGAGTAACTGCATTTTATCCTTGGGCAAGGCAGTTAATTTCAATCACACCTGTGGGGGCACAGTTGCATTGTGTACAAAGGCATACTGCACATCAATGGTGCCCATATCTTCCACCAGTGCTAACCCTGCTTGTGGGGAGTTAGTATGTTAAGGAATCTGACAGTTTGCTTTCTGCTGCACAGTGGTTCTCCCTGGGTACTCCGGCTTCCTCCACTGTAAAACTGTCCAACACAAGGTGACCTTAACCCTTTACCTAACATGAAAAGCAGACGACACTTGCAAACCAAATTTTTAAATAATTAATTGTTTTCATTTTTGTCTCAAAAAATAGGTTATGACCCCCTCATTGGAACGAGCTCGACGAGCTCGTTCCAAAGAGGGGTCATAACCTATTTTTTGAGACAAAAAATGAAAAAATAATGAAAATTAATTGGTGATTTTTGTGAATAGCGCTTGCCGGTTTTGGCCGTTACATTGGGTAAAGGGTTAACCATCAACAATGTCATTAAATCTCAATAAAAAAAATTCAGAGAATGTCATAGTAATTTTTTCACATGATATTGTGCATTCAATTAACCCTTTACTCAAACCAAATAGCAAACGACAGTCGCAAAAAATTTCTTGAATGACGAAACAGTTTCATTTCTCATGAGGAGCTTGTTCCAACGAGGGTCACAAGCTATGTTTTGAGACAGAAAATTAAAACACAATACAATCTGAATGGCAATTTGAATGAATCAATGAAGTTTCAGATGCTGAAGGCGCACAGGGACAATGTAGGATTTGAGATCCCTTGCGACCTGAATAACTTTATTTGCTTATGGAGCCATGAGAGTGGGAAGCAAGGGCCAATAATCTTATTTGGTTTGAGTGTGCACACTGACTGGCAGAAGGGTACTGGGATCAGACCCCCTAGAACATTGAGTTGAAAGCGGACTAGAACTGGTGATTTTTGTGTATAGTGCTGGCCATACATGGTCATTAAGTGGGAGGGGGGGGGGTTAAGAGAATTTTAACCGGTCAAATTTTAACGGGTACTTAAGATCTGGTAAAAAGCTGGTTATTTGGAAATTTTAAGCAATTAAAAGGGTTATCCAGACATTCCAATTAGGTAGGCCCCACTGTAATGTCAGTTCATAACATACAAATGTGCGGAGTAATTACACTGAGTGCATTTGTTTGTACCAATCATTAAAGTTATTGATATTAGGATTTTTGTTATGATACCAATTTATTTGGAACTGCTGTGGCTCATTGGTTAGAGCTCTAGACTAAAGTCCAAAGCTCTAACCAATGAGCCACAGCAGTTCCAAATGAAACTGTATAGTCGATGGTTTGGTTCAATCCATTCCATCTGTGCTATGTCCTTGGGCAAGTCACTTAATCCCAATTGCCTATGAGAGTGAATAGTCACACTGTATACTAAGGCATTACTGCACTTCGATGGTCTTCAGCAGCTGCAAAGTAAATAAGTTTGGGAGTCTGATAGATGCTCACCATTGCTCTCTGTTTTCCTCCATCTGCAAAACTGTCTGACACGATGTGATCTTATCTGTTGAAAGTGCTATTAAACCTCAAGGAACAAACAAACCAATTCATTTGTACTTAATAAGGCAGAAAAATGACAAATTTTATGATAAATACATGAAATGATTTATTATTAATACAGTAGCGTCCTCTTAATTGAATATCCATTTTGCCAGTGCAAATTATTCAATTAACAGGAGTATACAATTAACAGGGATTTGGTCAGTTTCCTGTGTTCTGGAGGTAAACTGAGCATTTATTCTATTATATCTTGTTTGACAGAGCTCACAGAGCTCTGTCAAACAAGATATAATAGAATAAATGCCTGTATTGGATGTAGTGAGGTCAAAAAGGTTGATAAATAAGGGGAATTTGGTGCATATCACAGTAATTTTTTAGACATATTAAAAAAAATTATATACAATTAACAGGAGTTTACTCTACAATCCATTTGCAATTAACAGATCAAATTTATATTGAAGGTATGGTAAATGGTTTTGTGTTTCAAAATTATATTCAATTAACAGGGAAAAACAATTAAGAGATATCCAATTAAGTGGGCTCCTCTGTACTTGCTTTTTTCAGTGAAAAACAATGAAGATCCTCAAACTCATTATGCCAATCAACTGAACGAGTGCTTTGAGGGAAGAGGCACAAATGAAGATTTGTTGACAAGAATTGTTGTCTCCAAAGTAGAGGTAGTATTTAATCTATTCTAAATTTATTTATTTAATTTATTTAATACCATGTTCAACAACTAGAGTCACCTCGTGTTGAACAGTTTTATGGGTGGAGGAAGTCAGCGAGCAACTGTCAAACTTCCCAATGTACTAACTCCACACAAGCAGGGTTAGCACTGGTTGAAGACAAGTGCACCATTGACATACTGTATTCCTTAGTACACATCACCACCATGCCCCTCACAAGGAATTCTATTCTAAATAATATTAACTGGTAGAGCGCAAAATTATTTTTGACCATCAAATCTTGTACAGATATTTTTGCCTTGTTACAATTTATGGGGGAGTGCCTATGGGCACTCTTCCATAAATTGTAACAAGGCAAACTGTTACAGACTAAATAATATCACTTCAAAGATATTCCCAGCCAATTAGTGTCAGAATTTCAGAAACTCTCGATGTCTTCAAAAGAAATCTTAAAACTTTCCTATTCACTGTTGCATTCTTCTGAACCTCTGTGAGAGGCAACCAACACAGATGTGACTCTTTATTTCAGAAAAGTGTATTTATTTCTGTCAAGCATTTTAGAGCACTATTTGGGGTTTTATGCTCTAGAAAATAAAATATTGTTAAATTATTATTATTATAATAGAAAGCACATCCACTGAATATGAGCCCTCAAGCTGTGGTACCTGCACTTCAGAATAAAGCCCAAATATGGCTTCCAGTACTCTACCAGTTAAATGGTAGAGCGCTGGAAGCCCATATTAGGGCTTTATTCTGAATTGCAGGTTCTGCAACTTAAAGGCTTCAAATTGAGTGGCGGTACTTCGTATAATCTTTGAAGTGATATTATTTAGTCTGTTAGGATTTGCCTTGCTACAAATTATGGGAGAGTGCCAACAGGCACTCTCCTATAAATTGTAACAAGGCAAAGACATGTTAACAAATTTTCATGACCAAAAATAATTTAGAGCTCTACCAGTTAAAACCATATCTGAATCTGGGAAAAGCTGCCACAGGAAGGATATGACATACTAGACCTACAGGTGGTGGTATGGTGAAAGTATGGAATTTTATCCAGCAGGTCTTCAAATTCCCCACTTTCCCTGATGGTAAATGCAGTGTCCAAAATATGATAACATGCCAAAATAATGGGCTCATTTGGATAATTTTCCCAAGAAAACTATCCCCAAGTGTCTCCACAAGCCCCTGTATCAATCAATATCTTGTTGAAGAAGGTACTACTGCAGAGCCCCAAAAGAAATGGCTATTTTTGGGGTCTATATTTTCCTGATTTTCTCATACTGCACTGCACCAAGCTTGGCCTGATAAGTCATGTGACCCTAACCTGAATTTAGGGGCCTGTTATCCAGACCATTGAACTTCGTACTGAAAGGTTCATGGTTCAATCCTCACCAGGGGCAACTGTGTTGTGTCCTTGGGTAAGGCACTTCATCCTGATTGGGTGACACTGTGTACTAAGGTATACTGTATGATGATGGTGCACTTGTCTTCAGCCAGTGCTAACCCTGCTTGTGTGGAGTTAGTACATTGGGGAGTCTGACTATTACTCACCATTGCACAGTGGTTCTCTCTGGGTACTCCTGCTTCCGCCACCCGTAAAACTGTCTAACATGAGGTGATCTTGGCTGTCAAAAGTGTCATTAAACCCCAATAAATTAATAAACAGTGAATAACTTCAGGCCATTGAGGGTTAATTACAGACTAGCCATAAAAGATTTTCTGAACTCGTTGAGTGCTGGAAGCCCGTATTTGGGCTTCCTTATGATGTAAGGGCTCTATATTCTGTGGATAAGCTTCATATTGTCTTTGATGTGAAAGCATTTCAAGTGTGAACGAATTTTCCACATTATAATATTAGAACGTTTCTTTTCATGTTCTATCAGTCGATAGTACCTGAGTTTGTGTGATTTCTGAAGTAAAACCTTCAGCAGCGAAGCTGCTGAAGGTTTTAGTTCAGAAATCACATGAACTCAGGTACTATCGACCGATAGAACATGAAAAGAAACGTTCTAATTATTTTATTATGCCGAACAAAAGTACATTCATTGTTATAATGTTAAGCGTTAACTGCAGCATGCCATCAGTCTTGTAACAGCAATGTAGTCGAATCCAAAAACATGACGTCATTTCGAACGAATGACGTCTCTTTGAAAATGACTTGTCACAAGTGACGTCGCTTTGGGAGTTTCTATATCAACAAATGCCAGTGTTTACAGTTGTTCATGTTATAATTCATTGTTAATGCTTGTGTGATAAGTGGTATAAATTAATGGAATATAAATTCATGTTTCTTGGGCGACGACAGTTGATAGAATTAAGCGGAGTGAAACAATTTATTTTAAACTTGTGTTGTGGAAATATAATTGATTGAAATCATAACTGAGACTCATATTCAGGATTCACTGAAGTGGTGAACAACACGTGAGTGAGTTTTTTAATATTTCTGATTCTTTTGAATTCATTGTTTGCAGTTAAAATTGAAAACACACCCACTGAAGATGATATATTTGTTGGTAAGTTTGTGTCTTCCGGTGTTTGGTGTTGAGAAATTCCAATCGACGCTGATCAATGGAAGTGGCGCTTACATTTTCTTCGTTCTCTTGTCTCCAGGGAAAAACATTCTGATAATACCCGTGTTTTGCCCCAAAACTCCAGTACTATGACTTTTAGAAGGTGTCGAATTAACCAATCACGGCTGATGTTACAAACGTGAGGCATAATAATACATTTTAGGAGAGAAGACACTATCCCATAATTTGCAACACGGCAAAGACATACGAACAAACTTTTACAATCTCTAATAATTCAGCACTCTCTACAGTTTATGAACAGTGTTCACAATGGCCTGAATGCGTTGGATGCCAAATTTTGAGCTATTCTGATGATTTTAGTTCCAAACAAAGTGTTGTGGTGCCAAAATGTTAATGGGTGAGGAGAGGATGTTTCTGAACTGTTTGATCCAAATAAATTGATGGAGATTTGAAAAATGAACTGACAATTACTTCAAGAGTGACTGGTCATTTGGATGGAGAAAAAATCTGGCAAACTACGAAATTTATGACAAAATTCTCAGTTGGTGAAAAGTTCAGTCACCTTAGTTATATCTATGCCACTGATTCAGTGGTCCATTCTCATTAGACCAATTCCCTTTAGAAAAATTCCCACGAGGCCAATTCCCAAAAGACCAATTCCCCTTAGACCAACTCATGTGTTCTACTTTTAAAATAATTCTGTATCAATAATTTGATATATTTATAAATGTATATAATGTTATTGATATTCAAGCCTGAAAATAAGCAGTCTCTCATTTGCAGAATGAGGTCCCCAGAGGGGGAATTTGCTGATGCTATCCCATACAGTGGGTCAGTTTATCCTATGAGTACTTCTTTCTGTTTATATTTTGAGACCTTAATGCAGATTGAGGTTCACAGAGGGTAAATTTAGTGATGCTATCCTGCTGTGCAGGGTAGCATCACCAAATTCACCCTCTGGGGACCTAATTTTTCAGAAGATAGTCTGCTTATTTTCTGGCTTGTTGATATTTTATAAATTGAAATATAAACCTATATTTTTTGTATGTTATGCATATAAATATTTTTTTTATCAAATAAAGTGCTTATCAGTAAATAAATGTTTTCTTATTTATCCTTAATGAACCCTTAATCAATAACAGTATGTAGTTGGACTAAGGGGAATTGGTCTTTTGGGAATTGGCCTAAAGGGAATTGGTCTAGTGGGAAGACACCAATTCAATTAATGGTCTGTCTGGATGATGTCAGTACATACACTTGATGTTACACAAAGATAATAATTGATTAACCCTTTACCCAACAAATCGGCAGCATCGTCCTGCGTAATATGCAAATTCAGTAGTAAAAAAATATTATTTTTCAAAAAATTTCAACAAAACCATATCATGTGACCCCTCGTTGGAATGAGCTGGTCGAGCTCATTCCAATGAGGGGTCACATGATATGGTTTTGTTGAACTTTTTTGAAAAATTTAAAAAATGATATTTAAAATAATAAATTTTGATATCGCATGCATTGGGTGAAGGGTTAATTACTGTTAATTCACTGGCTTAGTGGGTCGCACCTCTTTCCAAAAGACAGCATTTAATTAAACAAATAATTCATATTGTCATGAGTTACTTGCAATGGTATGAAGTATTTATCCAATTAACTCTTTGAGAATTTAATTATCCTGACGTTCAAACGTCACTGGGAATTCAGTTTCTTCAACGTCTTTCAAAATGCGATGTCAAACATTGGAAAGTACAAATAACAAGATATTTTTCACATTAGTGATTATCTGGTTGAGGGCTAGATTATTTTTGGTGGTCTGAATTTCTTATTCAAAACTTGTTTTATTACAAATTATTGGACAGTTCCCACAGGCATTCTCAAATAATTTGTAATAAAACACATTTATATAAACAAAATATTATTTGTGTTTGACTGAATATGAAATATAAGCAAGGAAAGTGTTGGCTTTTGCTCTGGTATCCTCATTTTTTGAAAGCCCTGATAATGGCGTCTAGCACTCAACCAATTAAAAAGTCTTGAAGTCGGTTTTACATATGTCCATACACCAGGTCATCTGTCCACATATCTGTGTGCGACTGGTAATAATTTGACTGCGACCACAGTCAACAAAGTTTAACAATGAAAAATGTTCAGTTTAATGTAGTTCTTTCAAGCCTCGACTTGCTGAGTAGTTCACGGTATTACAATCGAAATCGGCATCAGAATCAGCCGATTGTGAGCTCCAATAACCGGTAATTGGTCAGCAACCATTTTTGGTAATCGGTTGAACACTTCTTGATAACATTGCTGCTGTGTGTTCCTTGTAAATTTATATTTGTCCTAAGAATTGTCTAATATCTTGTGCCCTTTCAGAATGATCTTCCAGATATAGCATCTAAATACCAACAATTACATGGCAAGAATTTAGTGAAAGAAATTAAGAAAGAAACAAGTGGTGACTACCAAAAATTACTGCTAGCTGTTGTAAAAGACAAGTAAGTTATGCAATGTTTTCTTTACTGTTATAAATATAGTCAACTCTAATTAATTTGACACTGGTTGATAGAATAGAATATTTATATTTTTATACTTACCAATGACCCAGACTTAGTTGGTGCTAACCCAAAAATATCTAGGGCCAAACACAAATTTTGCTCCCCAATCCCCAAAATTTGCATGCAAAACCAAAAATTAGAAGTCCTATCTGACCCTCCATACATTTTACCCTCCCCGCATGCGCAGACTCCAGGAAGTCACCGAATCTGGCGCCAAATAAATCATTCTTTGTTTGGCCCTTGTCAGATAACAACAAACTGATATTTGTGCTTTTAAATCTCAATGAATAATGATGTCAGACACAAATTAATGGTTAAATTGGTGGATCCAAGGATAGAACTGGATGAAGGAAGGAAGAAACGGTGGTCTGAAATGTTCAGGGCTGTAATTTTATAATATTTATTAAAATTAGTTCATGTTCCCTAATTTCCAGACATGAGCCTAACGTTATCACTGATTGATTATAATCTATCCACTGTTTATTTAGTATTCCTTACCTGCCTTCCCTTGATCCCCCCAGTTAAGCTCCCAAGCTTTTTGGCTGGTTTTAATGAAAACAAATTTTGTATAAATTCGTGGCACATTGATAGAATATTTATGTTCATTACATATTGATAAAATGTTTATGTTTATTGCATATTGACCGAATACTGATGTTCATCGCATATTGACCGAATACTGATGTTCATCGCATATTGACCGAATACTGATGTTCATCGCATATTGACCGAATACTGATGTTCATCGCATATTGGCCGAATACTGATGTTCATCGCATATTGACCAAATACTGATGTTCATTGCATATTTATATTCAGCAACATCTGACCATTTACTGTAACAGTGGAATTTGGAGCATAGTTCCTCAATGGCATTTTTTTTCTGCCATGCTGCATAACTAGAATATACCAATGCATCATCAATGAAGGCACATTGCCTCAACTTAACTTGTGCTAGCTTGCTTCAGTGAGAGCACATTGGTATAGTGCATACCAGAAAATAAGTGGTCAGACAAGGACAATGTCAGGTACAAAAAGGCCAATGTCTGACTGAGGTTTAAAATCATCAGTCAAAATGTCTGATGCCAAAATTATCAATGAAGTTCAGTGACCAGAACATCATGCATGCTGGAAATTATGTACATAACTAGCAAGCCTAAAATTAATGATTATTGTGATTTCTGGTCCTGGCAAGTTGGGAAGTGTGAAGAAAGTGACTGTACAGCTCATCAGTATTAACAGCATGTGATGGAATACAATTTGATATAGCCATACATGTATCTAAATTATATCTGAAGGGCAGTTCAGAATGAAACCAATCATACCTTGTTTGGCAGGGCTCATTGAGCCCTGCCAAACAAGGTATGGTTGGATGAATTCTGAGCAGTATTAAGATGAAGATACGTGTACACCCAAAACACATTATATCAAATACTCAAACTCCATTTTGTAATATATCAGATATCATTCTTAAATGACAGACATGATTCATTTGGTGTCTGACATTTTGTCTGGAAGCGCAATGAAAATTATTTTCAGGCTTGGTATAGTGTGCCTTCAACAGATGCGACCAAGACTCAAGCCCTGCTTGTCATCATTAATAGGTTAAAATATATGACTGTTACTTCTCACTAGGTGGTTCTCAGGCTGTAATCTTGGTTTCTTTTCATGTCCTGTGAGCCTGAAGTTCATAAAATTCATCTAACCCTTAACCCATCATGATGGTCATATTTCAATTCACAAAAATTGCCATTCAGATTTTAGTATCTTTTCGTTTTTTGTCTCAAAAACATAGTTTGTGACCCTTCATTGGAACGAGCTCAATGAGCTCGTTCCAATGAGAGGGTCATAAACTATGTTTTTGAGACACAATGAAAATTTTTAGTCATTCAGGAAATTTTTTTGCAAGTGTTGTATGCTATTCAAGTTGGGTAAATGGCTAAACCATCAGTAATGCGTCTCCATTGATTATAAATGCAAGCTAGATTTGGAAACATGGGAGGCAAGACCATAAAGCACCCTCTTCCACCATTTTTTATTCCATCAAGGTTTTGGTGTCAAAACATTCTGTTGGGCCCATTTATGTCCAGCCTGTTTAAAAAATTGGCACCAAGCAATTTCTAGCCAGTGTTAAGTTTACAGTGCTAATGCTAAACCTTAATCATTTTCCCAATGTGCACGATATCAAAATTTCTTATTTGAAATATTACTTTTTCAAATTTTTTTGAAAAATAACTTTTTTTTCACTACTCAATTTGTAAATTACGTGGACAGATATGGACAATTCATTATGTAAAGGCAGGGATGTGGCAACAGAGTGTGTGTGTGGGGTGTCTCCCCCTCCCCCCCCCCCCCCCCCCCCCCCAGTTAGGAGTACTAGGTCAAAAATCAAATGGTTGGAAATTCAATAAATTAACATTGTTCATGAAAAATATTAAAATTCCAATTAATGATGAGAAATTTTGATATTTTATTTCCAACTGGAAACTTGAGTTTCAAATTTCCTACTCTAAAATTGGCATGGCCTCAAAATTTCGACTCTGACATCAATCCGGTAAATTTTCTGACCCAGACACATCTTAAATGACGGTTTTTTCCATTTCAGGACTAGTGAAAATTTTCAGAAGGGTTCATAACCCTTTACCCAACGCAGACAATTTCAAAATTCATTATTTTAAATAGCATTTTTAAAAAAATTTTTTTTTTAATTTCAACAAAACCATATCATGTGACCCCTCTTTAGAATGAGCTCGACGAGCTCGTTCCAAAGAGGGCTCACATGATATGCTTTTGTTGAAATTGTTCGAAAAATAATATTTTTTCAGTAGCTGTATTTGCATATTACGCAGTCAGATGCGGGCGATTCGTTGGGTAAAGGGTTAAAAGATATCACCCAGTGCTGCAGTGCAACCACCTACCGAAACCACTCACAGTTGGAATTTACACTGGTGGCACCCCCCCCCCCTCACCCCCACCCCACCAGCTGAAACCCTCTAGCCACATCCCTGGTTAAAGGGCTGAATACAGATGAAAGTAATGGTGTAATATGACATATTAGGGGTAATTGAATGATAATGAAATAAATGCCTGACTCGTTATGCAATTTTATTTAATCCACCCTTCACTTTTCACAAAAAAATGTGATTCAAAATTTTATAATTTTTCCAATTTTTTTCTTAAAAATATAGATTATGACTTCTCATTGGAATTAGCTCATTCCAGTGTGGGATGTGAGGTATGTTTTCGAGCAAAAATATGAAACGTTTTAGTTATTTACAACATTTGTTTTTCAAGTGTTGTCTTCATCTGCTGTTTACAGTATGGCCACTGTGGACTGGTCACTTTCCATGGGTGGGCAATATTTCCAGGGATGCAATAAATAGAGGATATGGAATGAGTGTTTTTCTCATATAATATTTATGAAACGAGTCTAAGAATTTTCCGTTTTGGTGAGCCTCTGGCGAGCCCAAACGGAAAATTTGGACGAGTTTCATAAATATTATATGAGAAAAACACTCATTTCATATTCTATTTATCATATGACACACACACGCACAAATTTGCCACTTAATATGACTTTTTAACCCATCACTAACTTAAGTTGCAGACAGCACCTAGAAAAAACATCCTCGTATAACTAAAAATTTTCATTTTTTGCTTCCAAAACATAGGTTATGACCCCTCATTGGAACGGGCGCGACACCCTAGTTCCTTTGAGGGGTCATAACCTATGTTTTGAAAGCAAAAAGTGAAAATATAAAAAAAAATGAATGGCGTTTTTCTTCTATTGCGCGAGACGGTTTTTACCGTTACGTTAGGTAAAAGATTAACCCTTTACCCAACGAATCGCCCGCATCCGCCCGCGTAATATGCAAATTCAGCAGCTGAAAAAATATTATTTTTCGAAAAATTTCAACAAAACCATATCATGTGACCCCTCTTTGGAACGAGCTCGTCGAGCTCGTTCCAAAGAGGGTTCACATGATATGGTTTTGTTGAAATTTTTTGAAAAAAATTTAAAAATGATATTTAAAATAATAAATTTTGAAATCGTCTGCATTGGGTAAAGGGTTAATACAATATAACCCACCCTAAATAGGACAGATAACGTAAAATCTCCCTACTGAAATTATGCAAATGTGACCCAGTTGTATTTTGTTTAGCCAATCAAATTGTCCAGTTTTGAAATTTACCAATGAAAGCTCCCAACTCTAATTATGCAAATTATGAAAATGTGACCCAGTTGTATTTTGTTCAGCCAATCAAATTGTCTAGTTTTGAAATTGATCAATGAAATTGACAGAAGGCTTTATTTATCACTGATTAATATGAAAACAAAATATCAAATGTTTTAAAGTGAACAAAATGGACGAGTCATATGATAATATTAGATTCCAAACACGAATTATAGGGATAGTCATCAAAAATTTAATTAATCCTTATCTCTCACTATGCCTCTTTCTTTTTATTTAATACTTATCCCTGGTAAAGTGTCTATTCATTTAACAGGGGGTGTGGTGCCTCATTGATTAAAGCATTGGAATTTAGACCAATAAATCATAGGTTTGATCCTGACCAATGTCATCTTTGTTGGGTTTTATCCCAATTACCTAAGTGGGAGCAGAGTGTGCAAAAGCAAACTGCATGTTGATGGTATAGTGCCTTCAACTGGTGCTAACCCTGCTTGTGTGGGGTTAGTAAATTGTAGTGTCCAACATCCAACAGTTACTCACTTGCCACTGCTTGATGGTTCTTTCTGGATACTCAGGCTTCCTCCACCCATAAAACTATTGGACACGGCGGGACTGTTGAAAGTGTTGTTAAACCCCAATAGATACATTTTCATTTAACAGAGTTGCTTTCCAATTGAATTTATTTACACCACCATATTGTGATTTAACTTATTACCCAAATACACAGGATATCAAAATTTATTATTTTAAATATTATTTTTTCAGTTTTTAAAAAGAATTTCAAGAAAACCAAATCATGACTGCGAAAGCCTCATTAGAATGAGCTTGTCGAGTTCATTCTAATGAGGGGTTGCATGACATGGTTTTCTTGAAATTTTTTGAAAAATAGCTTGGGGGGTTTTCTACTACTCAATTTATAAATTATGTGGGCAGATGCGGCCAATTCATTAAGGAAAGGGTTAACCCTTTACCCAATGCAGACGATATCAAAATTTATTATTTTAAATATTATTTTATAATTTTTTTCAAAAAATTTCAACAAAACCATATGTGACCGAGCTCTTTCCAACGAAGGGTCACATGATATGGTTTTGTTGAATTTTTAAAAAAAATACTACTTTTTCAACTGCTGAATTTGCATATTACATGGGTGGATGCAGCCGATTCGTTAAGGAAAGGGTTAAACATATTTCTTAGTTAACCCTTTACCCAACGTAATGGCCCAAACTGCCAGCGCTATTCACAAAAATCGTCAATTATTTTTCATTATTTTTTTCATTTTTTGTTTCAAAAACATAGGTTAATATCCCTCTTTGGAACAAGCTCATGGAGCTCATTTCAACAAGGGGTCATAACCAATGTTTTTGAGACAAAAAAATGAAAAAAATTAGTTATTCAAGAATTTTGTTTGCATATCTTGTTAGGTAAAGGGTTAAGTGTAACTTGTAATTTCAATGGATTGAATTTTCTCGAATAATATACCTGAAATATCATTCCTAAAATATGCAAACTAATAAAGGCAATCATTGTATTATAAGAATTTAAGCAACTAATAATATTTTGGAGGGAATAATGCATGTTATGTCAATATTTTTTCAAATGGAAAGAAACCCTTTGTTACAATTATTGAGCATTTTTTCCGCTTTCAGAGTTGATGAAACTGATCCTCAGAAAGATGGTGCAACTTCTGCTGCTTCCACAGAAAAAGATAAGTCTTCCGATGATGATGATTCTAACAAGGACTGGGATATATTGTACAGAGCGATGAAGGGACTCGGTACTGATGAAGATGCTATTATTGATGTGATTGCTAGGAATAATAAATCTGAAAGACAAAATATTAGAGAAAAATATAAGGAGAAATATAAAAGGGTGAGTTTGCCATTGTGATCCATTCTAGTATGGATGTAGTTGGAACCATGGCCAGATGATGTAGTTGGAATATTACCCAGTGAGGATTTTTGTTCAAATACAGAAACGGGTCTGAGAATTCTGTACTGGGGACTGTACGGGCTAGCCGCTAGCAACTGTGAGCTCATCACTGATATTGTTTGGGAACTTTAAATTTACTTTCAGTAGAGGTAGTGACTACCGGTAGTGAAACTAGAATTAGTATTAGGCCTGAAAATAAGCAGTCTGACATTTGCAGAATGAGGTCCCCAGAGGGTGAATTTGATGATGCTATCCCACACAGTGGGCCGATTTATCCTCTGGGTACCTCTTTCTGTTTAGTTTTGAGACCCTGATTCAGATTGAGGTTCACAGAGGGTAAATTTAGTGATGCTACCCTGCTGTGCAGGGTAGCATCACTAAATTCACCCTCTGGGCACCTCATTTTGCATATGACAGTCTGCTTATTTTCTGGCTTGTTTACAATCAGATTCCATTTGGCTTTAAGATATCCTTTCATAAATACGACCTGTAGACTGTGCTAATGGTTTTCAGGTTTTTGAACCCAAGTAGCCATCATGGTTGACGGATTGTGACCAAAATGGGATGTTCGGATCTAGACATGACCTCAAACCTGCATCTGAAATTTAAAGATGATCTGACACAAACTATAGTTTGTAGCCTGTGCAAAAGAAAATGTGAACAGACTCACAGAATTCTGCACACGTGATGGCAATAGCTTATCTTGACTTTGTCAAGTTAAGCTAAAAATGAGAATTTTTTTGTTGTTTTATCCATACACTGTGTCATCTGTGAGTCATATTAGGTAAAGCAGTTAAAAAGTTTAAAGTTTAAATCTTCAATGGCTATCTGTGATGTAAAACACAAGACAATTGATAAATTTTTCTTTTTTTTTTAAAAATATAATTAAAAATTTAAAAATCAGTCCTAATTTTCAAAAGCAGCAGGCAGGATCCCTGTTCACTTTCATTTCTTATCCGTTGTCAAGTTGATTAGAATGGATGGTGGCATGGTTCAAGATACTTTTTATGTTACTGTAGCGGAAATTGCACACCTTCTTTATTTTCAACATTATTTATGTATAATTTCTATCTCTACTATATGTTCTGTAAGACGATTAAGATGATGACTGATATCAAGCGAAATTCCAGTGAAAAGATTTGAAGGAAAATAATTCAGGCAGCCAATTTCAAATAAAGCCAAATACCAACTTAAAATTCGAAATTGAATCAAATTTCGAAGCTTGGCAGGGCCATAGATATGAAGCACATAGATAAATGTGAAAGCTTTAACCCTTTATCCAATGAATTGCCCGCATCCGCCCGCGCAATATGCAAATTCAGCAGCAGAAAAAATATTATTTTTCGAAAAATTTATACAAAACCATATCATGTGACCCCTCTTTAGAACGAGCTCATTCCAAAGAGGGGTCACATGATATGGTTTTGTTGAAAGTTTTTGAAAAACTTTAAAAATTGATATTTAAAATAATAAATTTTGAAATCGTCTGCTTTGGGTAAAGGGTTAAGTTGTGTTATCTGCACTCTAGAATAAAGTGCAAATATGGTCACATGTTAACTCGTATAGTACTGAATTATTTTTGGTCATCAGAATTTTTTCACATACCTTTACCTTGTTACAATTTATGAGAGGGTGTCAATAGGCAATTTTGTAATCATCTCTTGAAAAAAAAACTATGTTGACATTACATGCAATGTCAATTTGAGAATGTACAGGAAAGGAAAAAAGTCGATTATTTTCTCCGACTCTCTTTCCTTTTTGCTAGCTTTACTCAACCCCAAGTTGAAGAACCCTCTCATTTTGAAACTTGAATAAGCTTATGTCTGACCAATATGATATTGTGTTTTGCTGGTTACCCGGACTTGTTGGTACCTCCGGTAAAATTCAGGGCAAACAGCGCAGCAAAACAAGCTCCAAACAAACCTATCAGACAGTTTTTAAGATTCCTTCCAGTGACTGCAAACCGTATATCAATAAGTACATCATATCTATGACAAACAGAATGCTATGGGGCAATAATAACACGTTCCATCACTTCCGACCAAATATCAGTGATAAATATCCACTCTAGTAGCCTTTGTAGAAAAGTTGATGTTATTCTGATACGATGTCATATTGATCATACAATATGTCAGAGGGGAGTACGCGACCACAGTGTGTTCTGTCAATACCCGTTGACAGTCAGACACATTCCCTTGGATTGTACTGATTTTAATGATTTGAGGAGGCATCATTATATTGTACAGTTTGAGAGAACTCTTTAACCAGAAACATTCTTATGTTTCCCCACTCCTCGAGGAAATCAACCTTTTTAACTGTAGAGCACTGAATTATTTTTGGTCATCAAAATTTGTTCACATATTTTTGCCTTGTTACAATTTATGGGAGAGTGCCAATAGGCACTCTCCCATACATTGTAACAAGGCAAATCCTAGCAGACCAAATAATTTCACTTCGAAGGCAATATAAACAACATCCACTGCAAATGAAGCCTTCAAGTTGTGGTACCAACACTTCAGAATAAAGCCCAAATGTGGGCTTCCAGCACTCTACCAGTTAATGAAGTAATAAATAGTACTTATTGATACTATTACACTTACTTAAAATAAACTATAGTTACACTTTCTATGAGCTACAGGCAAACTAAGAAAATGATTATTTAGCTCATGGGCAGATTGCGAAATGTTAAAAATCCGCGAGCCGGCAAAGTGAGACATTATAAGTTATTCTGTTTGTTGACAGGGGACATGGTCTCATGTTCCCTGCATGAAATTTATATTCAGCTGAGCCATTAGCCAAGACTGAATATATGTTTTTTGCAAGGAATGTGAGAGCATGTCCCCTGTCAACAAACAGAATAACGTATATGTCCCGTTCTTACACAAATCACTTCATTCGAGTCATTTTAAAATTTGTTGTTGTACAGCGAATATTAGAAAGCAGACGTTGTTTTGCTAGGTGTTAACTTTTATCATAACAGACTGGAGTGATTTCCCTTTATTCAATGTTTACGTACGCAATCAACGGGGAGAGATGCTCTTGATTTGTTTCAGTTTATGTTACAGTAAATTAATGAAAAGAGACCTTATAATCTAATCGGTTTCATAAATAATTACCCATGTTTACATAACTAATCTTTTTTGTACGTAATAACAGTACTTTTGTGTGTATTTTACTTAAGTTAAATGTATTTGTCTCAGTTGATTTCAAGTGAAAAAAGACATTGCTATGAACTGTTGTTCATGGCAACGAGACGCTTTCCTTGACCTTTCCTTGACAGTGGACATTAGAATCACTGACAGTAGACATATGTGTGTGCCCGGCGACATGAAATAAAATCAACGAGGCATTGACCAATCACTGCAAGGTATTGCGGTTGGAAACGGGACATAAGCATATAAAAGGACTCAATGGTTGGTTGATAAGTCAACATCAATCTGAAGATAAGAGGTGAAAGATCACTTGAGCCTTAATTCTATTATATCTTATTTTACAGGGCTCAGGGAGCTCTGTCAACAAGCTATTATAGATTAAATGCCTACATTGGATGTACTGAGGCCAAATAGGGTTTCAAACAAGGGGAACTGGATGGTCAGGAAATTTCTTTACACATTTCAAGATTTTTTATTCAGTTAACAGGAGTTTACTCTATACCCCATATGCAATTAACAGGTCAAATTTGTACTGAAATATGGTAAATGGTTTTGTGCTTGGAAGTTATATTGAATAGTTAATAATGAAAATCTTTTATAAAATTTCATACAGTGTGTTCTTTATTTGTTATAGGATTGCATGGATGATCTGAAGTCAGAACTATCAGGTGATTTCAGGAAGCTTTCACTGGGTTTAATGATGAATCCTACAGAATTCTATTCCCATTGTCTTCATTCTGCATTTAAAGGTCTTGGAACTAATGAAGATGCTCTCATAGACATAATCTGTACTAAATCTGATCAGGTATGTTATTTGTATTGATAATCGCAGGATCTGCAGAACGATTTTCAAAGTGGGGGGGTGGGGGGGGGGGGGGGGGGGCTGGATCGAGCGATGGATGGTCATCGGTATGATGGGACGACCATGGTTCAGCCCGTTGTACGGAAACTTTAAATTCCAGGGTCCAAAAAAACCCCATTTGCATGCATCTGAGTGGATATTTTGAGATTTTTCAGGAGATGTATTTGAAAGATTTCACACTTTGGGAGCTGTTAAAAAAACGTTGGTAAAGCATACAGGTGAGGTCTATTTATCAGCTTTGGTCGTAACGACCAAAGCTGATAAATAGACCTCACCTGTATGCTTTATCAGACATTAACAGCAATTATACTGTCTGTGGATTATCTTGTCTGGGGGTGGATTTGGTACTTGTCTGTCTGTAAGATTACGATCTATTTCAGTTAACCGATTTTTTAACAGACTGTATACATTTTAGCATTTGCTGCCACTTACTGCAAAAAATTATCCGAAATCCATCGAAACTGAACCAGTACGAGAGAAACATAGCTGGCGAAAATATGGGGGAGGCTCTGGATCCACTCCTTGTTTCACCAGTCATTGGTTGTGTTAAAATATATGCATACAAAAAAACGTGGCCCGGCAAAAAAGTGTGTGGGCTGAAGCACCCCAGCCCCCCCCCCTCCCCCCCCCCCCCCCCCGGTTCCTCCGCCCCTAAATTGTATGACAAAAATATCCAATATTCCCATAATCTTAATTCTGCACTCTTTTCATGTAATCTCTCATTGGAATGAGCTTCTCATACTCATTCCAATGAAAAATCACATTATAAGGTTTTGTTTAAATTTTTTGAAAAATTAATATTTAAAATGATAAATTTTTATATCACCTGTATTGGGTAAAGGTTTAACTCTCTACCCAACGAATCGCCCACATCCACCCACGTAATATGCAAATTCAGCAGCTGAAAAAATATGAATTTTCGAAAAATTTCAACAAAACCATATCATGTGACCCCTCTTTAGAATGAGCTCATCGAGCTCATTCCAAAGAGGGGTCACATGTTATGGTTCTGTTGAAATTTTTTGAAAAAATTTAAAAAATGATATTTAAAATAATAAATTGTGAAATCATCTGCATTGGGTATAGGTTTAACAGGATTGTACAGATGTATCTAAATATAAAATTGTTTTTGTTTCTTTTACAGGAAATCAGTGACATTAAAAAGAAATATAAGGAAGGTAAGTAATTTACCCTTATCTGTTGTATTCATTAAGCAAACATTTAATGATTTAATTGTTCCAATTATGTTCTAGGGTGTTAACTGGGACAGAGTGTTTCGAATCCTTGGGCAACCTCGACATATTTTGTTCTTGCTGATCTGAATTTATGAAATTGTGGTATGATGTGTGGAAAACATTTGTGACTTTAATTTTCAAGAGTGCACAACTGTTAACCTTTTACCAAGCCTGAAAATAAGCAGACTGTCATCTGCAAAATGAGGTCCCCAGAGGGTGAATTTAGTGATGCTATCCTGCACAGCATGGTAGCATCAATAAATGTACCCTCTGTGACCCTCAATCTGAATAAGGATCTCAAAACTAAACAGAAAGAGGTACCCAGACGATAAATTGGCCCACTTTATGGAATAGCATTATTAAATTCACCCTCTGGGGACCTCATTCTGCAAATGTCAGACTGCTTATTTTCAGGCTTGCCTTTTACCCAATAAATCGGCCCCATCTGCCTGCATAATTTACAAATTAAGCATTTATAAAATGTATATTTTTTAAAGAAATTCAACAAAATAATATCATGTGATCCCTCATTGGAACAAGCTTAGGGTTTTGTTGACATTTTTTTAAACATTTGAAAAAACAAAAATTAAGATTATAAATTTTGATACCCTGTGTGTTTTAATGAGAATATGCTTTTTGGATACATGTACCAGTGAAGCTGCCTATCCTAATTTGCATATAAGAATACTTATTTTCAACATTTTCAAATGTTTTAATGGTTTAAGAGTTTTTTTTTTATAACCTGGAAACAAGGAATGTTTATTTTTTTATACATTTACATAACCATTTTCACAACATACTTATAATTACCCATACAGTTAAAACTAGAAGTCCTGTCACGAATAGTGCGCTTATCTAGGCTTAATTGCGCGTTGGGATTGCATGCAATTGCCATATCGAATGGCATCCAAAGCACGGCAGGTTCTCCTGGTTACTCATAGCAAACACATGCAATGTTTCTGCCAATGGACCTCCGGGTTACCCGGAGGTCCATTGGCTGAAACATTGCCTGTGCACAGGCCATATGTACAGAATATGATAGCTTTAATTGGACCATAACGCGTACATTAATGCGCATATTAACGTGCTATTTGTGCGTATTTCATGACAGGACTTCTAGTTTTAACTGTATGCATGTTTATTATTATTAGCCTTTTTTCAACCCTTTGAACCCCAGAGACCACTTTTCCGGCCCAGTAACATGATACTTCATAATTTCATTAAGTAGGTTGACTTTTGAGTGAAGGTGTGGTGTAGACCAATCAATATTTTCCATGTGCAGCCCCAAGGCTGCACATTGAAAATATTAATTGGTCTACCCCCAAATAATGAATATGGACTCTTCCCATTGCTGCCATTGAACTGATATTCAAAGGGTTCAAAAGGTTAAAATGTAGTTGTAATAGTTTCTTAATATAATTAACTGGTAGAGTGCTGGAAGCCCATATTTCGGGTTTGTTCTGAAGTGCAGATACTTCAACTTATAGGCTCAATATTGTGTGGATGTTCTTCATAATATCTTTGAAGTGACATCATTTAGTTTGGAAGGTACTCTCCCATAAATTGTAGCAAAGCAAGAGGGAGTATGGTGGCTCAGTGGTTACGGCCATTGGTCTTCAAACTAAAAGGTCCATGGTTCGATCCGCACCAGGGGTAACTGCATTGACACTTAATTTTCTAGACTGCCAGGCCTGGAAATGACAATAATAAGCCTGTGGCTTACTGTCGAATTCAATCCACATACTATTGTACTTTACTACTTGATATTACTGGAAATAAATATTGTTTAAACTGCAAGACATATACACAAATATACTTAACATAGGAGATGGCAGAATCCTTCCAAACATTCATGGCTTTGTTTCGTAGCTTCCCGAAATGAAAGGTTCATGATGACAAAGGAAGTAGACAAGTTTATTTTTCTCATTTTGTACACACATTTCAGATTACAAGAAAGATTTGGATAGTGAAATCAAGAAAGAGACTAGTGGAGACTTCAAGGAACTGTTGTTGTCTCTCTTGAAAGGTGAAAGGGCAACAAGTGAATCAGTGGATACCTTGAAAGCTGAAAATGATGCAAGAAAAATTTATAAGGTAACGCTTCACCTACTTATTTAACTGGTAGAGTGCTGGAAGCCCATATTTGGGCTTCATTCTGAAGTGTTGGTACCACAATTTGAAGGCCTCAGATTCTGTGGATGTTGTTCATATCACCTTTGAAATGACATTATTTAGTCTGTTAGGATTTGCCTTGTTACAACTTATGCGAGAGTGCCTATTGGCACTCTCCCATAAATTGTAACAAGGCAAAGATATGTGTACAAATTTTGGTGACCAAAAATAATTCAGCACTCTACCAGTTAAAGAATCAAAATATACTGATCAGCAGATTAATAGAAAAATATTTCTATTCATTCAATCCGCTTAACCCCGATTTCTGTGGCCCATTAATTCAGTCGAAGGCACCTTAAAATCGGCCGCCTCAAATGGCAATTTTCGCGGATTGCAGGAGGTACATGTAACAAAAGCACAGTTTGTGCAGTTTGTAGTGTGTCGTCAACACAGTCACCCAGAGACAGTAAGTAACTTTCCAAATATACATTACGTGATGACGTACATCATAATTACACAAACTATGTACAGTTCGTGGAGAGTGTATTATCACTAAATCACCCACAGAGTGGAGATTCC